>JAVSCE010002402.1:0-432417 GCA_032199065.1 Smutsia gigantea | reverse complement strand
TAGTGGAAACTTCAAAGAAGTCTGCTTCTCTCCAGGCCACAGCATTAAGCTCCAAGAAAGAGAGTGGAAAGGGAGTCTGCCCAGAGCAGCCAAGAGGCACCTGGGAGATGACCTCTGCTCTCAAGAGTTCTAGAAGGGCATTGCTCTTCAACACTGGCTAGCTCTGGATGGAGCTAGACGGGCTGGGTTCAAATCCTTTCTCCTCAGTTTACAAGCCCCATAGCTTTGACAAGTCACTTAATTTCTCTTGCCTCAGTTTTTCCAAACAAAATATCCTACCTCCAGGAAACAGCCCTTGGTACACTCCAGGCACGCGGTGAGCACTTAGTCATTGCAAGCTACTATGATGAATATCATTATCATTGACTCTGGGAGCCTCTCCTCCTTTTCAGCCGCTACGTCTCCACAGCCTAGAGGCAGACCCAGTCAGGAAGAAACAGACAGGAAGACCCCACAGAAGATAAGATCATCTTTGCTAGAAAACTCGTTAATACCCCCCTACAGGCTTCTCTTGCATCAGTGTGACCAGGGACCCATGGAATGCTAGCCAGAATGCCCGGACAAGGTCCGCTGAGTGCTCACCCCCTGCCCGACATTGCCAGGTGCCCTCTTGGGAACGATGGCTATAAAGAAGCTAGCTTTGCTCTCCTGGACACAAACTGCAGGGCAGGGGTATGGTGAGTGGCACGGATACATGCCTGGCTGCCCCTCAGAACCGCATCTCCTCCACACGATGCCAGAAAAGCAGAGACTCTTGTCAGCATGATGGCACAAGACACGGCCAAACAAGTGGGCTGTCCATCCTCCTTCTCACTGTCCTGGCGTCAGGAAGACTCACCTAATGTTCTTGATGCTGGAAACTACGTCTTCATCTTGGGCCTCCTCCATTACCACCACCTCCGCTCTGCTTGGATGGCTGCCCTGGGGAATTCGCTCAGTGCAAAACAAATAGAAATGGATTTTATATTGGCTCATTGGCAGCAAGGGTAGGTTCTAACTGCCCTCCGGTCTGCAAACGAGAACCAAGCCCAAGCATCATTCTATGGAGAAATGAAGGCCAGTTCCCTCACCCAGACGTACAGACTATAGGCTAGAAGGGCATGGCACCGAGGGATAACCTCCTTGCTGTTTGGATGGGAGCCCCAAAGCTCAGAAGTAACTTGCCCAAGGTCACACAGCGCCAACTCTGGAACCCAGGCCTCTGAACTCTCCCCACCTAGGTCCCCAGCTGGTTTTGTGTGGGACAGACATACTTGGATCTTTGAGAACTTTAGGCTTAAAGGTAGTGCCTTGAATTCTAATTATTAGAAATGCCACTTAGGGGATTCTCAGATACAATGTTAATCATTATTCATAATAAGGGTCCACAGAGCTTTTAAAGTAACTTTCTAATCCTTAAAGACTAAATTATGTTTAGCAGAGCATGGGAGTTACCAGGTGTTCTGTATAAAGTAGCCATCCTCAAACATTATTGTGTATAAAATTGGCTAAACAGCCAATTGGTACCATCTTTCAGTGAGCCCAGATATTTGCCCTCACAGAATATCCTATTTCTGTAACGGTTGGATACTGGTTCTTGGAATACTACTTGAAAAACCAGAAATGTTAGACTTAGGAATGCTCACAAGTGGCTGCGAGAGGCGCCTGCCCATTTGTGATGTCAGCGAAGGGGACATGCTCCCTGAGGAGGGACATTCTGTTTGTGGGGTGAGAGGGTGGACTGTGGAACAGACCTCTGGAGCACTGGGGGCTTCCAGGCAGAGGGCTTGCCTAGTTAAAGGAAGGAGGAATTCTACCCAAGGTATGAGTGTGCTGGGCTGGGGGGCCTATGAGGGTTGACTTGTTTAACAATGAAGATTCTGAAGGGAACAGCCCAAGCTGGCATTTTATCAGGACATCAGAATGGACATTCATTTCTGCCAAAAGCACCCCTTGACAAGTTCAGTTCTGCAAGTGGGTTTTCAGACTCTATCATCCATGCCCGCCCTTCCCATACTCTGTGAGCAGTACCTCATATCATTTATTCTTCCTAAGGCTCTGATGATGTTGGTATTATTGTTCCCATTTTTCAGAAGAAGAAACTGAGGCACAGAGAAATTAATGAGCTTGCTAAAGTCTACCCAGCCAGCAAGTAGCAGAGCAGGGCTATGAATCCAGGCCCACCTGACACCAAAACCTTCCACTCAGACCAGGTTGCTTTAGGTGTGGTCCTTGGTCATTTGGGTTAGAACTATCAGGGGTACTGGTCAAAATCAAAGACCCCTGGGTCTTACCCCAGAGCTACAGAATAGGAGCCTCTGGGGTTGGTACTTGGGGATATGCCTTTTTAACAAGTACCCCAAGGTGGTTCCAATGTTTGAAAACCACTGTCCTAAATGAAGGAACAAATGGAATGCTCATGGACGTGAAGCCCTCTCTCGGCACTGGGTCAAGAGCCCAGGAGTGATCTTCTGCTCTTCAACAAGAGAACCTATGAACACAAGAGTGCCTTGGCTCTGCTCTCTGCCAAGATCAGCATGTCAGGCTGGAAGGACCCTGGAGATCCTCTGGAGTACCTTCTCCTTTGTCAGTCTGGAAAACTGAGTCTCAGGGAGGGGAAATCTCTTGGACTGCCTCCAGTTGACATGTTTTGAAAACTTTGCCATATACACACATGGTACATGAATTAGCTTATTTAAACCTCACAACATGCAGGTGAGAGAAGTTCCCTTATTATCAGTATCTTATTATCTTGAGATAAGGAAGCTGGGGTTTAGAGGGACAAACAGAGCTGGGTCTTGAACCCAGCATGTCTGATCTGGGAGCTTGTCCTTCTGCCACTGTGCGAATCATGCTCCTTACGCTGCCGCCTTGGCTCTGCTACAGAGATCTGGAACTCAGTCGGGTTAAATGGTCTTTGTGATGCACATGGTGCTGCCCTCCTATGCCTCTGTTTTCCTTGGTACTTGGGAAGCATTCGTTGTTGAGGCTAGTTTGTGATGCTTGGTCACTGCACAGGCAAGGAGAGTTTTATTTGGAAAGAAAAGCAAGACTTGTATAGGAAATGCCTATGTGTGAGCTGGAGCAGGGGGACTTTGGGACAATGAAGATGTCATTTGGAAGGTCGGCTTGAAAGAGGGTGATGTAAAATCAGAGTTGTCCTTAAATTCTCAGATTTGACTCTTTTTGTTTGGTCAACATGACAGTCCTTTTCTCTATCAGACAGTATTTGAGGTGGAAAAAGTTTAATTATAAATTAGGGCACTGAGCGTGTCATGCCAGTTCTACCCAAGCAACACAGCAGCTCCCCAGTCAGGGAAGGAGAAATGGATGCTGGCACCAGCCTAGAATTCCCACTATATACATTTTTCTACTTTCTTTTCACTTTTAAGTAAGGAATATCAATTATTTCATACTACCCCCAGTGTTAGATTCCAGTCTTTCCTCATGATTGGCTAAAATTAATTTGCTACAATTCCCAATATCCATGAATTAAAAAGCAATTATTATTACCTACTCCCCATTTTATAGACTGAAGAAAACTAGGGTACATTCCAATCATTTTATAAATTTTGATGATAATTAAAATTATACTCTTCCACTGAAAATCACAAAGCCTTAAGCTTCCACTTTCCCTCATAAATGAGATGACAGATCTTATTAGTGTGGCCTTTAAACTGGATACTTTCAATTCCCCTGGAGAATGTCACACCCTAGCCTGACGTGGATTGGGCTAGGGGTTCTGGACAAGACCAGCAGGGCCACCTGGCCCATCAACGGGCCCATGAGGCAGCCAGGGGCAGGGAAGCCCACACCCCACCTCCACAAAGCCAAGAAAATGAGCCAGAGGACTTCTCTGGGTTCCTCAGGACTCTATAATTCTTTAATGTAAAATCTGCCTTACACTGTCCTGTGATTTAGGCAAGGAAACTAGTGATAATAAATTTGACCCTGTAATCCAGTGGGATCACAAAAGATTAGTGCAGTGGTTCTCAAACCTTTCGGTCTTAGACCCCTTTACAGGACCCCTCGGGACCCTCTTAAAGACACCAAAGAGCTTGCTTAGGGAGTTACTTCTATGGTATTTACTGTATTAGATATTCAAACTGGTGACGTTTTGAACCACAGTCACACACAGCACCCATTCCATTAGCCTCAGAGGGATGGCATGAGATGTCATTCAGTCTCTGAAAACTGAATAGTGCACTTGTGAGAGTGAGAACTGAGAAGGCAAATAATGACTATTACTATCAAAATAGTTTAATCCTGGACCTAACAGTAGTAGAATATAGAGTTTGAGAAAATGGGTGTTTGAATCAGACTGTCTGGGTTCGAATTCTGGCTTCACCATTTCACCGTTTCACGCCTCAGTTTCTAAAATATTTTACACTATTTATGCCTCAGTTTCTTCAGCTAGAAAATCAGGATAATAATATGACTTACCTTATGGGGCTGTTGGGAGATTAAGTAATGTAACTACATATAAATCACTTAGAAAAGCACTAGTGTATGTTAAGTTTACTTATTATTAATACATATCAATTACTATGGGCCTAAGCTACTAGCTTTGATTAATAAATCACTATTATTAGTGTAAACCTTTGTGCCTTCCTCATGGGCCTGTCCCTCTGCCTGGTTTATGGATATTGGTGTCATGCCCCCCAGCGCCCTGTGAGCCTATAAGCTCCTGGAGGCCAGTCCTCTCTGATTCCTCCTTGGTAATTACCCAGCACTGTGCCCTACATCATGGAGGAGACCACACTGACTGAATAACTGAATAGCTGACTGCCTCAAATGAGCAAACAGAGAAGTTACTTAGCAGCCAGCGCTCCAAACACACTGTGTTGAGGAAAACACCACAAAAAAAAAAAGTTTGTTCATTTGCTGTGGTCAAGGAGAGAATTAACTTAGAACACTGCATTTTCTAGATCTGGAATTCTAGAACTTTAATACCAATCATTGCATTCATAAAAGCACATAGGAAACTGCAACGGACAGTCTCCACTTGCCCATCCAGACCCTTTCTCCACCCTTTAGCTCCCTGCTTTGTATCTGGGGGACGTGACTTCTAGGGACTGTGCCAACCTGCCTCCTGGTGGAGCTGGGCCACGGGGAGGCAAAGGCAGGAGGTCAGAGAAGCAAGTAGCCAGGGTTTTCCTCTGGCTCCCTTCCCGCTGGAGCAGATTATTGTACAACCAGAGGCTGCATCTCCTGCCAGGCAGTCCCCTCCAAGCTGCAGCGAATCACTCCAGGCCCTGGTAACCTCCGTCTTCTCAGCCCTTCGGGCCTAGGGTGGACACGGCTCCCCTGCGTTCCCAGTCTTTCCCAGCTGCTTCATCCCTTGTTAAGGTTTCTCCTAACCTTACCCCACAACAACATAAATAAAACAGCTCTTCTCCGTGATCCTGTTCCTATGTGCCAGTGGTTTCCTCTGGGACCCTGGCTGAAGCAGGAACAGAATATGTGTGTGTGAGTGTAGACATACACACTCACACTAGTGTGGCAGCTGAAACACCAAAGTGTCAACAGAATTGTTGCCATGGAATTAGGAGTGATTTATTTCTTCCCTCTGCTTCTCTACATTTTCTGATTTTTGTGCAGTGCAACAGGTATTATTTTAAAATTACTTAAGAAATAAAGTATGGCTTCCCAGATTTGTGAAATCCAGTTGTCTTTTCCTGGAAGATCAGGCTCGGGGAACTAGAAGCCCTCGGATCCAGATCCTTCAGGGGCAGATCTGGGTGCTCATTCACTTTGGCTGAAGGAAACGGAAGACACCGGCTATTACCCCTAGATCAGATGTCATGAGGATTAATGAGATAAACATGTCTGCAGCTTGGAATTCATAATGTGATTAAAAAGAAAATAAGAGGCCCATTATCATTCCTTGGCTTTAGAAAGGCCCTTGGTCTTGGTGGCCCTGAATCCTGCTGCCATCCTGGCTGTACCATGACCATGCCAGGTGCAAAGCAGAAGAAGAGGGCAAGTCTACCGTGTGACAGGAGGATGGCTCAGCTTGATGGTCTTCAACGTGCATAGAATCATCCGAGTTTGTGCTAAATGCAGATTCCAAGGCACCTACCCAATAGGACCAAGATGGGGCCTGGGAATGCGCATTTTAAAGAGGCTGGCCTTCCTCTACTCCCACATACATACACATCCTAAGGAATGGAGGTGCCTCAGTTCCTGAGCTTTGCGTACCAGTCCTGCCCCCTTTGGACTCTCATCCCAAAACCTCAGTGAGCAGAGGAAGGGAGAAGGTGGGGAGGAGGAGAGCTGGATGGCTGAGCAGGGCAGCCAGGGCAGACCCAAACCAACCTGGTCATCACCAGGAGGAAACCCACAAGCGGGACATTGACCCCGCCTGGCGATTAGTGCTCCGGAAACCACGGAGACCCACTGGAGGCTTTGACTGATGCTGTGTTCTTTTCCATTTCTTCTCTGATTACATTGATCCTGTACTTTTGCTGACGTTGTGACAGTCTAATTATAGACTTCTAGGCTGCTGAGCAAACAGTCGTGCCCCTTGGTAAATCCGCCTGTTACACAAGCACCAGCTCTGGACACTGTCATTATATGCAGCCAACCCCAGGATGTCTGGGCGGCACTGCCACCCGCCCTTTACCTCCTTCATGTCACTGCTGGAGCTGTAGGGGCTGGCACTAAGTCAGGACACGTTCTTTTTTTTTTTAACAGATGAGGAAACTGAGGCCCAGAGCACAAACAGAAAGCTAGGAATGAAACCTGAGGCTTGGGGTGAAGGGGCGGGTAGTGTTATTCAAGGCCTCTTTCTTTTCTTTTCTTTTTTTGTCTCAGTGCCTATTCTAAGAATTTTGAAGAGGAAAAGTGTCACCTGGCCAAGAGCAGAAAGTATTGGCAGGGTGGGGCGGGCTGGATGGTCTCCATCCTTGAAGCTTCTCAAGAAGCCATTTCCCAGTCCTCCAATTTATAGGCTTCAGAAACTTGCCTGCTTCTGGGTCCCAGAGCTACATGGATCAAAGGATCCACTGAGTCATTCGAGTAAAGCTCACAAGAGATGAATATAAGGGCAGAAAGGAAGAGGTACTTGTTCTGACCATCCAGCATCTAAACCGCCTTCCTCTCTTTGGAGGATCCCTACCTTAGGAGGCAGAGCCCACTTGCAAAAATTAAAGCTGAAAATATCAGATAATATGTTATTTTTAGAATATATTTTAGATTATATCTATTCCTGAGCCTTCCTGAAACTGGGTCTCGGGCACACAATTTGAGCTCTGCTGATCAGATGCCCCCACCCAGATCTGGAATCAGAAGCTAGTGATGGGAAGAAGCAGGGACATAAGGACTCCGATTATGGATCAGTGATAGCAGTGCTGCTGATGGGAATTTCATTCAGTCTCCAGAGGCACCAGCAGCCACAGGCCCTGCCTACATCTATGATGACTTCACGTCATCTTCCCTGAACCAGTTCTGCAGAACAGCGTTTAAGCCTTGTTGCTGGTGACAGAGCAATGGGCCAAGTTCTCCAGCCATCCTGCTGTATCTGTGGACTCCCCATTTAAGTAAATTCCATTTTGTATACATCATCCAGAGTCATTTTTTATTGCTTGCAACTAAAAATCTGTACTGATGAGGCCTGGAAGAGCAATGTTTGAATATTGAGTACCACACCTGGTGCGTGAGCTAGCTGTTCCTAGGCCTTTTCCTCTGGCAGCATGGGAAAGGTTGAGGTCTCTTTAGTGACAGGCATGGGCCCGGTGCGGGCAGCTTTGGGAATGGCTGCTGGAAAGAAAGACAACCAAGGCCTAAATGTAAGACAGTCTCAGAGTGGACCTGGCAATTGGTCATGAGATATGAAATGATCAGTTAACAATTTACACTTTCATGGAATCCCTTTTCCTTGAAGGGAGATTTGAAAACACTAATCCTCAGATAAGACATCTGAGGCCCCAGAAGTGCAGGTAGCCGCAGCAAGGTGTTGAGAATTTGCTCTCCTCTGCTTTCATCTGATTTGCTTGCCAAGATGTTCTGGCAGTCAAGTGAGAAAAGGGCCCAAAGTAGGCAAAGGGATAAATCTTGTGGAGAGACAACTGCTTTCCTGTTCACTACCTCATTACCTCCATGAAGCTGGGAGGCTAATTCCCATTCCATGTTCGGGTTAGGCAGGTGAGACTCAGACAGGCTGAGTCATTTGACAGAGATCCTAGCCATCTAACTAAAGTACATCCTTTCTCCAGTGGCACCGTCAGGGAGGTGGGCAGGGAGGGTGTCCAGAGACACGAGCTCAGAGGGATGAAGTCAGCACTGCTTGTTCTTGGCACGCTTTTTCCTCCAGCAGTGCCACCATGACCTCTCCCCCTTTCTGGGCCCTGTCTTACTCCCTTTATGCTGGCCCAGGGCCCCAGGGCCTCCACGGCTATGCCATGCTTGAGCCTGCAGTTACAGTCACGCCCAAAGATGCAGCCCCCTCCCTTCTCCCTGCCCCATCAAATCTGGCCAGTACTGGGTCCATTCCTCCCGTGCTTTGCTCCAGATAAAACTTATACCTTCTTACTCCAAACCTAGTTCTCTTTCTGTGACACCCAAGGAAAGTATTGACCTGCAGAGGCCTGAGAAGAGACAGGGATTTATTGGTGAGAATTCTAGGCGGAAGGAGAAAGCCAAGTCATGCCTTGGCCCCACCAGAGACTCACTAGGACGTAGCCAATGCCACTGTGGTGGTTGTCGAGTGGGTCCCCAAGGGCTGTGGTGCTCCTTTGTTTCTTGATCTGTGTGCAGGTGACAAAGGTTTGTTCAGCTTGTGAAAAGTTGTCGAGCTGTGTTCTTATTATCTGTGTACTTCTCTGTCAAAATATGTCAATAGAAACTTTACTTAAAATTATTTCAAGGTGATCTTTAGGGGAAGGCATTTTAATAAAGGTTCCTCATAGTAATTCACCTTGAGATAAAGTAATACAGAGACTCAAGACCTAAGAAAGTGATACATGAGGATAACTGGGCCCTATACAAAAGGTTCTTCTTGCCTTACAAAAAAAGATTAATGACAGAATTTCTTTGCTTCTCTAAGTATTTAAAATAAGATTCTATTAAGACAGAAAGCTTATGTTAGGGTCATGGCCACAAGCAAGGCATGGCTGCATTTGAGACTTTCCTCCTTCTGCTTCCCTTTCCTCAGTTTTCCTAGGTACACATCAGGGGATCACTCTGAATACAAAGGTCTTTAAACCATTTTGATTGGATGTGCTCCAGCAGAGGCTGGAATTTGGCAAGGAGGCTTCAATAATCTTGGAAGGACAGTTTCAATATCTGGTTCCACATCCAGTGGGCAGTACCTGCCGACTTCCTGTGACTCCTTCCAGCTCCAGGATGCCACGGTTTTATGAGGTAGAAAGAACACTGTGTATTTTTAAAAAGAAACCAAAACAAATAACAACAAAAAAAAATGAAAACCAAATTCTAGGAAAATCAAATATGTCCCAGGGAAAAAAAAAGGGCCCAAGGAAAAATATATACATATATATGAATAATGAATATCTTTTCTGGCTCTTGGCTTTCCCCTCCTCCCTACCACGTAGTTGTCTAATGAACAAAATCTTACCTAAACAAAGGTAGAACCAAACAATGCCAGATAAAATTCTAGGTAAGAATTTCTGAACTGTGTTCTACCCTGAGGCTACTTATATGCTAATGCTATCCATGAGGTACTGAAATAGTAGAAATGGCCAACATAATATAATAATTTGCATCAGTTTTATTGTGATCATGTGTCCTGGATTTCTCTGAACAATGTGGATTTTAAGTAACCACTTTGTTCTCTTAACTGAATTTTTTATTCAACAAATATTCATTCATTCATCAAAACTACTTGCCAATTTTGCTAAGCTAATTGGATATCCAAATGGGAAAAAATAAATATTGACCCCAAACTGCACCAAAAATTAGAGATGAATCATAGACCTGATGTGAAGATTACAACAATCAAGTTCCTAGAATATAACAAAGGAGATGACCTCTACGAACTTCTGCTGGGCAAAGGTTTCTTAAACGGTACATAAAAAGCACTAGTCATGAAAAGATAGATAAATTAGAATTCTTTAAAATTAAGAATTTCTGTTCATCAAAAGATAACATTAAGGGAGTGAAAAGAAAGCCATAGACTGGGAGAAGATATTTGTAATATATATTTGAACAAAGGATTATTCATATCCAGAATATGTAAAAAACTCTTATAGATCATTAACACAGAAGTCCTCCAAAGTAGCAAAAGACATGGACACTTCACTAAAAGCATATTCAAATGGAAATAAGCATGTGAAAAGTTGCTCAACTTGGTTGATTATCAGGGAAATATAAATTTTTTTCCCACCTAATATAATTTAAATGGAAATTTAAATCACAATGATACACACATGATACTTTTTAAATTAAAAAGATTGACAATACCAATACTGGCAAAGATGTGAACCAACCAGCAATCTCATATCACTCGATGGAATATAAATTGTTATACCACTTTGGAAAACTTTGGCAGTAGATTTAATGAGTGTATAGTCTACGATCCTGCAATTCCAATCTGGGTATAAACCCAACATAAATGAATGCTCTGTCCACCAAAAGACATGTGTAAGGATGATGGTAGGTCAGAGGGTATAAAGGCTCAGTTATGTAGGATAAATAAATTCTTGGGGGTCTAATGCAAGTATGGTGACTATAGTTAATAATACTGTATTTTATACTTGAAATATGCTAAGAGAGTTGATCTTAAGATGTCACCACTCAGACACCCAAAAAAGGTAACTAAGTGAGGTGATGGATATGTTAATTAGCTTGGTTGTGACAATCATTTCACATTGTTTATGTATATCAAAACATCATGTAGTGGACTTTAAATATGCAGTTTTTGTTATATTTTGACAATAAAGTGGAAAAGAGTGTAGCAGTTTCATTCATAATAGGCAAAAACTTGATGCAACCCAAACACCCACCAGTAGAATGGACACATAAATTACTGAATCTTTACATAATGAAATAATACACGGCAATGGGAAACAATGAACCACTGTGACATGCATAATATGGATGAATTTCATTGACATGCTGCTGAGCTAAAGAAGCCAGACATGAAAATTCACATACTACGTAATTCATCCATATCAAGTTCAGACATTGGTAAAACAAATCTATGGTGATAGAGGTCAGAACAGTGGTTACCTTTATGGGATATTGAATGGGAAGGCACCTGTGGAATCTGGAGATGTCCTATATCTTGATCCGGATGGCAGTTACATGGATGTATGCACACAAGTAGAAATTCATCAGTCTGTACCCGTAAGCTTTGTGTACTTCACTGAAATTATAGCTCAAAAAAAGAAGTAAAAAAACCCCACATATCCTGATTTGATGCCCAAGAAGAGAGCCACTGTGGCTTTCCTTACAGGCACTCATACTGTTATGCTATCTCATTAATGTTCCAGGGGACACCCCCATCCCCAGAGAAGGCATATATTTGAGAACTTTTTATATCTTGGCAGACACTTGAGAACCACACTTATTTCAGGCAGGGCTGGAGGGCTGGAGTAGGGAAATATTGCATCTGGAAAGTAATCTTTTCCTCCACCACCCAGTAAAGGATCAGTACAAGCTCAGTAAGTGTTTATAGATAAATAACGACAGCTACTTTTTGATGTAAGTACCACTCACCGCACACTTCCTATCAGGCACTACACTAACAGCTTTCCATTTTCTTATTTAACATTTATATAACCCTACAACTCTGTTCCATTTTTAGTCTTTACAGGTGAAGAAATGTAGATTTATGGAGGGTTGGTTAAGTTACTTACCCAAGGCCTTGAAGATAGGTGAAGGGCGATCCCAACCCAGGATACCTGAATTTAGAACCTGGACTCTATAAAGTACTTGTTATGGAATGAATGGATGGTGTCCAAGCGCCGCTCGCGCGTTATGTAACATACACAACTGAGCCCTGTGACAATCAGTGGGGCTGAAGCTGTCGTGGTTACCAGGCTTGGCGCTGGATTCCTGAAGGCCCTTAGTCCCACTAAACTGCACACAGGTGTTAACTGCGGCCAGAGAACCAACTGTGCCAATGACCTCCAGCTAATTTGCTTGGGGGAATCAGGAAGGTTCCCCCGGCTTGGAAACCGTTAATTTTTTTTCCTACTTCAAAACACACTCCGCACTCCTGGAAAAAACGCGAAAATCCCGAGAAGCAGAGGAAAAACAGGCCTGCGAGGGAGAGGGATAGTGATGGGAAAAACTTGGGGGAAAAGTTACGTGATAGAAATGGTGCAAAGGAGCGTAGTGGAAAGTGGAAAAAAGTGAGTCCCAGTAACTCCGAAGTTAGCGGGGAGGCGACTCAGCCCCTCTCTATTGCGCCTGCGCAGTGCTACCTCCTTTAGCGCCACGCCCGTCCTTTCCCCGAAGATTTACTTGTTTCTAGGCAACCATTCAGCTGAGGAGCCAATATGAGGGCACCTTTCGCCCTGCCCTCGCCGTCCGCGCCCAGGAGGCAGGATCCCGTGGGCGACGGCTCCGCCTCTCTCCGCCCCTCATCCCGCAGGCGGGCAGGCTTAGGGGCGGGGTGGGAGGCGGGGGCAGCCGGTGGGGGCGTGACCAGGCCGTATAAGAACGGAGGGGGCGGCGGCGGGACGGTTCACTCGGTTCCGCTGCCCGAGGGCTGTAGTGGCCGTGTCGCTCCTGCCGGGGGCTGCCCACGCCAAGGACCTGCCTCTGTCGTCTCTTCTTCCGCTGCCCCGGTGAGTCCACAGCCCCCTGCTCTAAAGAGGCAAGGGTGCGGCGGCCCAGAAAGCCGCGCGCTCCGCTCTCGGGGGTCTGTCCCTGCCCAGCCGAGCTTAAGTCTTCGCTGAGCCTGGATGGGGGCGCGGGGACCGGAGGTGGGGGTGCGGATAGGTGCCGGGACCCTGTGCCCCCTACCCCTCCGGCGCCCGCGACGATCCCTTCTTCCTTCCCACCCCTCAACCCATACACCGCCCTCGAGGCCAGGAGAGACGCTCCGAGAGAGCGCAACAACTTTCCAGAGACTTCGGTCGGGGGTTGGCAATCTTCAGCGAGTTCCTGCTCCGCGCGTCCCGCGGGCTGCGTGCAGGCCGGGTCGGGCTGAGCGGCCAGAGAGTGGCGATGGGGGCCTGCCGCTCCTCCGAAGGCGCCCCTGCCCAGCTGGTTGCCGGCGGTCTCTCGGGCTCTCCCGGGCGCTCCCGCGGGCACGCACACCTTCGCCAGCCCGCCGAGCGCGAATTCGAATCGGGCGGTTTCGGAAGGCACAGCTGGAGACTCAGGGGTCAGGGGCTTCTATCAAGCCGGCAGGAGAGGGGACCTTCCCAGGCTCGGTGCCAAGGCCGAGGTTTTGAGGAGAGCGCGGAGATACCTAACTTTTCGCGGACTCGCACTAGACTGTGGACACCTTGAGCTGCAAAGTGATCCAAGCGAGTGACTTCTGCGCTGCGCATCTCTCGGAAACACGGTGTCTGTGACCTGGTTCCTCCCCTTTTAGGAATGAAACTTGCTTACCTTGTAAACTGAAAGCCAGGACAGTCAGTCGACGCGGCTAGCGGTGCTGCAGGGCTTAGGGGCGAGGCTGCCCCGGGAGGTGTTGCAGGCCAGATCGGGAAGGTGGGAGGGGAGTCGGAGGAGCGTGACAAATCTGACGCGTGCAGGTTGGTAGCCTGGCCACCAAAACACAAAGCGCGGGAGGTCGAGAAAGCAAAACCGCGCCACCTTGAAGGGAGGACTTCCGGAGAAATGCCTGCGAGTTTCTCTGGAGAACTCGAGTCGACCCATTCTCGGTAGAACCTGTTTAGGGATGGACCACAAGAGAGGGGTCAGCGCAGTCCCCTGCCCCCCTCTCCTTTTTGGCGGAGGAAGGCTTTGCAGGGCTGGCCAAGTCCTTGCCTCAAGTAGGGGCCTTTTGAAACTTTAGTTTGTTTTTTATGGAGTGATAACATGCAAACGATGGAGTGCTTAAAGTACACTTATTACAGAAAACGTTTATAAGGACTGTAATAATTTGTATTGTGACAATGGGTATTCAGGATAGTTGGTAGGTGGCTTAACAACCTGAACCTCCCCAGGAAATAAAGTTAAGATCATTAAATCCTCCTAAAGTAAACTCCTGGCTTGGCCCAGCTGCCCTCCAGGAGGGATGAGAGTGGCCATTGTTGGCTACATTAACCTTTCAACATGAGTAACTTGGCAAGGAAGCAAGCCAGGCAGCTCTGAGGGTGGTAGGAGCGCTCACCAAGAATTGACCTGTGTCTGAAATCCCCAAAGGTATTACTGAGAGGGTGAGACCTGCGCTGGGGACCCTGCCATTAAAGGGGTGGAGTGGGAGGAGAGAATGCTGACTTTTCTCTCCTACTTCAGAGAAGCGGTCTGAGCTGGACCAGCAGGGCGGCTGTCCTTTGACATTCTTGTTTGTGAAGATGGAAACTAAATATTTCTGGAGTCAAGTTTCTTACTTGAGATAACTGAAACCTTGTGTCTTAAGGTATACTCATACGTTTGCTCTCAATAAGGAGTTTTTAGAAAGCTTTTGATATATTTTTATGCAATTGTTGAGGTAGCTGTGAGGGAGTCTCATGACATCAAAGTGGTAAAAAAGTTTTTCTCCTCCAAAGGCCTCTAAATAGGACCCAAAATAAAGGTCCCTAATTTTGTAAGTAATGTGAGTGTGTGCTCACGAAGCCAACAGCAGTACTCCATGTTGCATTTTTCCCCACAATACCTACCTTATGTCCAGAGATTAAGTTGAGGGGCCTCCGAAGGAAAGGGTTTTCTCGTGGCCTGATTGTCAGAATGAGCCTGATCTAGGTGAGCCCTGGGGGCTCTCCCTACTGTTTCTTCAACTCTACTGTGAGTCCAAGTAGCTCACCAGAATTTCACCCAGAGTTGCAGAGCCCCCCAGCCCCACCCTCCATTTCCATTTAGCCTACATCCTCAGTGTTCAAGGCCGGGGCAGACTGTACACATCCCGCACCACCCAGCAGAGAACAGAAAAGTCCTAGTACTTCTGAAAGTCCAAGCAACTGCTTGGCAGTAAAGATAAGTTAGAGTGGACTATAGTGCCCTGTCTTCCCGGTGCTAGTAGCTGGACACATTTGATGGAAAAGTAGAAAATTGCACGATTTTTAAAACTGCTCAAGGAGTAGCTTATCTTTATCTTTCATCTTTGATATGTTGTATGCATGGGGCCGGTCACTGAAGAGTGACAAGCCAAGAGCTCTGAATGGACGTGGTAAAGCTTTCTTGTGTTACTGAGACAAGTTGCGGAAGCCCCATGACTAATTTCAGTTAGATTAAACTTGTGTTGTGGAGTTTGTTTTTTTTGGCCTCCTACCAGACTCTGAGATGTTTCTGTTCTTGTGTGTGTGTGTGTGTGTGTGTGTGTGTGTGTGTGTACTGGTTGGGGGTCGGGGGATCTTAAGGGGAATCAATGCAGAGTCTGAGGTGTGAACTTGGGATAAAACATTTCTTTGGTTAGGTAAGGTCTGTTGCTTTTTTGTGTTGTCACTAAGGTAAACAAGGTGATAGAGATAAATATGTCCTGCCATCTTGGTGTTTTGACTATACAGCACATTAAATTGGCATAAGCTGTGTGAGGATAAAGTGGACACCTCTGTGTTTAAAGAAACATTTACATGTTTAAGCCACTTGCGTACAGCAGTAGCGCTGATCTCTTCTATACTTCTGAGACTTCCTGTCTCAATCTCTTTTATACTTTTATTATATTATTAGGAAGCATTATAAGGAAGCTTGTATTTGGAATTTAAATGGGTTGGAGGAAGCATCTTTGTATAACCCAACTATGTAAGAGATAACCTGATAGATTAGTTAGAATTAATAGATTTTGTACAGCTGGTCCTTGTAGCCTGTCTGAGAAATATCTGCAGGACTTCTTGGAACAACAGGAGAAAACTAATATAAAGAGATAATTGTTGATGTCAGGCAACTCTCCATGATGTTTTTTAGTCTTGAACCCTTTGGAGTCTTGGTCACTAAACTGCATAAAGTGTTTATTTCTTGGCTAACAGTAATTGAGTCAGTTAGTAGTTAAGTGCTTGCTAGGCCAGGTGTTGAGGAGGCCAAGAGAATGGTGTGTGAAAAGGCCTGTGGAAGGGCTCTGGATGCAGGAGGAGCTGGGTCAGCTTCATAATGTACTTGAGACACTCAGTTTGTGCTCATGTGTCCTAGCCACTGGCATGTGAGTGCCAGGGAGGCAGGGGTCTGTGCTCACTGCTGAATCCCCAGTGCCAAGAGAGGGCCTGGCTAATTGGATACACTCTGCTGGTACTTGAGTGCCCTTCCTCTGAAAGGGAGAGGCACACTTAAAGCAGGTGTCATTCTGGTGGGCCCGAGTGCTGGAGCTTTTTGGATTGAAAGCATCCAGCCTAAAATGCAGGGTGGTTTCTGGGCCTTTTTCTAAGTGGAAGCAGCAGGGGTGTAGGTTTGGAGCTGAAGGGCAGTGGCTACTACTGGCCGGCAGCTGAAACTCCTCAAGCTGAACTCCAGACCTCTCCCTCTAGCACTCCCCATCCTGCCCATCCACCCCACTGGCTCACAGGGCTCGCTCAGCCCCCACCCCCCTGCTTACTGGCTGGCTAGTTCTGCTGATTCTTTCTTTTTAACTTTTTGTTTCCACTGCCATCACTGACCTGTTTTAGGGCTCTATAGACAGCAACTTGATGAGAACAGTGCAGAGCTCTTCTCCGAGCCTCTGGCCAGTTCTATGTCCTGTGCACCTGGAATACCACCTCATGCACTAACAAACTGCTTATTTTTCTGGAAGCTGAGCTCTCAGTATTCTCAGCCTCCCTTGATGAGTCTTTCTAACTGCCCTACTTTGCCTTACAGAATACATACTCAAGTATTTGAATACATTAATGCTACTCCTTCCTCAGCAAACCATATTTTAATCCAGTTTTGGGTCCTGATTTCAGAGGCTTCTGATCTTACCCGACCTGAAGGGACCCCCTTATCAACACTTTCCAACACTTACCCTCTTCAACACTTCTTTACAGCTTTGCCTTGCACCTTATTTTCTAGTTTTTTCAAACCTGATCTTTGCTTGGATGAACACAAAAGGTCCCATTTGGGTCTCTACATTAGCTCTCCATCAACACATATCAAGAAGAAAATTATCCATGAATCTTGAAGTGCTCCCACCCCCTCGTGTTGCCATATGTTTCTCTTACCTTCTCAGCCCTTACAAAGGTGGGAAAAGTCAATCACCTGGTTGTCTACCCCTCACCCCCAAACACACCCTGTTTATCCCTGACCTGTGCTTTTGATAGTTGAAGAGGTGGGCATTAAGAGCGGCACAGTGGACTCGCCCTGCCTGCTCTCGGCCAGCCGTCACTCACGCGGAGTAGGTGTGAGGCAGCTGCAGCAGGAAGAACTCTGGTCCACACGTAGGAATAAAGTGGACACTAACACCTGCCGTGTCCAGGTGCTGGCCCAACGTTGCCCAGCCAGGAACTAGCACTGTTGTCTCCCATGCTCAGGCCCTAGGCCGTTGCTAGTCTTTATACTTACTCCCTCCCTGCCTCTGAGCCTGCCGTCAGTTGCGAGGACACTTGGCAGCATCTTTACCTCCTCAGGCTTCAGTTTCTTCATTATAATAACGGCAGTAGACCAGCACTGTCCAGTAGGGATATGAGAGCCACAGTTAAGTGTCTAGTAGTCACATTAAGAAATAA
Source organism: Smutsia gigantea (assembly GCA_032199065.1). Lineage (NCBI taxonomy): Eukaryota > Metazoa > Chordata > Mammalia > Pholidota > Manidae > Smutsia > Smutsia gigantea. Next base: position 414,727 of record JAVSCE010002402.1, on the reverse strand, counting down.
AAATAAACGGGAAAATAATTCTATTAACCTATCATGGCAAATATCATTTTGGTATATAATCAATGCAAAAAAATATTGATGAGGTATTTTACTTTTTTTCTTGTACTGAGTCCTTGAAATCCAGGGTGTATTTACACTCAGAGCACTTCTCAATTTGGACTTGCCCCGTTTCAAGTGCTCAAGGGTCAAATAAGGCTTGTGGATACAGTATTGGGCAGGGCAGATCTAGACCGTCACACGTTTCATTCTCAAATTCTGTTTCTACATGTGTGAAAGGCAAGAGCTAACAGCAGAAAGTTACAGAAGGAAAGTGAGCTAGGATATAAGCTCCACAAGGGCAGAGATCTTTGCCTCTTGCTCACCGATGGAGCATGAGCTCCTAGAACCGTATTCAGAACATAGTAGGCACTCAGATATTTGCAAGAATGAAAGCACACTCAGACATTGGGGCCAACTTACGGATGATAATCATTCATTCACTTGTGAGTCAGACCTGACTCTAAAACACAGGATGTTTGGTTCTTAGTCCAGCCTTTATTCTTTTGTTTTTCTATAGTTTCTTAGAGAATAATCATAAGATAATAGAATTTTAAAGGACTGCAGATAAAATCTTCAGAGACTGGTGGGGGAGCAGACTCCCAACAGTTCATCAACAAGTAAAATGTGAAAATGCACGAGGAAATAACTTTCAAGTAAAGGATGTCTAAGAGCTGTCTGATAACAACAACACATGACTTGGGAAATGCCAATTTACTGATAATCACCTTAATGGACTATATTTATTCATGGCTTGGACAGCTCCACATATGTAGGAACACGAAAGACAAGGTAGTTTGGACACCTCAGGAGCGGTCGGTGCAGAATAGTTACCACGTTCCTTTTTTAATCTTGCTCCTTCACTTTAATCTCACCCCGCTTTGCCCACCTACCCAAATTTCTGCTTTTAGCAGCATTTATCATGTCAGAGGGACTATTGAGTTCACTGGTGTTTCCCTGAGGCTGTGACCATGCTCAGACCTGGAGTTCGAGGGCCTGCTGGGCAAGTGTCAACTCCACAGGGAGGGGGGATCTATGCAGAACCGAAACCTGGGTGGAACTGTGTGTGCAGCGAGCGTCCTCACTGAAATCACACCCAGACACATGTGAGGGAAGGTGTGGGTCTGTGTGCAAAAGATGATAAGTGCTGCGTGTGAGCACCCAGGACAGCACCTGATAAGGCCCAGGGACGTTGCCGGTGACTAGACAGGACTGTTAGCAGACTGAGGTCCTTGTTTTGGACAACTGGCAACCATTCAAAGCTCCAAGCTGGGCAGTTAGATGGTGAAATAGCCTGTGGACACAGCCCTTGAGGAAACCTACAGGTTCTCAGCCCTTAAACCCTCCGGATTGTATATAAACTTGGTCATCCGTACAGGAAGCAGTCTCTCACCAGGAATTGTTCTATTTTTCCCAGTCTAGTCAATCCCTAATAAATTAGTAGGGCCAGCTCTGGGGAAATCTCTTTAAATGAATTCAGACCAGTAACATCTCTGATTTAGAAAGAGCTGTTCCGTGAGAGGAAGTAGAATATCAAACAACAACAAGGATGATTTCCAGTTCAGGTCGTGCATGTAGCACTTAATGAGGCTGACACCTTGGAAGAATCAAGACTTGATGCTTAGCTTCCACTAAAAACGTTTACGCTCTGGCCTTGTTGATATTTGTGGCCATTTCAGGCTCCTCCTTGAAGCACTTCTGTGGTGTCCTTGTTATACCGGGGCTGGTGTTTGGATTCTGCTTCGTGCTGTTTTGGGGACCACAGCATTAGTTCTTCACTGCTGTCTCTTCAACCACGCTCAGTTAAGCATCCTCTTTGAAGGACAGAAAAGAGCTTTGTGTTTGGAGTCCTCTGAGGGTGAGTGGATGTGGACAGAGCCCAGTCATTGATGACCACTAGGACTGTGTGTTGGCATCAGCGGGAAGTGAGAACTTGCGAGGGTCCTTCAAACCCAAAGCGAGAGGGCAGGGTGGCACTAGGCTCCACAGCCCCAGACACCTCTTTCTTTTAGCTCAGGTGGCATCCTAGGTGCTGTGGGAGTCGCGCCAAACTTTTTGGCTCTAGTGAACACGCGTGTTACGGCTAGCGGGATGCTGATAACCCTGAGGAAACAGATTGAGACCTCCGGCCGAATGCGGTGGAGCTGAGAGTGAGCACAGACCTATCTATCTGCAGGGTTTGCTGTGGGCCCAGTGTGGCATGAGGCAGTTGTTTCTTTGAACTGAAGTAGAATGCGTTTGTGGGTGTTTGAGCGAGCAACTGTTAAATAACTTCTTGGAAAAAGTGAGCACAGAATATATTTTTTTGTCCTTTTAACAAACAAGGCATTATTTCATCTGCTCTGTGGCTTTGGGCCAACTGCTAGTCTACACACTTATTCTGTGTACATTAAGCACAGGTGTGTGTCTTGGTTATCTGTCATTTTTTAATGTGTCTGGGGGCAGTGGAGGAGTCTCCAGAATGTGGCGTCCTGGTCGTGGGGCCTGGGGCCCTGGTGAAGGGCCGGCAGCTAGCAGACAAAAGGCTTCCTCAGGTGGTCCCCTGGCCCTAGATAACTTCTGGCCTTCACCCCCCCCTAGAAATTCAACGAATAAAGGAGGGCTTCTCTTCAGAAGGCCGAATCCACTTTGACCCTGGTTTTTCCTCCTTTCTGCCCACTTGTCTGCCGCTGTATATACCAAGTCCCTGGTCATTCAAAGTGCCTGGCTCTTTTCTCAAGGGTGAAAGAATCTCAAGGGCTAAACTATGTGCAGGTGGGAAAAGTGGCAGAGGTCCCGTCCCAAGTCCCCCCAGCACACATTCATCAGTCTGCTGCTCTTGAATGTTTTTTTTCAGTTTCTGTTCCAGCTCTCCTGGGGCTAGTCCTTGGGGTCCTCGTCACTTCTTGCCAATTTATCAGCCTTCTCTCTGCAGCAGTTGGGTTATTGTTTCTTGGATCTGAGCAAGTTGCCTTCTTGTCAGCAGGGAGCGTCCTGTTGCGTCGCTGCATCGGCATGGATGGGCCCCATCAGCCATCCGGCCGAGCGAATCCCCCTCAGCTGCTGCCTCCCTGTGCGAGTGGAGCGGCACGCCTTCCTGCAGGCCCGCCCCAGGATCAGCCCATTCCTAAAACTCCCTCCTGTGCCGTTAGTTTTCCCTCCTAATGTGTGTGCAGCAAGCTGACTATCCCAGCTCCTTCCATCGCCGGGTTCTGTCTCCCCCGTGGACTTGCTTGTGCTGACACACCACTGCCTTGCAAACTAGCTAGCATCTTGGAGCTCTCCCAGGACTGGGGATCCCAGGCCTTCGTCTCTCATCTATTGTGCCTTTAAACAAACATTAGCATAACTATTAGTATGTTTATCTTTGATTACATTCAATTCTGGCGGCCTCAGACAGGCGGGTTGCAGCCCCCTCCCCAGTCCGTGACAATTCTGAGGGCCTGTCCCCACTCAGGGGGCCCTTAGCGCAATGAGCCAACCTCTTTCCTACCATCTTATAAAAAACCTTCATGCCTTTCCCCTCTCGGCTTCCCCTTCTTAATACCTGATCAACGAGTTTATCTTCGAAGCCCAACCCCGACACCAAAGCGGCCCCGCCTCCTAGGAAGCCGCCTCTGCCATATTCGGCCAGTGCCTTTACTGGACAGTTAACAGTTTGTGTGTCCTCTTTGCTCCCCAGTTTCTGCCCCTGTAAAGTTAGGGTAATGGGGCCTCCCTTACAAGCAATCAGATGGGTGGATCCCGATGAAGCCCTCACAGCACTGTCTCAGTGCCTGTTTGGGATGGTTTCAAATAGAGTTTGGTGGTTCATGTTAGGGCACCTGGCAGAACATCCAGTCCCATTCGGTTCCCCTGGCTGTGGCAGTGTCTACACAAAGAGCCCCTAGAGGGCTCTGCACCTTCTAGTACCTGCTCGAGCGTCTGCGGAAGTAGTATGATTAACCCTGTGGGGAGCATTAGTAAAGTGTTGACATTTTGGAACAGCTGATGGGCACCCCCACTAAGAATAGGATTTCCCACGCTGTGGCCAGGGCGCTACCTTCTCTGGTGCCTATGGACGAGCACCTCTAAGCCCCCTTGGTGTCATGGAAGATGAAAAGACCACCTCGTGTCTTTTGCCCCACTGGAGTCTGCACCAAAGCAGGCAGGAAAGAGGGGGTGACTCCAGCTCTGCTGTCTTCAGAGTGTATGACAGGGCTAAAGGGGCCGCAGGGAGATAAGGTGTCCCAGTTGTGTAGTTAACAGAAGGTTATTTTCTCCTTTTTTGGATAGGACTAATAAAGTCTGTTTTAGAGAAGATCCCTTTAGTAGCAGCAAGAACTTGTCATCCCAGCCCCTGTGGGGCTTACTGCCCTCTCCCCACCTCCTGCCCCACCAGTGGCAGACCTTCAGGTGGAAGTTGTTGCCAGTTCTCTGAGTCCTAGCTCTGGAGGCTCTGTGGTCAATTCACTTAAACTCTTCTGATCCTCATCCCTGATTTGTGAGCAAGGGGCCCTGCCGCTTCCTCAGAATGCTTGTGAGGATTAAGCGGAAACTGATCTGAAGTAGCTCATCCTGAGTGATCTTGCTTTAGCTTTTCCACACACCTCTACACCTTCATTTTACAGGAAAAGTAAGAGGTCCAGAGCTGTGGTTCTCATGCACTCAGCTAAGGGAGGTGGGGGAGGATATTAATAAGTGTATTGCCATCCACTTTCACTTATGCTTAAATTCTATAGGCTTTTATATGCAATGAAATAGTCTCTTTTTGCTTAAAGTGTCCTCTGTTGTACATGGGGAAGAAGAGTTTGTTTGGAAGATGCCAGCCATGGGGGTGTGGGGCCCCTCTCAGCCAGGAGCTGGGGACAGCAAGTGCCTTTGTCTGCATACCTCCCTTAGTCTGTCACCAGGCTTGGTCTGCTGCCCATGGCTGGATCTCTAACCCCAAGCTGGCAAGTGTTACTAGGAATACCCAGGCTTTTGAAGTAACATCCCGTAACAGTGGAAGGGAATGTTGTCATCATGCCTCAGCATTTCCATGAAACCTTTGGATAACAACTTCTAGAGCTTTTATGTTAAATATCACAGACCTAGACTTAAATATTTGCTATGTTTAAATTCATGGATGTAGATTTCCACATACACCAAGAACTCTCTGGATAGTGTCCATGTCTAATACCAGGCACAAATAGGAATCAACGTTGATTTGACCTAAGCCCCTTGACCGTAAAATCCAGAAGTGTTACAGATGCTCTTAACATTCTTCTGTCTCCAACTTGTCCATCTGCCTGTCCTGCTGGCCCACCTTGATCCCCTCATGCTTTCAGAGCCTCTGTCACTCTTGTTTCTGGGATCTAGAGAAGCTGTGAAGCAGGACGAGAAATAGCTCTCTTTTTTTTTCCTTTTCCTTTTCAATTAGGGCTCAAATATTAGTTTTCATATCAGTCTGCCCTGAGTGGCTGTGTCCCAGGCAGTTAGACATCAACTTGTTCTCAGAGAGCTTGGTTTAATCTTCAGGACTAGTGTGTGTTTTCCCCTCATCTTTTGCTGTCATCTCTACAAATCTGTTCTCTTTTAATGTGTATACTGTACCCTTCGGCTGCAGCCAGATGGTAGAAGAAAAAGGAATTCAAGGGTACCTAAGATATTCATCACGAGTCAAACAAGTGGCCTGAACTGAGTAGGCAAGTGTCATCATCGTCACTTGGAAAAACGGGCTTCAATTTTCAAATCACTGAGAAATCATGGTTCCCGACTTTCCCAGTTTCCGCTCTGCAAAACACAGTGAATGTCCTTCTTGGACAGTAAAAGGAAAATCAAACACTTTAGTTTGAATTTACCAGGCTTCAAATTAATTTTTTTTTCTAGTCAGTATTTTTTTAATTATGTTAATTAAAATTTGCATTTAACTAGGGCCTTTCATGAGTTGGAACTGTGTATTTCACATGATTCTTTTACATGGGGATTATATCAATGTCAGTTTCAAGTGGTTAATTAAGATTAAAACTGTTACACTAATCTCTGGTGTGTCATCTAAGCATCCAAGGGCCTATGCTTTGGATTTATTCTAGTAATACCAATGTTTGTCTAAGTAACTCAAAACTGTACTTTTGATATTTGAAATGGTTTGAATGGGTGAGGGAAAACAAAGAATTCCTTTCTAATAAGCATCAATAACTTATTTTGGGCTCTTCTTATGAGCTCAACACCAAGTAAGAGCTCAGCCTAAATTCGAGCCTTCAGTAGTTTGAGCTCCTCCATATCTAAATCATGGTAAATTGGGAGAATTAAAAACCACACTGTGGACTTGGCATTTGTCATTTCCTACACCATGTTTTTATATAGACTACTTTTTTCCTAAAAAGTGAACCCCATTTTTCATGTACATGTCAGAAGGTAACATGGAAGGTGCCAACCACAGGCATTTAAATTTCTGAAAAAGTGTTTATTGCATTATTAATGTTCTTGCAGATGTAGCAAATGATCAGTGTAACAGTATCACAGGGTAGTTTTAATATGTCTGAAATTAGAAGTAGCAACTCTTGTAAAACTACAGAAAACATCCTTGGATAACAAACATAGAACGGGACTAGATAAGATGGTTTACTATTTCTTTCTTTTTTTTTTTTTTTGATAAACAGTGGACACCTTGTGGACTTAAGCCGTGCATAAGTAAAAACTTGACTAAAAACCATTCTAAAGGAAAAACAGCCCCTCCTCCCCTACCCCCCCCAGCTAGAGATCAACACTTAAGGCTTGGAGGGGAAGCTTCTAAGTGTATTTCATTTTGGCACATGGTTATGGGGATGCTGGGGAATGATAGGAAAAGAACTGAGGAATTAAGTAAGGTAGCAGATGAGAGGAAGGCTCCAAAGGGAAACATTTTAGAACATGGTTCATAAGATTTTAAGTTTTTCAGTTAATAATGTGTAGGTTCTAAATTCAAAAGGGATAAAGTTTTCTTTGTCTTTTGTCTCCCAACCTAGAGATGGTATTTGGTGTACGCTGAACCACTTGTGTATCCTCGAGACATTTAGTGATCATATAAGCACAGACTTATTCTTTTACATACACAGGTTTCCACTTTTATGCTAATCTTGAACATTTCATACTCATACAGAAGAGATGCTGCCATTCTTTTGGACAACTACATACATTTGTATACTGTTGTATACATGCATCGAGTCATTCAACCTTCTATCGAAGACTGCTTATAACTGTATAAATAATTTTCCAATGAATATCCTTGGGCACACTTGCAAGTATACCCATAGGATAAAATCTAAAGTAGACTTCGTAGAAGTGACATTGCTATCAAAGAGTATATCTTCTTAAAAGTGAGTCCCACATTGTTCTCCAGAGAGAACCTGTGGGCAGGGTACCAAAGGTGACTGCTGCTTGATCTCTGCCAAGTTAACAAATATAAATGATATGTTGAAGCTTTAACTTGCTCATCCCTGTGGCAGGGTGGAATGTGCTGTGCATCTGAGCCACTGATCATGTCCTTTGCCCTTGCTTCTCTTGAGGTTCTAGTAGTTCTGGTTTGTAAGAGCTTGTTATTCATTAAGGAAATGAGTACTTTGCCAAATATTATACAAATATTTTCTTCGTTTTGTCTTCTGACTTCATTGTGGTGGTCTAACCGTGCAGGTACTTTTTTAATATAGGAAAATGTGTCATTTTTTTCTATTACTTTTAGGTTTTATGTGATTTAGAAAGGACTACCTACTTTATATTAAGTGTATATAAATTCCCTGTCTTTTTCCTAGTACTCTTAAGTCTTTGATTTGGCCCAAGAAGCTACCTTTACTTACTTATTTTTAAAATATAAATATCTAGATAGCTCAATCTTTTCTTCTTGCTATTTTGAAATGCCTCCTTTATGCTAAATCCCCTATGAATTAGATTTTACTTCTAGATTTAAAAATTTTATTAATTTATCTTTTGGTGCCTATACCACAGTTTTCATTATTGTGGCTTCATAATATCTCTTAGAGGCTTAATATACATCATTCCTATTTTTCATAACATTTTATGGCTATTCCTGCTCTCCTCTCCTATGAACCTTTATGTTTTTAGTCTAAAGCAGATTCTAACTTTGAATCTACTACAAATTAAGAGACTGAAAATTATATGAAAATTCTCTTGCCTCTGTCTTCCCACCTCCAGGAGTGATAGCTTTCATCAGAGTCTCACTGGTCTTCGATGCCCCTCCTCTAAGAGGGGTTAAGAATCACTGTTCTAGAGCTACATTGCTCTAGAACCCTGACTTTAATTCTGGATTACTTAAAAAAAAATTTTCCTTTAAAAAAAGTCACGAGTCAAAAGTCATTCCTATGGTTATTCTCCTCTGCAACATCATTGAGGATTTTCTTACAATTAATTGTTCCTTCTCTTCCACGTCCTGATTGAATCGCAGCTCCCCTGTTGCTGTGACTTCTCATACCCGTGTCATGGGCCTGAGCCTTGGAAGCACAGGACCAGGCGATTTATAGGGTAAAGCAAGTTGTATTTTTTATAGGTAGATTTCTGTCCGGTATGTTGATCTGTGTCACCAGAGAGATAGTTTAGCAGTGTCTCAAAGCAAAGCCAGAGCCATACCTTTCTGAAATCATTTGAACTTAATTGTGGGGTGCCATATATAATAGGTATAAGTGCCCTGTATACTGATCATGAAAGGAGCCAGAGAGAGACCGTTAAAAGAGAACACTGCTCTCCCAAATCTGACTTGAAGCCAAATGCCAGCCACAAGAAATAATAAGCTTTTCATCATAGATTTTCTTGATATCCTTAATTTAGGAGTGCTTTGATAGGATGATCTGGATAGCTTAGGGTTTTTTAACCTGTCTAAACAGGTTTGAGGAAAACTTTTATCTTCCCCTTGGCAAATATTATTCTCTAGCAAGCAGAGGAGCATGCATCCCCAGACTGGTCTTTAGAGCCTGCTTTGATCTTGTGATCAACCTCCCCATTGCCAGCTTAGCAAATTCAGCCCCTGAACCTCCAGGCTGAAGGGAGCCTGTGATCCGGCTTGAGGTGAGGTGCCTGGTGGCCAAACTGGACGACCTGCCAGGTCTTGGCTGCATGCTTCCTTCAGCCCCTCAACCCCAGCCAGGAGCTCATATTGACTTTCTGTCAGCTCATATCGCCTGTGAGTGAACTCCCTGTGGCCTTCCTGTTTACCCCAATTGAAGGACACTTCTTTGTTCTATCTTTATATTCCATTTTCTTTCTACCACACACGCCTTGTATTGATGTGTTCTCACCCACTTTCTTAGTGGCCATTTCCTGGAAGGCTCGTCTTGGTGTGTCCAGTGGCGTCCCAACACTGAGTGACAACCATCCCGGTGATCTAAGCACCCTAGATAAGGCGAGGGTCCCTGGAACCAAAGCGAGACTAAAAATCCCAAGCTGGGCACCCGAGACAGTGCATGCTGGATGTGTCTTCAAAAGCAACCGCTGCCAAACGGTGGGAACTGCAGCAGTCACTGGAATGGATTTGGTTGGGGGTCCAGCAAGTCAGAAAGGGGGAGGGAATCTGCTCATGGTGAAGTCTGAAGACAGCACCTTGCCCTTTTTTTTTTTTTAGCTCTTCTAGCCATCTAGCTAATATGTGACCCATATAGACCCTGACTTTCTAATACATCAGTATTTGTTTCTGTTTATTAGGATTTCCAGGGATCTGTTATTTCATTTCTTGAAAAGTTTAACTTAGTTGACAATTACTTTGCAGTCTTAGCAGGTGGAGTGTGAGAAGTGATGTTTTTCCCTGAGTCCTGAGTGTTGACTTTATTCTCCTTAGGTAGCTTCAAGTACTGTTTTCTAAAAGACAGTTGAAAAATTACAGTGCCCTGAGGACGCTCCTGGGTGGGTCTCCCTGGGCTGTACCACATAGCTGATCTAACCCTTTGCCACCCAGGAATTTTGTCATTCAGACAACCCTCGGTCCTACCTGGGTGACAGAAGTTCTTGTTACATGGCAGATCGCTCTCCGAAGTGAAAAGGACATGGGATTCTTGCTAAAAGGACATCAGTGTACCTGATTCTGGCAGGACGGAACTGACTTCCTCCTGCTGTGTTTGCGGCCCAGAGTTGAGAATTCATCTAAGCATATAGTGGAGGAATTCTTCTTTGTGGACCCTGTGTTCTGTGTGTGGACCCTTAGCCTGGATATCAGCCAGTTCATGATGTAGCTAGGGAGCCCGAACAGGAGAGTTAATTTCCACAGAAAATAAGAACATTAGCAAAACTGATAGTTCCTTTATTGAATAATGTTGTGTTTAGGTTACTTGGTTTAATAAGTTTGCCTGCTTCCCTCTACACAGACCAGCATACTTCACCCCTCACCCTCACACAGACAAAACGAGCAAAAGAAACAAAGCCAAACCCACATAAAACAAAATTACGAAGTCACCAGCTTGGCATAGGGTAGATTTGTGTGTGTTTTGTCCTTACTCTGTGCAGGCACTATTCTTCATGGGTTTGACCCAGTTATAACAACATCTTTTACTGCTATTTTACAGGAAATAGAAATAAAATGTCCAGAGATAGATGTGCATCTTCTCTGAGTCCCTTGAGTTGCTTTGCCATCAAGAAGTGAATCCTAACTCTGTTTCTCACTCACTCACTTCCAGTTTCCCTGGCAAGAACATCCCCCAAGATGGCAGAGGAGAGCAGTAGGACCAGGGACTGCACATCCTTCAGCGTGCTCAGCTGGGATCAGGTCAGCCGGCTGCATGAGGTCCTGACCGAGGTCGTGCCCATCCACGGACGAGGCAACTTTCCAACCTTGGAGATAACTCTGAAGGATATCGTCCAGACCGTCCGCAGCCAGCTGGAGGAGGCGGGCATCAAAGTGCAGGACGTCCGGCTGAATGGCTCTGCCGCCGGCCACGTCTTGGTCAAAGACAATGGCTTGGGTTGCAAAGACCTGGACCTAATCTTTCATGTGGCTCTTCCCACAGAAGCAGAATTTCAACTGGTCAGAGATGTGGTTCTGTGCTCCCTTCTCAACTTCCTGCCGGAGGGTGTAAACAAGCTCAAAATCAGTCCAGTCACTCTGAAAGAGGCTTACGTCCAGAAGCTGGTGAAGGTCTGCACGGACACTGACCGCTGGAGCCTCATTTCCCTCTCCAACAAGAACGGGAGGAACGTGGAGCTGAAGTTTGTTGACTCCATCCGGCGTCAGTTTGAGTTCAGTGTGGACTCTTTTCAAATCATCCTGGATTCTTTGCTCTTTTTCTATGACTGCTCCAGCAGCCCCATCTCGGAGCATCTCCACCCCACAGTGATTGGGGAGAGCGTGTACGGGGACTTTGAGGAGGCCTTTGACCATCTGCAGAACAGGCTGATTGCCACCAAGAACCCCGAAGAGATTCGGGGCGGGGGACTGCTTAAATACAGCAACCTCCTCGTGCGGGACTTCAGGCCCACAGACCAGGAAGAAATCAAAACCCTAGAGCGTTACATGTGCTCCAGGTTTTTCATCGACTTCCCGGACATCCTTGAACAGCAAAGGAAGTTGGAGACCTACCTTCAAAACCACTTTGCCGAAGAAGAGAGGAGCAAGTACGACTACCTCATGACCCTCCGCAGGGTGGTAAACGAGAGCACCGTGTGCCTCATGGGGCACGAACGCAGGCAGACCCTGAACCTCATCTCCCTCCTGGCCTTGCGCGTGCTGGCAGAGCAAAACATCATCCCCAATGCCACCAACGTCACCTGTTACTACCAGCCAGCTCCTTATGTCAGTGACGGCAACTTCAACAACTACTACATTGCCCATCCTCCGGTCACCTACAGCCAGCCATACCCTACCTGGCTGCCCTGTAACTAACCTGGAGACCGGAGGGTTTCCGCAGTGGGAACCCCAATAGGGCAACAGCTCTCAGGTAGGGGAGCCTCCTCCTAAGTGTAGGTGTTTGGCTTTTAAAGGGGAACTCAGCTCTGATTCTGCTTTTCTTTTTCTTTGTGTACCCATTGGAATGGGTCGACGCTGTATCATGAGACAACCTGAAGGGACCCATTGTTCCAGTGCCACTTTGGGAAAGGCTGCAGGAAGTAGGACCCAGCCGCATCTTTCAAAGACAGACACTAACATGTCACGTCCCAAACATCAACGGCACAGGGGCATTTGAGCTCCGTGCATAACTGAGATTGGAAGAACGCCTGCGTAGCGGACAAGATTGAGCTACATGCCTTGTCACGTGAGCCTAGAGCAGGCCAGGGTGACCCTCAGTTGGGGTTCTCAGCAGTTCTGTGAAAGTTGTGCTGGTCATCTGTTTTCTTGGATGAATTTTAGCCTGGCAGAAAATGGTAAATATGAGAATGCTCTCGTGACTTAATTTTTGTTCAAGGGACTAAATTGCTTATGTTTGTTCCCTGTCAACAGAGCTGAGGATCTCTCTCGTCAGTAAACCAAGGAGAACTGAGAGCTGGTTGGCAGTGGTTCATGGTTTAGATGCTGTGCTCTCACGAGGAATTGTGAAATATTGCTGAGGAAAAAAATGTAACTTGAAAACAAAATAAAATGTGCAACATAATGTCAAAGTAGAATTGTAGTGGTGGTGGTGGTAGGGTGATTGTAAATAGGAAACATGAATGTCCAGTTTTTTTTTCATTAAGGAATTCTTACTGAGTGATACTTTTCTCTCTCTCTCTCATCAGCTCATCACTTTCATTTTGCTCTTCCTAAGACTAAGGATTGTGCTGAGGCTAGAGTCATTGTAGTAACTGACAGGAGGGTCTTCCCATGTTTTAATTGGAAACCCATTTTGGTCACATTCCAAGTATGACAAGCTGGTTTTCCTGGATACTTTGGCTGATTTTTTTGTTTTTGTTTTTTCAAAAATAGTGATTTCCTTCTCGAGGTTGTTTTTTGTTTTTGTTTTGACAGCAAATGAATCCAGGAATTTCCATAGAACTGAGTAACCCATGGAATTCTGCTTGCACAGGCAGAGTTCTTGGACTTCCAATTGCTTTAGAATCGAACCTGCTGTCTCTGTGCTGTGCGTGAGGTAGAGGTGTCGGGTTCACTCAGGCCTTCTGGGCTCTAGAGCTACCGTGGCACCTTGCAATGATTACTTCTAGTGTATTTGGGGAAGGATGGAGTGAATGAAGAATGGTCTTCCTTATTCTGGTAGATTTGACCATACTTGTTTATATTCTGCACTTTGGAAGGAAAAAACAGTGTTAATTTCTCGTCTAAAGCAAACCTGGTAAATGGGAAAGTTCTAGGTTACTGTTGCTCTCCCAGTAGATTTAGATAAAGGATTTTGTGTTTTGAAATCTTTTTGTGGGATCTCTTGGAAAGCATCACTTTAGGGTAGGAAGGGCAAAAACACTCAATGTTGCCAGCCAGCTTGGTTTCTAAAGTAATTTTAATGAAATCCAGGCTCCTGAGTTTTACTTTCTCCTGTGGCCATAAAAGTCCCAAGCCCTGAGTGACTGCTTTCTCCTTGCTTTAAGCAATGAAGTTACCTTAATGCAGAAATGCTTAGAAAGTGAGTGGTTTACCTTTTTCTGAAGATTGCATTTTCATGTTTTTTTCTGGAATGTGATGTCTTGATCCTCTTAAAAGCCTGTTGGTCATGACTGAGACCCAAGGCTTAGCTGGTATCTATGTTGTGTTACATCAAGCAAAGAAAAGCCACTTCTTGGTGTAACCAGCTCTCATTTCCTGTGAGCTGTAGTTACACTGGAACTCACTGGCTTTGAGTCGAAGCCAGTTCTCCATTGAGGGGGGACCGCGAGGCTTCAGTGTTGAAAGGCAGACAGTGAAGAGTGAATTCCCACTTTAAAAACTGCCTGGTCAGGCTGCCAAAGTGGTCAGATGGCAACGTGTTTGCACAAAAATGACAGATCTGTTTAACCAAAGCTTTGAAATGTGATAAAGCCACCAACATAAACACGTGCTGATGGAAGTCAGTACTGCTTCTGCTAGAAGGCCTGGGCATTTGGGTGAATGAGGCTCCAAGTGAAGATAGGATCAGAACTGTGTCAACTAATTAAATTTCCAGTTTGTCCTTGTAGTTCTTTCTGCTTGTATTTCTTTTTCCTATCTGGTACTAGTCCTTTGAAGATGAAGAGGAGTACAGAATGTGCCAGAAATTCCCAGCCCCCAAGTTCTTTACAACCATGACACAATGATCATCTTGGTATAGAGTCTGTTCACCTGAAGTTCTTAATCAGCGCAGCTGTTTGGGAATTTGAGAACAGATGTGTGTTCTGGAATCATCAGGGTAAAAATCTGTACTGGCCAAAGCTGCACTTTTAAAACACCACCTGGTTCAGTGGTATCTCCCCCCGTTCTCCATGCCTCCCTGCCAGCCTCAGAATAGACCAGGTAACCTTGAATTTCAGGCATTTGGGAATTCCAGCTGAAACCTGCCTTTCATGCTGCTCACACAAGCACCAGGTACTCTGAACTTGTACCAAATCCAGTGGTTCCTCTTTTTTGTGTGTTGAGTAACATGAAACTTGGCAGTGGACAAGGGCACTAAAGTTCAAGTGCGAGTTCTAATATACATTTTAGCAGTCTCATTTGCTTCAGAACTCTGAACAGTTTTCAGATGCTTTCTGCAAGCATTCAGCTTGTTTACCCAGCCTGCTTCTTGGCATCAGTTTGAGTGGCAGTGACATTAAAACAGTACCTCTTCCCCTTGTATTGGCAGAAGGGTGCGCTCTGAATTCCTGGCCTTCAGCGGCAGACTCAACCTTCAGTTTTACCTTGGCAGTAAGACACTACTCCTCACTCAACGTCAACTCTGAAACTAAACTCTGTATCACTAATGCCTTGAATTCAGGGTTCCTGCTAAGTGCGTGTGGAATGTGGCATGGCCCACACTGCAGAGGACCTGGCTGGCAGATGGAGAAGTTAGGTAGGAAAAATGCTGGGTTCTTGATAAATGGTGACAGATGTGGTTTGATGTTCAAGTCTTGTCGGTTGGTTTTTCCCCAGTTTGATTTTCTTTTTTCCCCTGGGGATTGAAGTCACTGTGAGCTGTGTATGAACCTGTATTTTGTGGTGGCACATTAAGAATCAGATTGCTAATGCCCTGAGTCTGCTTGTCTTTCAGAGCCCCGGCTAGGGTGAGCCTCTTACCATTGTGGTAGGTTAAGATTTTAACTAGTACTGCTTTAACTTTTGGAAATGGTGCCACTCAAAGCAACATTAGAAATACCTCCTTTCCAATTAACTGGTATTGATGCTTTATTTTAGGATGCAGCTAGATTCTGAGCTCACACGTCCTCTTCCAGAGAATAAATGATAGTTATCCACTTGTGAGAAGAGACCCAAAGGATCTCGGGAGGGGGGCATCATTTCCTGGGTAGCTGACTGGGGCTCTACACTAGGGAGAACCCTTCAGCTGGACTTGATGGGTGAAAAGAACTTCCACTTGCCAAGGCTGGATTCCTGTCTTGAATCTGGCAGAAGCCAAATGTCACAGCTGACTTTGGAACAATTCCAGTTCAGCCAATTACCTTCAGAGGACCAAGGGAGGTGTGGAAGGGGATGTATGTAAAAGACCTGGCAACTTTTTGGGATTATCTGTGGAGACTTCCAAGGTGAGGACCAGGAAAGAAAATGCTTTTTTTGTGAGTTCAAGATCTAGATCTTGTTTACCTATCACTTTAAAAGCAAATACTTTCAGTATAAGCAAAAGACAGTGCTTGGAGTTTTGCCTGGGCTGGTGAGAGTTGGTGCAGATCATCATGGGTGTTTGCAGAGGAAAGCGAGAAGAACATCCCACTGAAGACGAAGTCATTAAATTAATGGATTAAAAAATAGCTGCTTTAGGAAAATTGAGTTTTTAGTCTGTGAATTTCCAAACTAGTACAAATGAAAGGTCAGACACTCATTAGACTAAACTGGAGGATTTTCTGTTATTCTCTATTGGCATAGCCTTTGAAATACTAATTTTTAGTGCTGCCTGGATGTGTGAGGTTTCCTGTTTGGTGTGATGGTCACTGACCTTCACATGTGATGTGGGTGAAGTTGCTTGTCAGTGCAAAATGTGTTAGAACTTGATGAAATAAAAATTTGAGTTTGAGAAATAAAGATATTTAAAAAAAAATAACCTGGATAGTTATGCTCATTTCTTTGTGTGTCCTCGGTGGTGAGCTTGCTTCAGGTTTCAGAAAACATGCTGCATGATGTTGGACAGTTGTCAACATTATCCGCCTTACGTATGTCTCTGAAAGATGGTGCTTTCTCTGGGGAAAGGATGTGTGGTTACCTGGGGGGCCATCATTCCCTTAATATCTTGACTCTTCTCCAAGGTTCCCAACTAATTCAGGCTGAGTTTTGTTACTGCATAGCCTCTCAGCTAATGCCTATAATAGGTGGTGTAGTCTTGAGATCTGCCTTCTGTGGCACCTTGTTTGATTCAGTGTTAAAGGCTAGGTTCTCTTGAGCTTGACCTTGGCCCCAGACCATGTCAGAACCAAAATAACTTCAACTATACTATATATAATTGCCACCATGGTTTCTTCACATTTTAGGATAGACATGAACAAGTGATACTGGAGTGGTTAACAGATGTTTGGAGAGGGTATAAAGAGGTCCTGTAGACCTTGAATGGTGAACAACTTGTTTCCTGATTCCTCGGATCCAATTTGCAACCCGGCTGCACCCTCAGCCCTGCCCCTTTTATGGCCTCTTTTCTATGTTGAATTTAAGTCCTGTGGATTTCTCTGTAATTCCCATAAAAGAATGTAGGCTTCTGTGTAAAATCCTTCAGCCTATTGTCTTCAACTTGCCCATTGCTGCTCCTTCTAAACCTTTCAGCCTGAGATGTGCATTCTTCAGAGTCCAGTACGTGTAAAGTCCTTCCAGATTATTACTTGGTTGTTCAGTGGTCCTTTCCCCTCTGAAAGCCTGACCACCAGCCCACATCACCTACAGTTCTTGGTTCCTCACCCCTTCATCCCAGCCCTGTCAGCATTCATGTCAGTGGCCTCTTCGGCCTTATTGTTATAGCTACCTTCCTTCTAACCTTTTACTTGTTACCGGCTAGACTTTGGATCTAGAACTTCTCATAAAGGTTGGAATGACTTTCTGTCTTCTCCCTCTATGATCACAGAAATTGGGATCAATCAAAAAGCAATTTTTCGATTTTAGGTTTGCCTGGGAGCCAGCTCCAGGACCTTTTTCCTCTTCGCATGTTCCCTTCTAGAATGTCCCTGGACCCTGCCATTTTGGTATTGCCTTCAGTTCTTGCCTGGACCATTCTGTGTGTCCTCTCAGTTGACTCTCCTCCATTTTTCCTGACCTACCCAAAGGCTCTTTCTGAAAAAGATGCGCCTGTGCCCCTCCCACACCTGTTTAAGATCTTACTGTGCACGGGCAAATGTCAGATATAAAAACAGAAAGTGTCACAGCGAGCCCGTTCCCCTTACCAGCCTTCCTGCTCTACCAGCAGGCCTTCTTCCAGTCCCAGAGCACACAGTTCCTCCCATGCACCCCCGACATGCACCATGAGCCGCTAAAAACTCAGCAGAGATGTCACACCTTTGGCTTCCTGGGCTACCTCCCCCTACCTGCTGTTACTATTAGTGTACTTACTGTGTTGCGTCAGTTCTTCACGTAGATGATGAACACCTGTGTGTTTCATTGTCCCCTGCCTGCCTCCCCCGCAGCTGGCATAGGTTTGGTGCTTCAGATGTTGAACTCCGTGCTTTTATCCTTGGAGGACGTGGAGTTGGGCCACCAGCAACCAGGGGGCTGAATCCTGGATATTAACCTGCCGTGTTGTAATGCCTCATTTTAGTGCCAGAAAACATCTTAGTCCAGGCATTGTCCAGAGCAATATTTACACTCAGAGTAACTTATGTGGGAAGTGGTGGTGCCCAGTTCCCTGGAATGAGTAGTCATGTCCTGGACACTGTAACACAAGCTCTTGACCTCCTGAACAAGGTCAGTATTAATGGCTGCAATCTTCACACTCGGCTATGTTTTTCCTAACTCCCCACCCACCTCATGCCACCCCCAGACTTACCCTTCTGGTGTTTGAGTAGGACTTCTCTTGTGTCACCTCCAGGTGTCAAATCCTCAGCATTGGAGTGGTGCTCCCATTACTAACCAGTATCTCCAGACTCCAGAAGTACACTTTCCACCAGCGGGGACCTTTTTTCTCCTTCACTGTGCAAGTGGTGACTTGGGTGGGATAGTAACATGTGGCTGTATGGGAATTCAGATCTGCTCGAAGATGCTAAGAGCATGAACAGGACCTGCGGGGGTTTACCAAGCAACCTCTGGGAGAGGGAAAAGGCCAGAGCTTCGGTGTGCCACACCCTCTACTGCCGTACCCTGGAGTGGAACTTCATCCTCTCAGGGGGTCTTCAGCTATCTCCTTGTGCACCTTATGGCGAGGCAAGCCAAGGGTGCAGCCCAACCTGGGACATGGGAAGAAGCTGGATGGCACCACGGTGTCTGGGCCACCCTCCCCCCCCCCCAGCCAAAAGCTGAGGGGGAACTGGTGAGGTGGATCGACTTTCTGCCCCGAGGAACGCAGCAGGACAGGGCGCACATGCTGCTTTCTCGCCTCCTGGCCCTGGGCTTCCTCCTGTCTTGCAGGCCTGTGTCCCTCTCCGGGGGGGAAATGCTATCTAGAAGAATGTGCTGGCCTAGCAGATGAGCCTTGGCTGCTTGACTGGCATCCACTCTCGAGCAGATTTCTGTGAGTGCTGCCAAAAGGCCAGGGAGGCTGGGCCAGCCGGGAGTCTCGGTTTCATCTCCAGGCAGGTATTCCTCACCTAACTCGGAATAATCAGACCTACCTGTTCCTGCCATGACTGAATCACAGGTCGGTCAATGCCAGGGATTTTTCATCAAAGCAAGTCAACACTCAGGCTGCCTTTTACTGTAGGAAGTTCCTTAAGAGAGGTCCTAGGGGGAGGCACGTGAAACGGAGTCACTTGTCCTCTTTCAGGTGCTTACCTGCAAGGGAGGGGTCCAAGGCTGGTCGCGTGTGTGCTTTGCTCACAGCGTCTGTGGGAAATTAAAGCCGCGAGAAAATTGAAATGACAGTGGCTCACATTTGACTAAGGCTTTTGGGTTATCAAGTACACTTTACCTAAGTGTCAGCTTACGGACCTCAAACCAGAAGATGAGTGGCAGTATTCCTGCTTCACAGACAAGAGCCAGGAGCTTTGAGTACTCCACAGAATTCTCCAAGATTCTATACCTTGCCTGAGGCAGAGCCAGGCCACACAGCCTGACCCCAAGGCCCCATTCTTCCCCCTGTGACCACCCTGTAGGCACTCCATAAACCCCAAATCGCCTGCAAATGTTCACTGTTATGCAGCCCCCACTCAAGGGCCTAAGAGGTGTTGAGTTGCCTAGTAATAGACCTGCTTCCACTCATACAGAAAAGGAATTCCTGGGACAAGCCAGCAGCTTTTCTCAGGCAACCCTCCTCCTGTGAATCAAGTGGGGGGACGGGGAGCAGGGGACCTACTGCAGGCTGGCTAACATGTTTGGGGAACATCACCCAGTGCCAGGGCCTGTGCTAAGGAAGCATTAGCATTTAATCTCCCAACAACCTGGAGACAGGACATTGATGTTTACAGAGGAAACCAAATTGTCATATAGCTGGCAGAGCCAGGGCTGGGCCGTGACATGTCTGACTTTGGAGCCCAAGCTTTTAGCCCTTCCACGATATGCTATTTTGCCTTCTACAGGGTAGCATGTGGAAAAAGCACTAAAGTACAAACATCCCACCTCCCAACAGGGGCCTTTGAAGTGGAGTGAGCACACCTCCCAAGTCTATGGTTTTAGTAAGCAGGATCTTAAATGGAGGCCACAGGTTAAATTAAACTGATTAGTTAACAAAAATTAACCCAACTGACTAAGCTAAAGTAGGGTGCCTATACTGGAGTGTGGTTGGTATAAAACACATTTTGCATTAGAATTGAAATAGAAACGGCATTCCTTTTTCCTTAAGAAATTACATAATAGAGGGGTATTTAAACTACCTGCAAGCTGGAGGAGAGGAGAGAGTAGAGGAGTGCAGGAGGACCCTGCAGAAGTCAGGCAGCCAGCTCACCACCCACAGCTATGGAACAGTGAAACTGAGAAGGGACAGGACTCAGAAAGCTAATAGCAAAACCCAAAGCCGTTCTGGACTCAAACACCTGCAGATTTTCATGCACTAAATATAGTGGAAGTTGGGTCATCTCATCCTTACATAAACACTACAGCTAGGCAAATACTTTATAAAAAGGATCGTCACATTGGCTTGAGTAAGCAGGATGCTGGGAGAAGTTTTTGGGCAGCTAGGCACGGCCTCCGGGCAGCCTCCTGCTTCTCAGCCACCCCCTGCTATTTCAGGTTCCCGTGCAAACCTGCCCTCTGTAGCCCATCCTGCTCGTAAGTGGGACTCCATGTACCTCATTGTTCTTGCACCTTGCGTCCCTTCCCCCAACGTGAGGGATCCCTTTCCTTGGCCTTCACGTGATCTGCACGGGGCAGGGGAAGAGCCTCCTCTCTCCAGACTGGCCGTGGAGGCAGCTTTTCCTCAGACTTATTTTCCACCCTATTTTAGACACTCCTGAAAGGAAAATCATTCTTTCTTTGCCATTTGAAGTTTGGCTGCTGCTGAATCAAGCCCAGCCCCTTTTTCAGTGAAGTCAGACCAGAGGCTTATTATTGCTGCCATTCTCAGCTCCAAGCCCCCAGGGGTGGTGCTTCCAGCCTCTGGCCTGGGCGCCAGGTCAGTGCCCAGCAGGGTGCACGGGATTCCGGAGGAGGAGCCCTAGAGAGGCTGAGGAGCGACGAGGCAGGGAGAAGAGCAGGAGCTGTGGCAGGAGACACCGGCCCCAGCGGGCGTCCCCTCCTCCCTGCTCGATCTCGCACACTGCTCCAAGCCCAGTTGTCCTCGGCGCGGTTGCTGTCCTCATCTGACTCTGGGGCTGTTGCGAATTAGAGAAAAAGGTATTTGATATAAAACTCCAAGCCCAAAGTACCTCAACATAATAAAGGCCATATATGACAAACCCACAGCCAACATTATACTTAACAGCGAGAAGCTGAAAGCTTTTCCTTTAAGATCAGGAACTCGGGAACAAGACAGGGATGCCCACTCTCCCCACTTCTATTCGACATAGTACTGGAGGTCCTAGCCATGGCAATCAGACAACATAAAGAAATAAAAGGCATCCAAATGGGCAGGGAAGAAGTTAAACTGTCCCTGTTTGCAGATGACATGATATTGTACATAAAACACCCTAAAGGATCTACTCCAAAACTACCAGATCTAATATCTGAATTCAGCAAAGTTGCAGGATACAAAATTAATGCGCAGAAATCTATGGCATTCCTATACACTAACAATGACGTAGCATAGAGAGAAATTAGGAAAACAATTCTATTCAAAGTTGCATCAAGAAGAATAAAATACCTAGGAGTAAACCTAACCAAGAAAGTGAAAGACCTATACTCTGAAAACTACAAGACACTCATGAGTGAAATTAATGAAGATACCAATAAATGGAAACACATCCCATGCTCATGGATAGGAAGAATTAATATTGTCAAAATGGTCATCCTGCCAAAAGCAATCTACAGATTCAATGCAATTCGTATCAAAATACCAACAGCATTTTTCAACGAACTAGAGAAAATCATTCTAAAATTCATATGGAACCACAAAAGACCCCGAATAGCCAAAGCAATCCTGAGAAGGAAGGATAAAGCTGGGGGGATTATGCTCCCCAACTTCAAGCTTTACTACAAAGCCACAGTACTCAAGACAACTTGGTACTGGCACAAGAACAGACTCATAGACCAATGGAACAGACTAGAGAGCCCTGACATAAACCCAACCATATATGGTCAATTAATATATGATAAAGGAGCCATGGACATACAATGGGGAAATGACAGCCTCTTCAACAGTTGGTGTTGGCAAAACTGGACAGCTACATGCAAGAGAATGAAACCGGATTATTGTTTAACCCCATACACAAAAGTAAACTCGAAATGGATCAAGGAACTGAATGTAAGTCATGAAATCATAAAACTCTTAGAAGACAACATAGGCAAAAATCTCCTGAATATAAGCATGAGCAACTTCTTCCTGAATGCATCTCCTCGAGCAAGGGAAACAAAAGCAAAAATGAACTCATGGGACTACATCAAACTAAAAAGTTTCTCTATGGCAAAGGACACCATCAACAGACCAAAAAGGCATCCTACAGTACAGGAAAATATTTTTGTAAATGACATATCTGACAAGGGATTAACATCCAAAATATATAAAGAACTTACACGTGTCTACACCCAAAAAGCAAATAACCCAATTAAAAAATGGGCAGAGGATATGAAGAGACAGTTCTCCAAAGAAGAAATTCAGATAGCCAACAGACACATGAAAAGATGCTCCACATCACTAATCATCAGGGAAACGCAAATTAAAACCACAATGAGATATCACCTCACACCAGTAAGGATGGCCAGTATTGAAAAGACTAAGAACAACAAATGCTGGCGAGGATGTGGAGAAAGGGGAACCCTCCTACATTGCTGGTGGGAATGTAAGCTTGTTCAACCATTGTGGAAAGCAATATGGAGGTTCCTCAAAAAACTAAAAATAGAAATACCATTCGACCTTGGAATCCCACTCCTTGGAATTTACCCAAAGAATACAAGTTCTCAGATTCAAAAAGACATATGCACCCCTATGTTTATTGCAGCACTTTTTACAATAGCCAAGAAATGGAAGCAACCTAAGTGTCCATCAGTAGATGAATGGATGAAGAAGAGGTGGTACATATACACAATGGAATACTATTCAGCCATAAGAAGGAAACAAATCCTGCCATTTGCAACAACATGGATGGAGCTAGAGGGTATTATGCTCAGTGAAATAAGCCAAGCCGAAAAAGACAAGTATCAAATGATTTCACTCATATGTGGAGTATAAGAACAAAGAAAAAAACTGAAGGAACAAAACAGCAGCAGACTCACAGAACCCAAGAACGGACTAAGAGTTACCAAAGGGAAAGGGACTGGGGAAAATGGGTGGAAGGGAGGGATAAGAGGGAAAAAGGGGCATTACGATTAGCAGACGTAATGTTGGGGGGGCATGGGGAGGGCTGTACAACTCAGAGAAGACAAGTAGTGATTCTATAGCATCTCACTACGCTGATGGACAGTGACTGTAATGGGGTTGGTGGGGGGGACCTGATGAAGGGGGTAGTTTAATAACCATAGTATTGCACATGTAATTATCGATTAATGATACTAAAATAAATTATTAAAAAAAAGACATATGCACCCCTATGTTTATTGTAGTACTTTTTACAATAGCCAAGATATGGAAGCAACCTAAGTGTCCATTAGTAGATGAATGGATGAAGAAGAGGTGGTACATATACACAATGGAATACTCTTCAGCTATAAGAAGGAAACAAATCCTGCCATTTGCAACAACATGGATGGAGCTGGAGGACATTATACTCAGTGAAATAAGCCAGGCGGAGAAAGACAAGTGCCAAACGATTTCCCTCATTTATGGAGTATAACAACGAAGCAAAACTGAAGGAACAAAATAGTAGCAGACTCAGAGACTCCAAGAAGGAACTAGTGGTTACCAAAGGGGGGCGTGTAGGAGGGTAGGTGGGGAGGGAGGGAGAATGGGATTGTGGGGTATTATGTTTACTACCCCTGGTGTGGGGAATCACGGGGAAAACAGTGTAGCACAGAGAAGGCAAACAGTGAATCTGTGTCCTCTTACTACACTGATGGACAGTGACTGAATTGGGGTATGCGTGGGGACTTGATAATATGGGTAAATGTTGTAACCACATTGTTTTTTCATGTGAAACCTTCATAAGAGTGTATATCAATAATACCTTAATAAAAAATACAAAAAATAAAAATAAATAAAACTCCAAGCCCAGTACAAGTCCTCATCAATGGTATCTATTCCTTGATATCATCTGCCCTCCAGGAGTGAAGAATCTGCTAAGAGAAACGAAGTGACATTTAAAGCACTAACATGTGTGCCACAAATTCTTTTGCTCTACTGCCCATGAGGATGTAAATAGTAACACTAGCTACAGGTTATTAAAACCTACAAGGCCAGTTAAGGGTATGACACACTCATGACAGCTCTGCCAGGTAAGTGGCTGTAGTCTCTCTCCTCATTCTACCCCCACTTGACAAAGACCAAAGGCCCAGAAGGGCCGAGCAACACGCTGCAGCCCACATAGCGACTGGAGTGGTCGGTGGGCCTGGGCAGAACAGCATCACGCCTGGGGCCGAGGTGGTGTGGACCATGCCCGGTGGCTGGGCTGAGCCCTGCCCTGTCTGACTGCCCCATCATTGCCCACCGGCCCATGCGTTGCAATATCCTCCTAATTCCCACCAGACAACCAATTAGCCTCTCTGTTGAGGTGTTGCTATTCACACAGTTGCCCAGAACTTGGGAAGTCTCCCCTCACCCCTGTGCTGGGGGTAGGCAGAAGATGAAAGATAACTGCTCTGGAAGACGACAGTGAACACAATATACAATGAAGTCATTTTATTCTTTTACTGAACAAACTTTCCTGTACCAGGAATTCAAACTACACACTGAAAAAGCCCAGAACCCTCCTGCTCCGGGGCGGCAGGCTCTTTTGTAAATGTGTGACCATCAGTTTTGCTGAGATGGGCACATTTCTAATAATGGTGAGGAGACACAAAGATGACTGTGCGTGCAAGAGGTGTTTCCTCTCTCCAAAGCTGCTGTTTCAGACGCCCCTCCCCTGCCAGAGCCCCAGAGCCGGCCCCGCATGTCCCTCACCAGCCCTGCTCCCTCGGCCCCATCCAATCGTTGTTGCAGAAATGGCAAAAATGGGGCTTTGCCTGCCTGGGATTTCACACACTTACATTCCTTAGCGCGTTTGTATTTTCTCTGCTAGACAAGGGCCTCCCCCCACCGAAGAAGAGGGTCCGCGAAGTCTTACAGGGTCAGCAGCCAGAACCTGTGGGAAAAAGCATGTATAGTGGGAAGCTGCATAGCCAGGGGGGTCAGGCTGGGGGAGTTTCGGATCCAGCCATCATGGAAACTGACTACATAAGTAACATGAGTTAGGCATTAGAAGGGTTTTTCTAGCTCAAGAGTCAGCAATCTTTTCCTGTGAATGGCCAAATAGTCAATAATTTAGGCTTTGCGGTCTGTGCGGTCTCTGTGATAGCCGTTCACCTCTGCTGTTACCATGAAAGCAACCACAGAATGATATATATGTAAATAAACGGGCATGACTGTGTCCCAATAAAACTTTATATTATGAACACTGGAATTTGAATTTCATATCATTTTCACATATCATAAAGTATTATTATTTTGATTTTTATGACCCTTTAAAATGTAAAAATCCATTCTTGCCAGCTGTGTGGATGTCTGTAGACTGCATCCCCCCTTGCCCTAGGGGATAGCCAGCTTCACAGCAACACACTCTTCCTCTTTTGGGTATCCGCCCCCCAGTCGTGTCCTTCAACCAGGTGGGAGAGCGAGGCCTGGTGCCTGGGGCTCCCGGGCCTTTGGCCCCTCCATGTGGTCTGGTTATGGTTATCTGTTGCAACTGCTAGCATGAGGTCCTGTCATCGCAACTCTGAATTGGGCCTGGAGTTTCTAGCCACGTGGACATCACCACCCTCTGGCCCCAGGTGGTCCTCTTCCACTGTACCTCTCACCCAGCTGGAGAGAAGCCCCTCTTGCTGTCAGTTACGTGCATGTTCCCAGAAAGGGACTCCCTCACTCAGTTCTTTATAGAGTTCCCAAATATTGTAATTCTTACTAGGCAGGCTGGTTCTGCTCCTCACAACCCCTCCCAAAGAACTTGGGACAATTTGCTTGGGACTTGCAAGTTGCACCTCTCAGTATTGAGACAAATGTTCCTTATTGCCCATGACCCTTCAGGATCCCAAGGCATTCCCCTAAGGCTTAAGAAGCCCCTTGTTCTGGCCTCCTGGGGGCTGACTCCCAGACTCCAGAGAACTTCACCACTTCTCGCAGGGGGCCCTGGGCTGTTTAAAAGTGCAACTGTTGGCTGCACCTGTCCAGGCGGGGTGGTCCAGCAGGATCTGACCCACCTGGCTCAGACCTCCCGGCCCCAGGAGCTCAGTGTAAGCTTCTGTAGGAGCGCAGGTTGGCAGAAGTTCAGAGAAACTATGGCCTGGCATACCAAATACTCAAGAAGCGTGGGGTTCCCAAATGAAAAGCTATTGCCACCATCCCTAATGAGTCTAGAGGGGGATAGGGAGAGTACTAACAAAAATCAGTGTCTTTCTACAGGCCATTCAGGTGTCAGGAGACAAGTTGGTGTGGGTTCCTTAACAAGAAAGGCTCACCCCTGCCAAGAATAAGTCAAGAAGGCTCAAGACATGAAGAAAGTATCTGAAAGGCACCAGGCACTAAGAGGAACACAGAAGGGATAGTCCCCTGCCTGGGGAAGGAGAGGGTGGAGCTGGAGTTGGTGTCAGGACAAGCATGTGCTGGGTTCCTCGTGGACATCTGTCTTCTCCATTCAAGAAGGAACAGGCAGTGAGAGTGAGCCCCGCGTGAGGGTGGAGGAGTCAGATGGACTTTGCACTGCCATTTCCCAACCCTGTGGCCTTTGGTAAGTTATTTAACCTCTCTGTTTCCTCAGCTATAAAAATGGGGATGCTTTCCTGCTAAGGTTAGTGTAAGGATTAACTTAAAGGAGATAAAGCTAGTGAAGACCCTAACACTAAGTAGATGGTTAATAAATAATAGCTTGTGTGTGTGTGTGTGTGTGTGTGTGTTATTTAAACAGGGTGATTCTTCAGCAACGTAGTACTCTTCATTTTGGTCCTCAGATTGCCTGATTAAAATCACTTGGATGCTAGATAAAACTCAGTTTCCCAGGATCCCACTCCAAGATTCTGATTCAATAGGTCTGGGGGGCCAGAGAATCAACCAGATAGTTCTCACATGCCCACCACAGCCGTAAGGGTTACGGAGGAGATGTGCTACAGGAGCAGGATGGTCAGGCCTTAGGAGCTAGAACTGGTATCCAGTCTCAGAAGATGACATCCCAGGAGATGGAGAACCCTTGAAGATGGGATCACATGTCACAGTTTTCAACAAGAAAGCCAGGCAACCTGAAACATCAGGCCAATAAGCTGGATGGCTACACTTAGCATCAGTTCGAATCCTTAAAGAGTTGCTCACACAGATTCAACCAGAGAGTCCAATCTTCCTGTCCTTTTGTTAGACTATTAGATCAGATGGTGGAAAGATGGCTTTGTTTTTGTGGTTTGTAGCTGACTATTGCTAATACATGGCATTTTTACTGCAGATTTTGAAAACCTCACTGTGCCTGGGGAGGAACTGTGTACTGCATAGTCATATGGTCAAGGGGATTTGTGGTTTGCCGAACAGAACTGAGTCCAAGAACTAAAGTCTGTCCAGAGGGTGGTTCTGAAGAATCTTTCAGGGGGCAGGGTGGCTGACCCAGCAGCTCCGCCCACCCCCGTGGAGCCTTCTCTCCAGCGGCCCTGCTGCTTCCCCCAGCCCAGGAAGCCTCTCCTCCTGGGCTGCCCGCACGCCAGGGTGCCACCAGACGCCCTTGGGCTGCTGGGGCTGGCTGAGACAAGCTGGATGTTTTAAAGGGAAATTTTTCTAAATTTTAAAAGAACAAAAGGAAAATAAATATAGAAAGGACAGAACTAAAAACGTAAGATGATGTACAGAGTATCAGCTCTTGATGCTTCCCTAGGTAGCCTGTCCTTCAGGCTCCGGTGCACGCCACCCCTGGCTGGTCAGCTCCGTGCCCCAGTTCCTAGAGGCTGGCTCCCGCATCCCAGCCTCCACCGGTGGGACCCCCAGTCATTGTCACCACACCACCTCTGTGACCTCTTGACCCTAGTGACCCTTCCTGGGTTCCCGTTACAGAATCCCGGGGACAGATTCCCTGCTGCTCATTATCCAGGATCTTCCCTTTTGGTTTGACATTTGCCAACAGAGTTCCCAGCAAAGACCTCGCTGCTCAGGTGAGACACACCCTGCCTCTTTCCTGTACGCCACTAGCTGCGGCGCTCATGAACCTAGGGCAGGAGCAGTGTCCCCTCGCATCTCCAGGCAGCCTGCATTTCCCCTCTCTTCCGTCTGAAGAGATTGCTCCAGTCAAGTCCATCTGTTCTCAAAATCCTTCCATATCCTCCACCTTGGCTTCACATCACTTTTCAGGTCTAGGCCCCATCTTCCCCATCCCCACAGCCTCCCTGAAGCTTCCAGGGTAGTGAGAAGAGAAGACCAGGGCGGTGAAGCACGCACCGTATCTGTCAGGCAGTCCGCGCTTTCCACTGGTCCAGCGGCACATGCGACAAGAGGTGCTGGGACTCTGGCCTGGAGACCAGGAGACTGTGTCCTATTCTGGCGAGTGTGGCCATGGCTCTTCTGGCAAGATTCAAAGACCGGTGAGAAGCAGTCTCTGCCCACGAGGAGCTTGTCGCTCCAGGACAGTGCTCTATAGGGCACACTACTGTCACACTGGATGCATACTGAGCTGGAGGAGTACAGCATTAGGGTCTCAGTAGAAGGGACTGGCGGGGAAAAGCTCCACAGTGGAGGTGCCTGGAGCTGGGCCTTGTAGCACGAGTCATTTGGCTTCATGTACTCCAAGGAATGGGGATGCGATGAAGCCATGGAGAGCTTTTGAGTAGGTGAGTGACACAGTCAGATCTGAGTTTGAAAAGACCATTGTGGCCCTGTGGGGGGTGGGAGGGCAGAGCTGAGACTGGGGACAGGGAGACCCAAAGGGAGGCTGACCCAATGGTCTGGACAACATGGGGAGAGGGTGTAGACTTGAATCTGAGCACAGCACAATGACAGAGCCCTTTACACATGTGAGTATCATCAGAAATAATGTTATAGAATTCATTCTGTAGACTCATGGGCATGTGGCATGCTTGTTTATTTTCATCGGTCATTGTATTTTATCTTCTGGCATATTCTCATGCTTCTCCATTCTCCCCAGTTCAGCAACCTTCTTTACTTCACCCAAGCCATTCCCAAAGCTCTGACACCCTCTCAGCCCCACTTCAAGCATAATCAGCCCCATAGTGAAAGCCAAAGAAAGGGTCTAACCCAGTATTTTTCAAGGATGTGCCTTTGGAATTACAGGGAGGAAAATTCTTGTTGAAGGACTATTCCATGCTCTGTAGGACATTTAGCATCCTGGCCCTTGGGGGACTAGGTGGCTGTAGCATCCCCCAGGAATTATGACAACCAATGTCCCCCTGTGCTCCAATGTCCCTTTAGGAGTGACACCTGATTGATTACCATCCATGCCCCATACCTGGGTCCTGTCTCCCAGGCAGCAGCTGTCTGCAGGTGTTTACCTAGTCTGCCAGCCCCTGAAATGGTATCGACCATCCCAACGCCTCAAATCAGGGTGGAGTAAGAGGACCGGGTGCCCACCGGTGAACCTGCATGCAAGCCGGAGACATCCTTATTCTACCCTCATATTTGATTAAATACAGCTGGGCAGAAACCTCTGGGCTGGAAGTCATCTTCCTTTAGAATGCTGAGGCATTTCTTTTTCATTGAGTTTTAGCTTCTAGCAGCACTGTTAAAAAGTCTGGTGCCCTTATCCTTGGTGTGTGGCTTGTCCCATTACCTGCCTTCTCAGGGACTTCTTTTTACTTCTGAGGTTCTGAAGTTCCACTGCTCTGGGTGTGTATGTGTGTGTGTGTGTGTTTGTGTGTGTCAACTTTACATTCCCTGTGTTGGGCACTCCATGGGGTCATTTTAATCTGAAAGTCATGTCCTTCAGTAATGGGAAAATATTTTTAATTTCTTTCAAAATGTTTTCTCCTTTTCTCTTTCTGGAGTTTGATTACTTAGATGTTGGGCCTTCTGGGCTAATCCTCCAGTGTCAGGATTCCCTCTGGTTTTCTATCACATCTTTTTCTATCTTTGAAAAACATACATACCTTTTTTCTAACATACTTTCTAAACTCTCCATTGAACTTTTTATTTTTACTATGAAGTAAAAACCTTCCCGTCATACATATATCTGGAGGTAGAAACCTGACTCAAAGTAAGGTGTGTGGACTTGTGCTTAATCTCCACTTCCAGAATAGGGTCTCAACCATCCTCTTAGCTCTTGTTGATATCCCCAAATCCAGAGGCCTTTCAGTTCACCTTCTGCAGGGAGTGAACTTCCTATCTTCTACCAAGGTCCCATCTGCTATTGTCATCTCTAGAAGTTCGATTTGAGTCCTTTTATCTTCTGTTTCTTTAATTAATGTTTTCAATCTTTCCTCTATCTTTCTGAAAATGTGGAAGAGGATGAATTACCCTTTTGTACTTTCTGTAGTTTTTTTTTAAATTGAGACTTTTAAAATAACAGTTTTAGGTTTATAGAAAAATTAAGCCAAAGGCATAGAGACTTCCATATACCCACTTTCCCTTCCCTGCCATCCCCCACACATAGTTTCCTTATTATTAATTAACATCTTGTATTATTTTTTACAACTGATAAGTCATATATTATTTATACATTATTATTCTTAACTAAAGTCCATAGTTTATATTAAGCTTCACGCTTTGTGTAATACATTCTGTGGGTTTTGACAAATGCCTCACTGGATCATATGGTGAAAGTATATTTAGTTTTGTAATAAACTGCTTGCTATACTGTCTTCCAGAGTGGTCGTACCTGTTTGCATTCCCACTAGCAAAGAATGAAAGTCCTTTTTGTACCACATCCTTGGCAGCACTGATACTATCAGTATTTAGGCTTTAGCCATTCTATTAGTGTAATAACTTTTAAAGTTCTTGTCTATCAAGTCTACCATCTATGTCAGTTCCCCACCTGATGCCCAATGAATGATAAGGCTGTGTACTCTGAGGGGTGGGAATATGAAAAATTCCTAGCTCTATGGAGCACTGAGGATTGTTCCTTCTGATCCTTTATGGTGGTTCTATCCTCAACCCTGAGTAGTTTCCTTACGTGTATGTACTGGTCTGTGTCAGCTGAAGACCTGAGGGGATCCTCTGCACACATCTGTAGCTCTTTCCTCTCTGGTACTCTGCCTTGCACTCTCCCAGATCCATCTCCCAAACTCATCTCTCCTTGGCTTTCTCCTTCCTGTCTTAGGATCCTGGAAACTCTCTCCAGCCAGTGAGCTGAGACAATCAGAGGACGTAATTCCTTTTTTCCCAGCTCTCAGGAATCACTGCCTTTCATTGCTTCAAGTCCAGTGTCTTTCATATATTTGTCTGGTTTTAAGTTTTTCAAGACAGAGGGTAAGAATAGTCCCTTTTATTACATCTTAATTCGCTGGAAGTGGAAATCTGAAGATTTCTTTTAGTTGAACCAATTATTAATAAAAACAAATCTTTATTCCTGCCGTGTTCAGAATAGGTAGACTCCACCGTGGTGTGGCCATGACAGCAATAAAATCTACTGAGCACGCCTCTTCATCTGTGGTTGAGTTCAACGTTCACGGAGCTGTCCAGGAAACCCATGTCATCTACCCGCCCGCTGCCTGAGAATGGGACCTGCAGTGGGGGAGCCCGTGAACCAGGAGTGGAGGCTGCACCTGAGTTCACGCTGAGGCCAGAAGGCCAGGCTCTGTCTTTGCAAAGCCTAGCAGAGGGGTGGGGTCAGGACCAATGAGGTTATTGGGTAAAGACATAATATCAATGCTGGTTTTCTGATTGAAAAGCTTAATCTGTTTGTCATTCAATATCTTTAAGACACTGTAGGAGGTAGTACGAATCAGGAACTCTATTTTGGCAATTTAGAAAAGATCAAGCTAACTGGATGACTCCGTGGTCCTTAATCTCTTATCTCTGGTGGCCTTATGGTGCCATACCTCTGGGTTATCCTGCAGCTCAGGCAGTGGGAGTCCCTGGGCTGGTGTGTTTCTCATAGACCCAAAGATTAGCCTTTCAACAGCAGCACTTCAGAAATTTTACCTTCTTGATAGAATTTTTTCTAAAATTCATTGCATACTTTCCTGCCTCATGAAGAATGATAAAATGACAAATACCATGATAATGATAATATAATAATAATAAAACTCCATTTAATGAGTTTGTCAGTTTTAAGCACTTCATGTGTATTAATTTTAATTCTCACAACGACCCTGTGAGGTATGTGCAAGTATTATCACCATTTTGTAGATGAGGAGACATTCACCAGGAGATTAACTATTTGTCCAAGGCAAAAAGATCACTGAGCATAATTTTTCCTGTTCTTGGTAACTTAGAAATATCACTAGGACCATCAAATATTGGACTTTAGCTGAAAGTATAGACACACAGATGGAAGGTCCTGGAAGTGTCAGAACTGACTTGGGGTTTCCCAGAGGTAGGTTCCTTGGAGGGTCAGTGAGGATCCTGGTTGGCAGCATTTGCTGTACATGGGAGCCTACAGAGAAAGAAGCCATGGAGGTGCCCCCTAGAAAATGAAGGTGGGGGTACGTTGATGAGGACAGGGGAGAGTGAGGCACTGAAAACTATGTGGATGGGGAAAGCATGTCACCAAGTGGTGGAGGATGATGAAGGTTCAGATGGTGGCCACAGTGGGCTTTGGGGAGCAGGAAACTGCATGATTACTGTTGACACTTCAGTGGATTGTAGGGGGCCATTCAGATCGGGCTCCACCTGTGGTTGACTGGGTAATTCAGACAGCTACCAAACCTCTTGGTGTATTATTTTACTCATCGATAAAATGGGAAAAATACTTAAAGTTTAGGTAGGATTGGCTTGGATTAACCCAGATATGTACATAAAGCGATTAGCAGAATGTGTGGAATGCAGTAAGACCTCAGTAAATGGTCTTAGCTGTATTTAATAATGAAGTTCTGGAGTGAGGCCCAGAGGAATGGTTGCCTTTGGTTACATAACCATCCTGTCCATGACTTTGAATTTAGTCTCAGAGCCACAATAGGCAAGTTGCTCTGGAGGGAGCTTGTTCCCTGAGTGGCAAGTGGCTGGGTTGGTGCCCATTCCCAGTTGCCACCCTGCTGGGGAAGCCCTTCTGAGCAGAGCCCCATCCATTCCAGCTCCCTGGGCCTCTCCTCACTGTCCGTTGGCTCAGGGCAGTCATACGACTGGCCCTCACTGTGCCCAAGCCCACTCCAGCAGGGATCAGGCAGGCTGTATGGGAAGGACTCCTATGTCAGCAGCCCGGGGTCTAGAAGGCGGCCTGAAGCAAGTCGTCTAGTGAATAGTCTGGAGAAGGAAATATTTTTTAAAAAACAAAAGTAATTTTAGTATTTACTTCAGAGGCAACTGATTAGGGATTTTCTGCATTTTTTTCATTTAGTATCAAAAGCCATCTTTGACTGAAATCCCTTGTGGACACCCAATATGTAAAACCGCTCTAGCAGTACAGCTGTGCCGCACCCAGGGGGTCCTGGGAGCCTCAGGAAGTCCTTAACCCACCTCCATGGAGCCCCGAGGGCCACACTTGAGGCCCTGTAAAATAAGAGAAAGATAAACTAAGTCACCACTCTAAGAAGCAGAACCTCCTAATAAGCATGTCCCGCTCACTGCCCCTCATGGGCATAGCACCTCTTAGCCCATCGCTTAAAGGTCCAATTCTCAGAAAGTACACACTCTACCTGTAAATTCCCAGTGATTCTGGACCAGTGAATCTAAATAAGTGAGCTTTTTTTAAAAAGAAATGTTTGAATCAATGAAGTGAGATTCATTAGACTTCAACTTCTCTGTTCAGTTGAACTATCACCCAGTTTAACCAGTAGAACCTTGCTACTCCCACAGAAGTCCCTCCAGAGGTTTACACCTCCCTCCCCCTCCCCCTCCTCCCCCAGAGTGCGGCCAGCCTGACCTTCCGGATACTTTCCCCCCTTTCCCTTGTACTGTTATCACCTGTGTGTGTCCCTCTAAGTGCTTTAATTTAGTTTTGCCTGATTTTGAAGTTGCTAGAAATGAATGGATAATTTCATTCTTTTCAAACTTGCTTCTTTCATTCTGCAGGATATTTGTGAGATTCAGCTGGATTATTGAGTGGAATATTTTTATTTGCAGGATTTTGAATATGCCGTTTCCTTGGGCAAGCCATTGAACTTTTTCTGAACCTCAGCTGCCTCACCAGAAATTACGGTTCAGTAATGGTTCCAGAGCCTGTTGCAAATTCTTATCTTATTGGAGAAGAGATAAGATAAATGAAGCATAGGGGTCATAAGCCACCAACGGGGCTGGAAGAAAACAGAAGTAAACAAGTTTCTGTGAGGCACAATTACTTTTCCAATGAATAGAACAATCAGCATATCTTTGGGAGCAAGGTGGTTTCAAAAAGAGAGATTTTTCCATAAAGCTGGAAATCGTTCTTACAATTCCCAGAGTGGTTTTCTCACATCAGTAAGTCAGCGGGACCGTTAGTAACAGGGCCTAAGTGGATATCTCTGAGGGAGAGTAACACCTCAGTCTTCTATCACATTCCATTCCTTTTTGTTATTAAGGTGCCATATAAACACCAAGAAAATTACACGTAGAAATAATGAATGTAATTGGTTGGTTCTCTATCAGTCACTTGAATTTTGTAGAAGGGAATTTTGCTGTAGTGACCCCTAAAGTTTACTTACCATCTTCTTTGTACCCCACCCTGAGTGCCCCAACCACTGCGGTTCAGCCCTGCCCCAACACCTACCATCATTACACCCTGGCCACAGTTCCACTGGCTTGACAGTCAGTCCTGGACAAACTTCTAGTTGTCACCGACCTTTGCTGGATTTGGTGGGAAAACATCACGAATACACAGAATACTCACTCACACTGCCCCTAGACTGCATCATGAGGTCCAGTAACCTCCCTGATGGCCGCCTGCCCCCCCCACCCCCAGGGTTAACTCTCCCTGAGATCAAATATGATTTTGCCTAGAGAATGAAACTGGATTATTGTTTAACCCCATGCACAAAAAGCAAACTCAAAATGGATCAAGGAACTGAAGGTAAGTCATGAAATCATAAAACTCTTGGAAGACAACATAGGCAAAAATCTCCTGAATATAAGCATGAGCGACTTCTTCCTGAACGCATCTCTTCAAGCAAGGGAAACAAAAGCAAAAATGAACTCATGGGACTACATCAAACTAAAAAGTTTCTGTGCAGCAAAGGACACCATCAACAGAACAAAAAGTCATCCTACAGTATGGGAGAATATATTTGTAAATGACATATCCGACAAAGGGTTAACATCCAAAAAATATAAAAAACTTACACGCCTCAACACCCAAAAAGCAAATGATCCAATTAAAAAATGGGCAGAGGATATGGAGAGACAGTTCTCCAGAGAAGAAATTCAGATGGCCAACAGACACATGAAAAGATGCTCCACATCACTAATCATCAGGGAAATGCAAATTAAAACCACAATGAGATATCAATGTCACACCAGTTAGGATGGCCACCATCCAAAAGACTAAGAACAACAAATGCTGGTGAGGATGCGGAGAAAGGGGAACACTCCTCCACTGCTGGTGGGAATGTAAGCTAGTTCAACCATTGTGGAAAGCAGTATGGAGGTTCCTCAAAAAACTCAAAATAGAAATACCATTTGACCCAGGAATCCCACTCCTTGGAATTTACCCAAAGAATACAATTTCTCAGATTCAAAAAGACACATGCACCCCTATGTTTATTGCAGCACTTTTTACAATAGCCAAGAAATGGAAGCAACCTAAGTGTCCATCAGTAGATGAATAGATAAAGAAGAGGTGGTACATATACACAATGGAATACTATTCAGCCATAAGAAAGAAACAAATCCTGCCATTTGCAACAACATGGATGGAGCTGGAGGACATTATGCTCAGTGAAATAAGCCAGGCGGAGAAAGACAAGTGTCAAATGATTTCCCTCATTTGTGGAGTATGACAACAAAGCAAAACTGAAGGAACAAAATAGGAGCAGACTCAGAGACTCCAAGAAGGAACTAGTGGTTACCAAAGGGGAGAGGTGTGGGAGTGCGGGTGGGGAGGGTGGGAGAAGGGGATTGAGGGGTATTCTGTTTAGTACACATGATATGGGGGATCAAGGGGAAAACAGTGTAGCCAGAGAAAGCAAACAGTGAATCTGTGGCATCTTACTATACTGATGGACAGTGACTGCATTGGGGTATGGGTGGGGACTTGATAATATGAGTAAATGTAGTAACCACATTGTTTTTTCATGTGAAACCTTTATAAGAGTATATATCAATAATACCTTAATTAAAAAAAAAAGAACCCCCCCCCCCCAAAATATGATTTTGCCATGTATAGATTATAATATAATTCCCTAGTGGTTTTTTTCCTAGGTTTAGAGAATATTTTGTGTAGGCAGAGGTTGGGGACACCATACACTGTTTTGACCTAACCTTGTTTTATTGAAGCCACATGGGCGTGATGAATTAAAACTTTTTTCTAGAGCAGCGCTGTCCGATAGAGCTTTCTGCAATGATGGAGATGCTCTGTATCAGCTCTGTGTGATCCAGTAGCCACTTAGTGACTGTGATTAAGAAGCTGCATTTTTAGTGTAATTCTTTTAATTTAAATAGCCATGCATGGCTAGAGGTTCTGTTATTGGACAATGCAGTCCTAGCGCATGCCTTTATTTTAAAGCTCTTCTAGGTGCATATTGAGCTTTCACGTCTTCAGTACAAAACAAACAAAACAAAAGCTTCTCGATCTCCACTATCATTTGTCTCATCTCCACTTCCTCAGCTCCCACTTTCTTCTGCAGTCGGGCCATGGCTCCCCCAGCGTGCCGAAATTGCGAGATAAGGCCAAACATGTTCTCAAGATGGCTAAATCCCTGGTACCTGACAGAACGTTATTTCTTTCTTCTCTCTTAGCCCTTTTGCTTCATTCCTTCATGCAATATGTCTTGACTGGGTGTCTGTTACATGC
Organism: Smutsia gigantea; assembly: GCA_032199065.1. NCBI lineage: Eukaryota > Metazoa > Chordata > Mammalia > Pholidota > Manidae > Smutsia > Smutsia gigantea. The sequence continues at coordinate 377,851 of JAVSCE010002402.1, read as the reverse complement.
AAGGATTTCAGGTGATGATGAAAAAAGGACACTGTCCCAGTTCCCATGTCCCACATGACAGCCAGTGGGGCTCATTTTATAAACCAGAAGTGTGGTTTACCTTGCAACCTAACATACATCTATGCATGCAGATATATTCATAACAAAAGTTTCAGGGGAAGATCTTTACCTAAATTTTATGGACAGCACATTAAGATTTTTTTTATATTGTTTTTAAATGCTGGTGGAAACTTAGTTCTATTTTATGACCCACCCACATTTTGAAAACCCTGCCCTGGACACCAGGGCTCCCTCGGCCGTATTGTTACTGCTGAGCATCTCATGTTGGCCTACCTGCCCTGAGTACTGTCACCCCAGCACATGGTTCCAGCTCCTACCCATGGCTGTTGCTCCTTCCTCAGAGCCCTCTCTCCCCACAGACACCCATGGATCCCATTTTGAGATCTAACAGCCTCCCAGACACCCCTGGCCTGTCCCAGACTTACCCCTCACCCACTAGGTCCGAATATGATCTCCCCACTTACCCTAGGGAGAAACCTAGCGGATGTCCTCAGTGCATCCCCCCTCATCACACCGCCTCACATGGCGTCTCTCAGGGAGATCCCTCTCTGCCATCTCATTGCCATTGCTGCAGCCTAGACCCTCCTCACTTCTGCCGCAGATAGCATGGCTCAGGGGTCTCCTGTATCAGCTCCGCCCCATAGCGCTTGGAGCAATGACAAAAACTTCTCTATGTTCACTGTTCAGTACGGTGACCACCAGCCATGCGTGGCTCTTGAGCGGTTAACATACAGTTAGAGTGACTGAGGCATTTCAAAACCTAAATTCTAATTTGAATTTAAATAGCTCTCTGTGGCCAGTGACCAATGCATGGGACCGCTCAGGCCTAAATGACCTCCCCGTCCCAAGTGTACCTCCTTGCAGCCCCTGAGACAAGAGACAGTCAAGCAGCCCCTGCTGTGCAGGCTCATGAACGGCAGAAAATGAAATATGAAAGCCATACAAATATGTTAACAACACCATTACTTGCTCGGTAGTAGCATAGATCCACTCAATTTCTCAGACAGAATTTTTCACAAGTTAAAAAAAAAAAGGAGGAAGAGGGCACTGTGTCAGGCAGCCACTCTCTGTGTTAATTGCTGATTAAATATTAACTGGGCATTCATTACCCCTGTGCTAGGCATTAATGATGTAAAGATAAATGACATACTCTCTCAAGGAGCTCCAATTCCAATGAGAAAGAAAGAGATGGTAAGCAAATGGTTGCGATTCAATACAGTAAGGGCTGAAATGGATGTTTATACAACCTGCCGATGAAGCCAGGAGAAAGAGTGGTTCATTGGGCCTTGAGCAGAAGGCAATGCAAAAGGGGTGGCATTTGCATGCTGTTTTGAAGGATGAAGAAGAGTTTGCCAGACAGAGAAGGCAGCCTATTTAAGTCCAGAACATTATTCTACAGTTTGAAGGGACTCCCGAAGTCCAGCTCATGCTCAAGGGGAGTGGAACCAGGAACGGCTTCCCGAGAGGAGAAGTGCTGAAGAATGGTCTTGTCTTAATATTATCACTATGTACAAAGGCATGAGGTATGGGTATTGCTGGTGTGTTTGGAGAAGAACAAGATGTCCATTACAGGTAGAGGGGATTAGCGTGGAATCATGGGGGTAGGAGCCGCCTGCAGATAAGGCTTGAATAGGGCCTCACGGTCCAGGTGGCAGAATCGGGCTGCACCTTGGCTCCCCGGGGCCCGCAGCTTCAAAGGGTCTCAGGGCTGGGGGTGCCAAGCCTCTCAGTGAGTGTACTTGGCATTTCTCTGTGGGCTCAGGACCCTGACTGCACATACGAACCAGAGGCGACAGGGCAGAACGGATGCCACACAAGCTGGTTCCCAGGGGGAGTTCACCCCGGAGGAGCTGTGTGGTGTGAGAGCCAGCAGTGCTGGGCGCAGAGGGGCTGCCCTGCAGGCCGACATCCCTGGTGGGATGGGCAGCCGCCAAGCCCAGCTGTACCTTGCTCAGGTAGCCCGGCCAGGGCTCTGGGGTGGAGCTGCCCCACCAAGACCTATCTTACAACCAGGAGGGGAGTGCTGAGTACACACACACACACACACACACACACACACACACACACACACACTCAGCACACCAGGTTTCTGGGGAACCTGGTGAGAAATGGGGCTCCTCTCCCACTGTGTATGTCGGGGAAAAGCCAATCTTGGGCTGTTCTACTCTTCCTTATGCTGCCAATGCGCCTCCCTCACAACCCCTGCACCTCTCTGATCTCAGGTTAAGAACTTGGCTGCTTTTCTGTAGACTCGGCATCCAAAATTCTCCTACTAGAAGTGAGAGATGGATGGAAAGAGAATAGTTCTTCTGACTCTATTAAGGGCCTCACAGGTGTTCTAAATATAATCCAGGTGTCATCTGGCCTCTCCCTCCTTTGAGTTCTAAAGATTACATGGATAAGTTTGCTCCAGGCCCTCACTCTCCTTTAGAAAGTCCCAAGCCCTTCCTAAGATTTCTCCAAGATTACCGTTTGTGGTCACCTTTGACTCTAAACTCCTGATTCCACTGGATTTCTGCAGTTTCTAGATTACCCTGAATCTCTGTACTGTTCTTGTTCTGTGTCTAATGGTGCCAGAGCCCAAATTCATGCTCTTACACAATTCCACAAACATCTAAATCATATACAAGGCACACTGCTCACTATAGACTTGACTGGAAATTTACAAGAGCAGGGATTTGTATCCAGCAGATACATATCCAGAGAATATCCAGGATACCCAGTTAAATTTGAATTTCAGGTAAGCAATTTTTTCACTGTATGTCCCCAATGTTCTTCCTAAATCTAGCAACTTTAGTAGCAATGCCAACAACTTCGGACTGAACATTAGACATTTTGTGCTTGGTCTTCCCCCCGCTGGGGATTTCTCGTGGTCTGCTCACATCTGTGGTCCCAGCTCCCACCATCTGGCTGGCCCCCTGGTCTCTCCACTGTTCCCTACCCCTACTATTAGCTCTACTGCAGGTTAGCTTGCCTATCTAAAACCATTCTGGCTTTGAGTACAACCAAAGGGTCTTTCATTCACCCAGATCTGTTCTCCTGCGAAGGTAGTTCTCCCCACTTACATAAATATTATATGGCAACACTCTTAATGTGAGCCCTCGTGGTCACAGTAGGCCTTGTCTACTCACAATGGTTACAGATCTCCCTCACTGGCTATGGTGTTCCTGATGGAGGAGATGTACTCAGCTGAACTGTTCATGAATTCAACACACATTTATTGAATTTCTATGACTTCATAGACCCTGGGCATAAAATGAGAGATGAGATGTGAATCACTGAGTGGTGACTGAGACTTGAGTGCAGGCGATCACAGGAGTTTGTAGTTGGTGGAAGGTGGAAGGATACATAGTGAACCATGAAATCCTGCTTCAGGGGTCAATCTCAGAAGGTTTTATGGAGGAGGTATCATTTTAGGTAGTGCAGGATGGATAAAAGGGAATTCACAGGCCAAGAAAAGGGGGCAGATAGTCTAAGCAGAGAAAATACAGGCTCAGGGAATTCTAGAAAAGTTGGTATGGGGGAAGATGTGCAGAAGAGGCCAATAAAATGGGACGTTTCAGCAAGTTCTGGGTACCTTTGCTGTACATCGCTTCTTACAGCAAAAGGAGCTCACTTCTGTTGGTTCAAACAGGAGAAGAGGCTATAAATGTATTCATGTCCTATTCCCATATAATAAATTAGTAGAAACTTGACACCTTAAAACAACATATTATTATCTCACAGTTTCTGAGGGCCAGGAATCGCTCAGCCGGGTCCTTTGCTTCAGGGCGTCTTAAAAGGCTACAGTGAGGGATTTGGATAGGGCTGGGGTCTCATCTGAGGCTCGCCTGGGGAGGAATCCGCGTCCAAGCCCACATATGCGGTTGCTGGCGGAATTCAGTTCCTTGCCGGTTGTTGGACTGAAGGCCTCAGTTCCTCACTATCTGTCAAATGGAGGTCACCCTCAGTTCCTCGGATATGGAGCCCTCCACAGCTGCCATTTGTTTCACAGAAGCATGCAAACCAAAAAAGGCGACAGAAAGGTGTTCTGACAAAAAGGATGTTACAAATCTGTTATCTAATCCTGGAAATGACATAACATCACCTTTGTAATTTTCTATTGTTTGGGAGCAAGTTGTAGGTCCTGCCCACATTGAAGAGAGAGGATTAAACAAGGGCATGAATACTAGGAGACGGGGGCCATTGGGAACTATCTTAGAATCTGTCTACCACATTAAGCAGTGGTAAGTGGTGCATATCTGTGGTAGGGCATCAGTAGGCAGTGCTCATTCCCTTTGCTGCGGGAAGCAACATATTGGGTGAGAGAGGGGACAGGAAGCCCTCCCCAGGAGAAATTTGCACATACCGACGCACTGTAGCTCACTCAGGTCAGGGAGGGCTGATCTTCCCTTACCCACCCCTACACTGAGATGACATCCTATCTCTGGAAAGAAGCCTGATGCCTGTGAGCTGGGCTGAAGCTTGCTGTAATAATAGGCCATTACAGTCTCATCGTTGGGGCTATGTATACCTTGCCAGAGAGATTGTTGAGAACACAAATCAGGGTAGTGGCCACAGGGATGGGAAAAAATGATTGGAACAGGATTTAGAAAGTAACAACTTATGGCTGATTTGATGTTGGAATAATGGTGCCAGAAGGGGGAAGATAAGTTTCTATAGCAGGAAGTTGGGTAGATAGTGGTGTCATTAACCAATAGAGGAAATAAGGGTAGAAGGTTTGGAGACTTTGGTCATGCTGATTTTGAGAAGATGATGCTGGCGATGGGCAACTGGGTATCAGAGTGACGAGGTGGTAGCTGGAGCCTCCTCTGTGTATTCAGAGCACCCAAGAGAAAAAAGTTGGCCTAGGACAGAGTCCTTGGGAAGCATCCATGCAGAGAGCTTGCCAAGGAGGAAACACCGGGGAAGGCCGAGAAGGAATAGCCAGAAAGGCAGGCAGTGAACCAGGAGGCCTGGGAGAGTGCAATGTCCCAGGAACCACGGCGTTGGCTGGCAGCGACAAAGGTTGGCACGGACTGAGGGGGGGATGTAACATGTCACTGTGACTGCAGTAGCAGGTGCAGGGAGCAGAGGGGGAGAAGTCCTGTTGCAGGGGACTGAGAAGTAAATGGGAGGTGATGAGCACCAGGGGCAGGTGATTTTTTTCAGAAACAAAGGGCAATAAGGCTCCGTGGGCAAGAGCCAATGGCTTGGAGCACAGGCTTCATGGCTTAGCAGCTCAGTGGCCTCTAAGCAAGACTCAAGCTCTCGGAGCCTTGTTTCTTCATTGGTACCATAGCCCCGGAGGAACAGGGGTAATAGAGGTCACCTCAGGAGGGTGTCATGCTGTTTAAATGAGGTGGTGCAAGTGACAGCACTGGGAGGAAGAGCTCAGAACTTAACTCTTGGTTTCTGCTCCTACCAGCTTATTCTCTGAAAGTTACTTTATAAAAATATTTCATCCTACAGCTAAACTGTTCCCACTGCATGTGAGATAACATTAAAAACCCCTGTGTGAGTTCGCTACTGCTTATGTCCCCATCCTCACTGGGTTCCTCCCATACCCTTGAAAGTGCAAAGCTCCAACTCCTATCCAAATGGAGCTTCCCCTGCTTGGGACACTCTTCCCACCCACCACTGCCTGGCTGTGTCCTCATCCACTCTTCAGCTGAGTGACGGCCTAAGTGTCACTTCCTGAAGTCTTCTCACACTCCCTGATCTAATTCTGGCTCCCTGATTATCCTCTCCAGACCCCCACAGAGCTCCAGACACATACTGGGGACCTGATGAAGGTTTGTCCCTGAATAAGTGAGAAATGAATATCAACTGGCTGTGTGCTCTTGAACTGGTGACCTGACCTCTCTGGGCTTCAGAGTCTCCTCATCCATAGCATGGAAGGAGGACTATAGATCTCCAAGATCTCTTTCAACTCTGGCAATCTTTTATTCTTTAACTCTGGTGTCTGTCCAGATTTACTGCAAGGATTTGCTGGACAGTGCATGTGGAAGAACTTGGGGAAGTCAGGGGGACAGAAAGGAGGCCAGGGGCCATGGCAGAGGAGGGGAACATCCACTCAGCCAAGAGGACCACCTGTGACCTGATGGGCCGGAGCTGGAGGCAGGGGGTGGACAGTCAGAATCAAAACCTTGTCTTTGCACTTTTACTAATGCTTGGTTTCAGTCAGTGAGGAGTCATCTCACACCATCGTTAGACCAGTAGTAAATCTACTTCTGGAAAACAAATATTAGGCACGTGAACACAGACACAGTGTGCACACAAGCCACATACACATACAGACATGCACCAAATGCACATTTGCAATCACAGAGACAAACACGAGGGCACACAGGGATCTACCAACACGCACAGCCCATGCCCTGGAGAGCCCCTCTCCATCTCCCTGAGCCCGGGAGGACAGCGCCATCCTCTGAGTCTTAAGGGCCTATAGACCCCAGGGCTGTGCACTTGGGCCCCGAGGATTGGATGCTTCTGCTCTGAGGTCCAAAACAGGGCTCAGGAAAGGGAGAATAGCTTCGCCGAGTCTCCAGGTGTGCAGCTATTTGTAGTCTGTCCGCAGAACCAGGGTGGTACACAGGTGCAGCTTTCAAGAGACCTGGAAAACAGTGGCATATGGAGGTGGCCAGGGCATGTTGCTTCCAAAATAGGCTCACCCATAATCTCACTTAACCCTCATAGCGGCTCTGCTCTGCACGGGAGGTATTTGTAGGTGGTGAAACTGAGACTCATACATGTAAAGTGACTTGCCCCCAGGCATGCAACCGCAATTGGCAGATGTGGGACTCAGACATGGTCTCTCCAGCAGGTGTTCTCTTCCCCACCCCTACCAGCTCTGCCTCTTGCCTCTAGCACTTGTCTCCTGACTCTGGGGGCCCCAATTTCAAGCTGCTGATGCATGCCTCCCTCAAACACAGCCTGCTGGGGCCCTGACCTGTGCTGAGAGGGGCTGGTAGAACGGTGAGTTTTCTAGAAACTCATGAAAGTGCATCCTTCCAGAAGGGCTGACGCAGACGCTCCAGCTGCAGGCCCTGGTCTAGCGCTCTTCTCAGAAGGGGCAGAGGTCTCTGGAGGAAAGCAAATGTGAGTCAGAAGACAGAGAAAAACAGGTCACATCTGGCTGCCTGGGCATTGAAATGATTGTGTGGTGACTAATTCTCGAAAGCTGACAAGCTAAAATCTTTTTGAAATGTAATGCCCTGTTGACAGTTTCATCAGCCCAAAGACAGGTCTTCTCTTGCTCTCTCTCTTTCACGCTCACACACACACTCATGCTCACACACTTGCCATGGTGGTGGGGCTGCAGAGAGAAAGACTTTCATTGTCTAAAGGACCTTAGAGCTCACTGAGCCCACTGTTTCCAAAAGTGCCTCGATGTCAAGAACCACCCCACCTGAGGTGCTTGTTACAAATGACAGATTCTAACCAGGACCCCCATCCCAGCCGCTGGAGCCGGAATCTCTGAGGGAGGGCACAGGGGGCTGCATGTTTGAGGTTTCTGAGAAATTTTTATCATTGGGAAAGTTTGGAAAGACTCAAGACTCATTTAGACCAACCCGTTCATTTTTCCAACCCCTTCATTTTTGTAAGCCAAGCTTTAATGACCTAGAGAGGCCCCTTGAGCTGCCCGGAGTCATACAGCTAGTTAGCTGGCAAGCACATGAATTCCCAGTGCCAGTTCCTGGTGCAGAAGCAGGGATGGAAGGGAACCAAGTTGGGTGGAAGGGTTACCAAGTGCCTGCCCCGGACTGGTGGGGGTAGGGGGGAGGTCTGAGCTCCACTAAGTTTAGCACTAACAGCAAAGAGGACCCCCCCCAAGGTGCCAGATTCTGTGCTAGGCACTTACTTGCTTGTGTCATTTACTCCTCACAGCCGTGCCTTGCTGGACACCATTGTCTTCCTCCTGTAGGACATGAGGAAGCTGCCAGGTGGGCTGTGTGCTTCCCAGGGCCCAGAGTCAGGCCTTGAACCTGGATCCAGGAGAAACCAGCTTGCACACTATACTGCATTCGCTCCGAGAGGCACTTCGCCTGTCTTATTTCATCTGATTCACAGGTGATCTAAGCAGTTTCTCTTTTAAAGATGAAGAAGCGGTGAGGTGACCTGCCTAAGACTGCACGGCAGCAAACCACAGAGGCTGATCCAGCCTGGGTCTGTCTTACACCAAAGGCCACGCACCCCTCGGGTACCTAAGGGGGTTTTCGAGGCTCCCTCTAGGGCCCAGTCCACCTCTTCTGACCGTTGTGACCGCACCGCTTCACCCCGCCAGGGACCTGGGTCAAGGCCCCTCTCCCACCCTCGCTCTCTGCTCCTGCGCTGCTGCTTTCCCTGAGTTCTTTTCTGACCCTCATCTGCTCTCTCGTTCTAAAGCCGGGCTCCGCGCACCGGCCGTAAAGGGCCAGACAAAGCTGCTGTCACTTCTGCCGACGGGGCGCGGGCGGATCCACAGACAGCACGTGAATGGATGAGCATGGCTCCATAACACTTCACTTCGTGGGCTGCAATTGGGCCCTGCTTGTTCTGCAAGAATGCTGGGGCTGCCTGTTTGAGCAGGTTTTCATTTGCTGTTGCTCTGTGTGGAAGAGAAAATGTGTCTGCGTGGGCAGGGGCATGCTGGAGGAAAGCACCCACCCCCACCAAGTGCCTGGCCATTAGGAATTAGGAACCTCCTGCCTGAACTGTGAGGACAGTGCCTAGCCCTCAAGGACGGTTTGTTCACTCGCTCATTCATTCGTTCACGTGCAGAATGTTTTTGGAACATCCGTCACGGGGTAGACACTGTGCTGACCTCGTGGAGACGGGCAGACGAGTCTCCGCCCTCACAGAACGCAAAACTCACCTGGGGCTCCCAAAGTGATGAGTTAGGCTAGGTGTGGAAAGCAGGGATGCAATTTAAGTTGGGGCCAGGGAAGGCTTCCAGGAAGAGGCAATGTTTAAGTGGAGACCTGAAGTTTGACTGGGAATTATCCAGCTGACGGCAGGGGCAAGGCAGGTTGTAATCCGCATGGAAAGAAACACCAAGTGACGCTTTTTAGAAGATCATTTGTAGAGCATATGCACACTGCCGAACTGACCTTCTTGGGGGTGTGATTCTTTCAGACAACACGAACATTTGGTTTTCCCATGGACAGATGGACCTGGGTGTTTGTAGATACTGTTCCGTGATTTAAATGGCCCAGTCCCTGTACTGGGAGAAGGGGGGACTATAACAGATGTTTTGTGTAAATTGGTGAATTGACGCAGATGTGGACCAAACCATGCAAAATTTCCATTTGTTTCTTTATTTGAGCTGGGTCTTTCACATCATTCCAAAAAATTTCGGATCACTGACTCTGGTAGATAGAACGTTATTTTTAAGGCAAATGCTTAAAACGTGACATTGTAATGTAATCTTTATTTAAAACACGAAGTGACTTACTGCCTTATTTAAAAAAACTTGAAAATCTTACCTAGTAATTCCTTGTTTCCAGGGCTTTAAAGATTCAAGTGAGCTTTTTAAGGAACATATAAGAAACACCAACTATATATGTAACTTAAACTGATATTTGATTCAAATGCTAATTTTCTTTTTACTTTTTAATCTGCTTCCCTGAACTTGTGTGCAGTCCTGGGAATGTCTGTGCTATTGATTCGGCTCTGAGCACAAGAGCTGTTGGACTGTATCTATCACTTTATGTGGATAACCTCTTTCCCCAACAGGACTCTCACTGCTGCATACCAGGAGCCATGTGCCCCAGGCAGGGGCTTACTGCCTGTTTGGAAATGATGACAAAGATGATAAAGAGCGTTCTGGTGACAGCACAGCACAAATGAAGATAATGCATTGCCTGTCTCCTCCTGCGCCCTTGCTCCAGGCTCCCTGCTGGTGATGCAAGATCCCCTGGAAGGATATTCTTGGCAAGCGTCCCCCAGGGCTTCTGGGTCTTCATTGCCCCTGAGCCCTGAAAAGTACACCCCAGGAACTGAAGGGCGTGCTGAGGGCTTCATGTTCCCACCACAGAACAGTCTCTGGGGAAGCTGAGCTTTACCGGTGAGAAGGAATAAGTCCTGCAGCAGCTTGGCATGGGGTTTTCAGACAGCTCCACAGCCTGCAGCCTTCAGGAAGGTCCCTGGCACTAGGTCATTCCCCCAGTGAGGACAAGAGAGGGTGGGCTGGGGCCTGCTGGTGTGGGGAGGGGGGAGGCCTGGCCTGCAGTCTAGAATGACAGGGACATGGGGCAGGGGACCCAGCATTCTGATTTGAAGAGGAGGGGAGCTTGCCTCGAAGGAGCAGAATCCTGGCATGTGGGGAGGGAGACATGGGCTAGAACTTCAGTGTTGACTGTGGTTCTGTGGGCATGATTGAGGTTTTCTGGTTTCCAGAGCTGAAAAACATCTTGTTCTTAACACTGTGCAACAGGTGGCTTGCCCGTGAGGCAGGAAGGGGCCCCCGTCCTGCCAGGTGTTTGTTTTTCCCCCGGTACAGGTTTCCAGAGCTCAGGAGCTTTCCGTTCATGCCTTATTTACTGAACTTAGTACGGCACAAACCCTTTATCAGGATGGCGATAGGTTGCATTCTGAGTACCAGTTCTGATCCCATGTGGTGGCTGCCTGGATGGCTTTAAGATAGTCCTTAGGCCACCTCTGGTCCTGAAGGAAAGAGGCTGTGATCAATTATTGCTGATTTCCACGGGTGTGCCCCAGACCTACTACCTGGCCCCACAGAGGCAGTGTTGTGGGCACTCAGGAAGTGTTCATTGATTAAATTTAATCCACACAGAACGTCTTTCCTCTTGAGTGCCCAGTAGAACCCACACTTCCTTTGATGGGTCAGCAAAGGACAACTGCTTTTTGAGCTATCCCAGGACCTCTTATTGTTGGACAGAGCAGGGAGCAAAGGGTAACTGCCTTCATTCATCAGCTGCTTGCTGAGTTTCTACTATGGGCTGACCCCGTGCGGAGTGTCAAGGATGTACGGTGTGGGCTGGAGCTGGGGACACAGTTGCATCCCCCTTTCTCTGCAGAGTTAGAGGGCCACCAAGACACCCTCCCTGCTCAGGAGAGCCAGACAAGTCCTGCCACAGATCCGAAGCATGCGTCCTGGATGGCTGAAGGGTTGGCTGAGGAAATCCTCAGCCAGAGGCCTTCTCGCTCAGCACTTCAGACACACACTTCCCCCAGGCTGCCGGGGCTCTTCTGTCTGCTGCACTTCAGGCCTCTTGGTTCCCTCCGGCAGCTTAGATTGGGCCAGTGAGCTCTTCTCTTCATGCTTGTGTACACTGCTGGAAGATGAAGCACTTTCTAAAAATAAGCTAGTTGCCTCTGGGTCCTGCTGAACTCCAGTTGTTCCAGAAAGAGCAGATAAAAAATGCAGAAGGTCCTCTGGCTGGAAATCTACCAGCTTGTCTCCTCTCTCCTCACCCAGCCCCTCCTTAAGCCCATTGGGCATGTCTGGTGTTCGTGGCCCCCAACACATGCAATCTGTAGATAAGAATTTCCAGAGCACTTGACTAGCAAGAGTAGTTACTAGTCATTTGGGTAAGTCATGCTATGTGTTTCCTTGGGTTCCTAAAAACTCAGAATATGCCACCTCATGCATTTTTAAATGGTTAAATAAATGGTTTGAAACCACAGAAAAAGTTAATATTGAAAGTCACAAAGGGCCTCGAAACCTATCGTATAAATAAAAGCAGGAGCTGTTGTTTTGTATGCTTTGAAAAATGAAATAAATTGTTGACCTGTCAAAACATGCTTGCTTGATCTGTTCAGACACATATACAGCCCTGTGTGCGTAAAAGACCATCATCACACATGCCGATGAGCATGCCCACGCCCGAGTGGGCACTCTCACATACAAGTACACAACCTCGGGCACACACCCTCACCTGCTGTTCCAGTTTCTGATCGTCAGCCATGGTTGATTTGTAAAGATTTGAATATCCCACAACATGTGGCTTGGAACAACTGTTCGCTGCTACTTATCATTAACATATGTTTGTTTTCCCAGACTTCCTCCCATTACACCAGGTATATGTCGTGAATACACACTCAGTTACAGGCCGAGTCTTTGAAGTCAAAGAGATCTGGATGGGGGTGACTAGCTGTGTGACCTTGGGCAAAGCCTTGATCTCTGAAGCCTCAGTTTGCGGATTAGTAGAAGCAGTAGGTAGGAGGACGTCTGCTTCACAGAGCTGGGGTTAGGATGAAATGTTATGATGGGCATAAAACTAATGCTACCTACCTGGTCTCTGGGGAGGTGCTTAGTAAATGTTAATCTCTTTCCCTGTAACCAATAGGAGGATTTCATCCATCAGAGAGTACGAAGGCGCTTAGAGGTCACGGCCAAGCCCCAGCCCAGGCAACTCTGCTTCTTTTAGCACCCAACCCTGAGCACCAGCACCGAGTCCCAGCCAGCAAAGCCCCTTGGGGAAGGGTTGTGAGACCCAGTTGGATTGAACCCCTGGCTGTACGGCTCAGGAATGGCCAGCTCTAGGGACTAGTAAGGAACTTACTTCCATAAGAGGGAGCCCATTTCATTGTCAGACATGTCCAGTACTTGGAGAGTGTTTCTGAAAGACTGGACAAGGCCAGCTTCAAATAGTGGAAGATACAAAAATTTTTTAACAGATGGAGGCAGCTCCATAAAACATGGCACAACCAGCTTTGCTCCTAGGTGGAGATAGAAGCTTCCCATTCTCCATATGTACAGTTGCTGAAGATACTACCCATATTGGGTGTCATTCAAAGGGTTTATGCCTTCCTGATCTATTCTCAGACCTTTCCTTGAATTCCAGACTTTCATATCCAACTATATCCTTAACATCTCCACTTCAATGTCTAATAGGTATCTCAAATTTCACACATCCAGTACTGAGCTCATGGTCTTCACTTGCACCATCCCAAACTTACTCTGCCTGTAGAAAAAAAAAAAATAGCAGCCGAAGGATGGGTTGGCATGAGCGTGGCTGTATTTTGGGAGGAAAATGACCCATAGAACCACTGTTGATACCTTGCATTTGTTTCTAGGGTCAGGAAGAGGGCATGATTCATCCACTGCGATCCTTCAAGTGGGGGTGTTTGTTGCCAACATCATTCCCAAGCGCAGACTGAGGTCATGGAATATATTTTTATTTTCTCCAGGATGATACTACTGGGCACTATTATGGACCAAAGCCTCAGTTATGACCTCATCATGTCGCTTCTAAGCAACAACTAAAGACATTCAAACGTGAATTACAAGCACACACATTTCTAGCAATCTAGTCCCAGAAGCCTCAAATCTCAATCACTTATGTGAGTGGGTATTAAGTTTGTGATGACTTTATGATGACTTAGGTCATTCTCTGGCAGCTTACTGGAAACCACCTCATTCTATGTGGGAGAAAAAAGAAGAAATGACACTTGGGTATTGTCTCAGAAACTATGGTTAGGACTTCCCCCTGTAAGAACACACATAGTTAGTTAGTCATCATAGACACCCTGTGTTAGTACAAGACTGTCATAGGGAGGCCATGTGACAAAGGAAAGTTATGAGGCTTGGGTTCTAATCCTAGGTCATCTTTGAAATAGTTGTGGGATCTTAGGAAAATCACTGATCCTCTCTGAGTTCTAGTTCCCTCAAATGTCATGAGGGGGGTGGGGGGGTAGATAGAATGCTATTTAAGATTTTTTTCAGTTCTGATATTTTGTGATCTGAGTGTAACCACAAAACTCATAGCCCTGCAGGACCTTAGACTAACCCTTCATCACCTCCCTTTAGAGCCACTAGAAGGTGGTTCTAAAGAGATTCACTCTGCCAAAGCCAGTCCTTTCTCAGTTGTCCTTCCTCAGGTCACTGGCTACCTGAGTGATCCTTCTAAAATATTCAGCTGATTTTTTTTTTCCCATTTCCATTTCCACTGAGAACGACTATAGGTTGTATTTCTCTGTTTCTTCACATGCCTAGTAAATTTTTATTGTATGCTAGACTTTGAGAGTGATACTTTGTTGGGAGCCTAGACTTTCTTATCCTCCTTTAAAGGATGGTGACTTTTGTTCTCCAAACAAAAGGAGAAAGTGAGACCCCTCCTTGCATTTGTGTGACAGGCCATATGCCAGAAGTGCTGCAGCCTTTTTCTCCCTCTCTGAGTCTTGCCTCTTGTGCATTTTCTCTCTCTATGTCTCACAAATTCGCTCAGTTTTCTGGTGGATAATCTAAGAAATAAAAACAAGTACTCAATCGTTTGCTCAACTCCTAATGAATACTTCCTGTAGAAAAAAACCAAAACAGAATAAAAGCAACAATGGCAAAATTGTACTTAGTAAATTGTTTTTTAACCAAAAATTAATGAAATAATAAGATCTCTTAGAGCATATTAACTTATGCAAAATTTGACCCAGGAAAGTCAAAATTGGTAGAAATAAAGGCATAGGCCCTAATAATGGCAAAAGCTTTGATAAGTACAATTTTATTTGAACCAAATGAACAGATCAATGAATGAAAGCTTTGCTGTACAATGCAAAAGAAAAAATAGGTGGCAGAAATAATTCTGGTAACCTAAAAGCAAGGAAAAAGTAGGAAACTATTTAATGGCATTGCATAGAAAAATTGACAAAGGAAATGAGTTGGTTCAACAGAGTTCATGATAGAAAATATTTTCTTAATAAACATGTATTAATGTTTATGCAATTCTGATTTAAAATATTTCTATTTAAAACATCCGCAGGATGAAAATGCTGGGTTCCAAATGCCCTGAACACCACTGTGCTCCTCTGTTTGTCCATGCCTTGTCCCAGAGCACCTTTTATCTGATTGGCCTTCTGAGTTGGCCTCTGGGTCACCTCCTCCTCACCCTGTGGCCCATCTCTTTGATGACCCTCAAGGCATGCTGGCCCTTCCTTCTTGGCGCTCCCAGAATTCTCTAGGTAGCTCTGCTGTGCTGGGCTAAACATACACCAGTCTGGTCATTGTTGGAGCTTTGAAGGTAAGTGCTCTCACATGCACCTTGACATAAGGTTCTCGATCCTCAATACCCAGTAGATTTTCAGTTCAATACATATTTGTTGCCTACATAAGTGAGTTTGTATGAAGTCGTGGTCTGGGCACTGGAAGCGTAGAGAAGGAGCTGCACAAAGGCGACCAAGACCGAGCACCTGCCTTCTGGGAGTGTACTGGCTGGTAGGCAGATGGCTAAAGTAAGTAGTAGAAAGAGCCACAGTGGGAACACCTGAGAAACACCGTGACTGGGGGAGCAGGCACCCAGACCCAGCTGAGAGAATATAGAATTTCTTTCTTAAAAATGCACTGGGTGTTTCCCTTGCATTATAACAGAGGAAACTTTAAAAATGGAAACATTTGGGAAAAAAAGAAAATCACCCATACTTCTGTCACATAATATAGCCATTTAATTTTTTTTCAGGCCTTTGGTTTTCTGTGTAAGTTTGAGGGCTTTTAAGCAACTTTTTATTCTGAAATAATTATAAATTCACTGGGAGCTGGAAAAATAGAACAGAGGTCTGATATTTCCTTCTACCAGCTTCCCCCAATGGTAATGCCTTACATAAATATAGTAAAATATCGAAACCAAGAAACCGACATCGGCACAACCCCTGGAGCTTATTCAGATTTCATCAGTTTTACATGCTATGGTTACTCTGTTAACACAGCTATTATAGGCTTGTATGTGTGGTCTATATTTTAGTTTTTCAATTAACTTTATCTCATATGGCTTTTTTTTAATAGCATTGCATAGTCCTAAGAACCATGAGTTATGGTGACTGTGTAATGACATCCTCCTACCACGGGTGGCAGTTGGCCAAATTCCTCCTCTTCTTTTGAAGTTTACATTGCCTTGAGTTTCCCTGTTATAAACAATGCTTTTTTATATTTTATAGTCTTTTTATATTATACACACATTTCTATATTTTATATTTTTTCTTTCTTAGGATAAATTCCCGGAAGAGTGGAGGGTGATACATGCTTACGGAAAAACAACCTGTTTTTCATAAGAGAGCAAGATTTGAACAGATTTGGGCCTGAGGTCTGATCAAGTAGAGCAGGAATAATTGAAGATGCCGGAGGGAGGGTCTGGTGACTGGACAGAGTAGGGAGAAGCTGGGGGTGTGGGAGGTTAGTTTCATCAGTGGCCCCAATTCTTTATACCTCTCTGTGTCCAGGCCCTTTTATGTAACTCTGGAGTTCCTCCCTGAAAGCACAATATTTCCCTACTCCGCGTGTCCTACTTTGGCTGTGGAATGAGTCAGGAGTGAGTGTGCCTGTCCTGAGCCCAGGCCTCCAGGGGCCTTGACTATGTCACTGAGGTGTTCTGGTTGTTTGTTACCTAGCAATTCTGTAACAAATGCCAACTCATGCCTGAATAGAGGTAGAGGGAACGAAGACAAAGAAGGCTCAGGTCTAGATAACTCCAGACATTCCAGAAAGAGCTGCATGGATTTGGGGCTCACTTTGCCAAGACCTTTTCTCTTCTGCTTCAGATGCTGTGTAGGCAGAGGATGGTGGTATGTGAAATGAACCATTTGGTTTTATATGAAGAATTCAACTCTTAAAGGCTCCTGTCTCAGCTGTCTGGGCCAAGGGGGTCATAAGAAAAGATGCTAGATGTCTTCTTCTGGGGAAGCACAAGACAGGCCTCTCTAAAGACCGTCACGTACAGCTACACAGGCTGAGTAAGGGGGCCTGACCAGGGACAGGGTGAGGTGAACCCTTGGTGAAAAATTCTGAAGTCAGCATCACAGAGGAGACCAGGCAGGGAGATAGTCCTGGCCTGGGTGGGTGTGAGCAGGTCTTCCCTGAGTTCCTGTGAGTCAGAGAGTTTTGGAACTAGAAGGATGTGAGGCTCATGCAGACCACCCTTCCATTTAACGTAAGAGAACAAAGAAGCCCAGGGATGTAAAGGGATTGGCCCAAGGTCACACTGCTTATGAACCCAGGGATTTTTAAGTCTCTTTCCCTGTTCTTTTCGTTCCCATTAAACCCCAGGAGCACCATGGATGGTTGCTGCAATATTGGGCCATGGGAGGGGCTTTAAATCAGTGTCCAGAGAAAAGTCTCTCCCAGCAGAAAACTGCTGGCGCAAGCAGCTTCCTCGGGGCCGTCAGCACAGCGCGCTGACGTGCCCCAGGCTGCCCTGTCATGTAATGCCTCAGTGTGTTCTGGTTGAGCTCAGGTCTCCCTGACTAGACAGCATGCTCCTGAGACCGAGACTGGTCACACCCTCTCCTGTGTCCCTCCCAGGACAAACAGTCCTGCGCCCGTGGTTAGGATTCGGTAGATCCTTCTGAAGAGGAACTGCATGTTGAAATCTCCTAGCAGCAGTCAAACCCAGGGTTCAGACACATTTGGGGACCAGAACCAAGTGGGTTTAAACTTCTAGAATGCTATCAGAAGTGTCGCTTTCACATCAGTGACAGAGAGCAGCATGAGCGGAGGACTGCTCCGGGAGGTGAAGACCGAGGTCCCCAGACGCGTGGGCAGCAGGCCCAACACCCTGTCCAGAGCACGGCCAGTGGGTCCAGCCTTGGACTATGTGCAGACTCAGAGCAACTAGCCTGAGAAGAGAAGTCTGCAGACACCTCCTCTTGCTCCACCCTGCCCCTGCATCCAGTCCCTCTCCTGGCATTTTCTGTTTTCACCTCTGTCTGGACACAAGGCTTGTTTGGCTCTGTTTGTTTCCAGCCTTCCCTTGGAAACTGTCTTGTCTGGAGTGCCTGGCTTACTCTTGGATCTGGGCCATGGTCTCCCGAGGGCCACAGAACAGCCGGGATGAAGGGGGAACCTTCATGTCAAAGTCCTGGACAGCTGCCAGGCAGAAGGGAAGGGCAGGGACCTGTTCCCAGGGCCACAGGGTCATGGCTTTCTCCTTCATAGCTGTCCCCCTCCACCATCCCTGGGGGGAAGGGGAAAGCCCTGGATGCTGCTACAACAGAGCAGAAGGAGGATGTGGGACAGTAGGAATGATCCCAGGGAGGGGAAGAGTGGCTTCTCAAGCCTGAGGACTGGAGGCCAGAGCAGGAAGCCCCAGGACAGAGAGAGTGCAGGGTGAGATGGCAGGCAGCCGGGAGGGCAGAGCCGCTCAGAGCCCTTTCCCCAAGAGGAGAGTGGACACTCATCCCAGAATATAGGGCACTCAATCCGAAGTGTCCCACCCCAAGCCAGAAACTGTGAACCCTTCATATTTTACCTTAAAAATCCAGCATCAGACACATGATAGATACTCTGAATTCTGCATGCTACTGAACCGTCTGTATAATCCCCTGGTTTTGGGGCCAAACTTATGCTCCATGGAGATCAGGGCACCTGCCTCGTGCCCTGCAGCAGCACGACTGGCTGAAGGGGCTCTGGGTGTGCTGTCGGGCCCCTGAGCTGTCACTTTGGCTTGTTGACCAGGTCGCCAGAGAGCCTGGAGGGAGTTGCTTCTCCTTCCTGGGCCTCATTTTCCCCATTTGTAAGACAGAACAGAGAGGCAGGGATTCCAGGTCCCAGGCAGCTCTGTGATCTCAGCACAGGCACTCCTGTACCCAGTCGGGAGCATCTGGGTGGATTCGGTGAAAGGAGCACAGGGGAAATGCTTGGGGGGAGACAAGCCTCATCAGCGGCAAAGCTCTTGTTGCCAAAGGAGCAGGAGTGAAGGACTGTTAAATGCCCCGTGCCACTTCTGACCATCTCTTGAATTTTCTGCAATTTTAGGTTTCTGACTGTGACCGAAGATCGGAAAATGAGTTTCTTTGCACTGTGATATGTGTATGTCTATGTTAAAAAAATAATGCCAAAGTCTGCATTGGCTTTTCAGATTTGTTCATTCATTCATTCATCCATTCAGAAAGCATTCATTGAGCGACATAGTGCTCTCCAAGGGATGGGATTGATCAGGAGAGACTCAGCGAAGTAAATAGGAATTATACCACAATGTGAAAAGTGCTGTGATGTCATGAACAAAGTGCTTTAGGTGGCTGGTGATGGGACTCGCTATCCTTTCCTCTGGAATAAACCATGTCCCCATCACTCCCTGAAGAGGGTGCCGTGTCTACAGACGAGGACACTGAGTTCAGAGAGGTTAAATGTCTTTCCCAAGATCACATAGCATATATCTTTAGACTCCAAATCCAGTGTGGCTTCTGTCACCTCACAGCCGTGGATATGATGTCATGAACTACCTCCTCTCAGGGCTCCTTTAGGGAATCACTTTTGTTTTGTTAAGCCTTTTTGGTTCCCACTTAAAAAAATAAAATAAAAGTAGCTGCTTACCCAGTGTCTTCATGAAGCTGAGTGGTCTAATGCATTTATATCATCCTTTAAGAAAATGAAAACATTTTAAGATTTTGCTTTTGATCCTATTGGCCTGAACAATCATTTCCATCCCTTCCCTCCACAAAGAGCCATGGTCTTCAGACCACACACGATTAGACATTTGCTCACATTCGTGAGTTGTCAGGATCATCCTTATCACTGTGGGGTCATTTCTCAGCCTCCCAGATGCCACCCTTAATTTATTTCCCTTTCTGCCTTCCAGAAATAAGAAGCTTCCCCCACAGATTGGCAGGTCACGTAAAACAAGGCAGAGGCAGAAGCTGGTTAACCCCTTTACCCCCTGAGAATCGTTGTCAGGGTTCTTGAGAGCAGGTGAGCACACCTGAATTGAACTCTGACTTTGCTGTGTGACCCTGGCCCAGTCAGTTAGCCTCTCTGAACTTCCTGAGTTCATTTGTTGTACAGCTCTATTGACAGGAATCTCACAAAAGGATGCCAGGATTTACGAGGCAGTTTGTAAACAGTCTCCTTTATGAACGGAGAATACATATCAGGGGTGTGTGAGCAGGGCCATGTGAATATTAGGAGAGACTGGGCTTTAGAGTTAGAAGATCTAGCTTCAAATTCTGAGCGTTTCTGATGAGTTTTGTGACCTTAAGCCGGTCTCCAAAAGCCCGGAGACTCCGCAGCACGGCCAAGCTAACCAGGGCACCTCTTCCCAGAGCTTCTCAGAGAGCCAAGGAACCCAAAGCTGACCCTGCAGGATGCCTGCACGGAAGGACAGTCAGTGTGTGGCCGAGGTCGCCTTTCCCCTCCAGCATCCGCCATCCTCCAGGGGGAGTAGTCCTGTGAGCTTCAGGCCACAAGATCCCACCAAGGCAAGAAAGGAAGCTAATAACGCCCCCCCTGCTTCACCTCCCTCCTGGGCTCCCTCCACATTACCCCGGCTGGCCTTCTGCACTTTTAAATACACTTTTCAGAAGGGCCTGCCCTCCGTCCTTCCTGCCGGAGCAGCATGCACCTCCGGCTAGTCTGGAGGCAGCCCCTTGGAGGAGGAGGTGCAGGGACTGGTGGCTGGCCCTGGCACCCACACAGAGGCTCCTCTTTGTCATACCACACAGCCCCTGTGGCCAGGGCCCACTTCCCTAGCTTTGGGCTCCCTCTGCCAGGAGGGCTCAGCCCAGGGGGAGTTAAGAGGGAACAGCCGGGTTATCTGCTGGACCAGCAGGCCCCACCTGGAGGTGCCCCGGTGGGAGGGCCAGCCCCGCTGGTCTTTGGGGTACAAGGAGCAGCAATGAGCTGCTAAGGTGTGCCCTGTTCGGCCTGCCTGGGGCTCTGCAGCCCACGAGGACTGATTGTGCCTGCTGGAAATTTGCCGGTTACCTCCAGGTGGCCAGCGAGGGTGTGGCACCTTCACAAATAAGGAAAACCCAGATAAGAGGCAGTGTTTGCCCCTATGAAACAAGGGTGATAGATTTGTGATAGTTTTGTGATAATTCCAATTAGGCTGCTCCAAAACCTTTGTTTCATCCTTAGCAGTTCTCCTCCATTTTTTTTTTTTTTAGAAATCAAAGGCCATGACTGTTTACCTTCACTTTGAAGTATTATATCATCTGCTTATTTGATTCAGGCAGTTTGAGAACTATATCACTCTGCTTTTCAAGTAAAATATTCTTCCTTTAAGCCACAGATCCATAAGAAACAACTGACGGTGGAATAAAAAAGCATATAACAAATGTTGACTAAACAGAAAATATGTGTTCAAATTTGTAAGATACATGAGCTGTGTCAATCACCATTGACTGTTAGCCATCTGTCTACATGACCTGACGTGGTAAATGCTGGATCAATACTGATCGTTTCTGGAAATTCCAGCATCAGGTCTTCTAGGTGAATGGCATTTTCCACGTTGGGACACCTTTCTTAAAAATGTTTGACCTATAAATAACTGTGTAACATAATTAATGATTTCTTACATATGTTTAAAAAGTAACTTTTGGAGAAAATCCATAAACATTTCACATAATATCATACAGAATACAGTTCAGAAAAGCCGCCTAAAGAGTACAGAGATTTTGTAGTTCCCAGATACCAGAGCACAGCTCCCAGGCCAGGGCGATGAAGTCGGAAAGGGGCAGGCCCCCACCAAGCTCTTGAAGGCTTGAACTCGATGGTTCTCCAGCTCTCTGGGAGATGTCCTCTGCCCCGGGGGCATGGGCAAGGCGAATAAGCAATCCGTTCCAACAGTTGCCCGTACCTAGGGTTTCTTCCCATAATTCAAAGGCATAGCTCAACTTCTTCTCTTCCTCACACTGTCATCAGGGAGGGCATCGGCGGCCACGGCCTTCCTTCACCCAGTTCACAGAGCTGGGCCAGACCCACGAGGCCATCAGTCCGTCTCACATCCCACCATCATGGACAGGTGCCGATGGAACGCCTCAGTGCCGAGGAACTTGCTGCTTTATTTTAAATAGGCAACAGTCTGTATTATGTTCACCTCCCTCAAATAGCTGATCCTGAGAGCGAGCTGACTCTGACCTCCCTGAAATGCCACCGATCGTTCTAGCTGCTTCTGGGAAACCAGGCCGCTTTTGCCTTCTTGCACATGACTGCTTTTCAAATGTAGGAGAACAACTCTCCAGACAAACGTTCCAGTTCCTTCAACTTTGGGAGCAGTGGTCCTTAATAATTTGGAGGCTTTGAACCTCCCTCTAGAATCCCTTGGCACCTGGCTTGCTGGGCAGGCATCAGGCCTCCACTGGGATCCTGGAGGCAGTCATGGGCTCTGTGGGGCAGGATAGCCAAGAAAGGCTGACAGTGGCCTTGGCGGAGGGAGCTGGGTGAGTACCACGGCCTCTCCATAGCCACCTGGGCCTGCTGTGGAGACGAGGACTGACTTGATCTGCTTGCCGCATTTGGCAGGATAAGGTGCGTGTTATGAAATGACCTCCACCTCTCTCTTCAATGACCTCCACCTCTCTCCTCAGTGACCTCTACCTCTCTCCTCAATGACCTCCACCTCTCTCCTGGGCACCAGCCTCCCCACAGGCTTCACGGCCCCCCTTCTGCTCCCGCTGTTGCTTCTTCACTAGATCGAACTGCCCGAGCTTTATCCACAAAAATGCTGATAGTTTGGCCTCCATCAGCTGCCCCTTGGTTTTATTTCTCTCTTTTTTTTTTTCCCTGAACTGAAGTAGGAAAGAGATGCCCCCTCCCAATAATCTTATTTTACAAATAAACACGGAGTTATTACACATCACACACTGTTTTGTAAGCTGCCTTTTTTTCTTTTTGCTTAACAATATAATGTGATGCTTGTTTATGTCGCTACATACATAGTCTAGATTTGGGAGGGATTCTAGAGGGAAGAGGGAGGGGAAGAGAGAGACACACACAGGAGAGAGAGAGCAACGGAGGGAACGAGGGGCAGAGGAGGAGAGTGTGGAGTCTGAGAGAAGCTGAGTTATGGAGGAGGGGTGAGGCAGGGTGAGCTTGGGTGGCTCTGGGGTCCTTGGTGCCCTTTCTGCACACCGACACCTAGCATATCAGTGGGTTTCCCGGGGGCCACCCTGAGGGGCTGCTCAGTCTCTGGTCAGCCCAGAGGTGGCTTGACTCCCTGGGGAAAGCACACACGCATGGGCTGTTGGCGAGGAAGCCAGGCGTACAGCCAGCACCACACTGTCTCTCTGAGTTTGATGCGGCTTCTTGACCCCGTGGCACCCTGGTTGCCCTCCAGGGATGGGAACCATTTTGGCAGTGACCTCATGAATATGGTTATATATTTAAACATCAACAGAGTTTTTTTATTTCAATGGTTTTCATTTTAGTTTTACAAAAGCGTTCTAAAAGTTACTCCCGTGCCATCCTTTCTTGAGGCTCTTCCCCTGTCTCAGGCCCTCCATCTCCAGCTAGGGTGGACGGCTTTCCTCTGCTCCTGGAGCACCCAGGCACCCTCTGTCACAGCCTGTGTCACTCTGTCTTGAAATGACCTGAAAGCTCACTGTTGGCAAGGCCTCTGTGATATTCATCTCTGTCGCCCTGGAGCCCATCTGGCAAATGATGGGCCAGGTGATTCTCAGACTGCCCCCAGCCTGTGCCATGGGGAGCTCCGGGAGGAGGAGGGGTTGTGGGAGGCATGGGGAGGACTCTAGTCCCTGCTTCCTCTTTAACAAGAGCACCTCGGCTTGCTCTTGCTTACGTATTGGGGTTTCAAGTGAGATCTCATGTTTTAAAGGTTTCTCTGTTTTAAGACAAAAAGTTCAAGAATCACCCACCTGGTTTCATTCCTCAGGTTATACGGATTTCACATATTCCAGGCTAACGTGAAGGAGATGAAGTTTACTCTCTGTGCACCAACCTGCCCTCTTCCTGCCTTATCCAGTCCCCACTCTCTCACCTTCAACTCTCCCCGCCCCCAGCCCTTCTCTCTTAGAAAAGGATAGAGTACCTGTGGTGTAAGGAACATGTATGTCTTCTATTTGAGGAGCTCTGTCAGTGACAAGCAAGAAGAGGACATTTCTAAGGAACAGGAAAGCTTTATGACCAAATCACTCTGGTTCTGGATCCAAAAGTCTGCATTTTGGTCTCCAGTGACCACTTTGTAACTGTGTTTTCACACACATTACTAAGGTCTATGCTCCTGGGTTCTTTCTCTCGAGTTATTTGTTCTATCAAATAAGATAATGTATGTGAACATCTTTCATAAAGATCTGTTTTAAAGTGCTGGTGATTGTTGATACTGGTGATAAACCTGAACTGAACCCTAGCAAGGGGAAACCACCCTATATTGCAGTAACAGAAGGAAATTTGTCGGGAGAGATGAGGCACCAGGGTCTTCAGAAATCCCTTTTTCAGAAGGTGATGGTGGCCTTCCTCCCACCCTTGAAAAGAAAGGTTCGCCTCTTTCTAACCCCAGGTCTGCAGAAACTCTGGCCTGATGGATGTATGCACACTGGGCGTGTTGATGGGGAAGGACAGTCCAAGCAATGAGGGGCCAGCTTGGCCTCCTTCCAGTAGGGGCCAGCCATGGACTGGTGCTTGGGAATCCCTGACCCCTACTAATGGACTCACTGAAGAGTGACTGATGGCCTAATGGAGGAGGGCCCTGGGGCCCAGCCACTGCCAGAAAACATATGCTGGATCTGGGCAGCCCAAGACCATTTCTGTCGGAACACCCTCTCCTGCCCTGCAGCCCTGGCCCTGCTTCCAGCATCGGGGAGCAGCACGGGGAGGTGCCGGATGACAGGAAGCTCACTGAGAAGCCCGGACTTTAGAAGTAGAAGCCACCACGCCGAGGAAGCCATGCGCAGAGAAGAGAAGCGGCAGCTGCAGGGTGGCCAAAGTCATTCTTTCTGGTTCTGAGTCCAGAAGTCTTCCTGTGGGCGTCACTGGCCTCTGCCTCTTCCAGGGAGAACACATCCTTGTCCTTTGCACGCCCAGCCTTCCTACTGCATGTTCCCCGACTCTCAGCGCTGTGGATGCCTCACCAAGCCTTCAGTCTGATCACTCTCGTGTAAAACATGTCCATAGCCTACCAATGTTGACCTATATTATATTTTTATAATGTTACTTAACTATATGTACATATAAAACTAGGTATAAACTGTTAAATCTACAACCCTAAAACTAAAGTAAGGGTACAGATTAAATACCATCAAAAGAGCACAACAAATAAAGTTCAAAGTGTCTAATGAAAGTTAATTGCCCCTAATAAAATAACAGCCACGGTTCAGGTTGTTTTGTTTCTGGTTCACCATTTCCTGCACACCCGTCGGCTCTATGGGAATAACTCTACAACCTTGGCGTGTTGCTATCATGCACCCAGAATGAGCACATTATTTCCATCCTGCTTCTGCCTCTATTCTTCACGCGTTCATTTATGTCAATTAAAGTGCTGCCGCTTACCGTCAAATGTCAAGGACAGCCGAGAATGCAGTTCTCAGTAATAAGGTGGCATCAGGTGATCTAGGATATGCTTATAATTCATCATAGAAATGAACCCAATGAGTGTAATCATTCTCCACGCAAAGCTCATGGACTCCCTGGAATATGTCCACTGGCAACTTTTTGGTGCCAGGGCGTTGAGGAAGGAAGAATAGCTCTTAGGTGAGATGGCCCAGGAGGGTTTTGCTCCACACTGCCCCCTTGTGGTGGGTGCCTTCACCACACACTCCCTGGTGGCCCAACCTTCCCAGCACAGCTCTAGAGAGGTGGGTCTCAGGGGACAGAGGGTACCAGCAGCGGAGGTTGGCATTTTGGCTGCGTTGAGGGTCTTGGGCAGCGGGATAGGAATGGTGACAGGGATAACCTAGGTCACGGTTAAGTCTGAGCTCTTTTTCTCACCTGACCCTTGCTTCCCACAGCCGCGCCTAAGGGTACCATGGTTATTGCTGAAAAGTGGCACAGTGTCCATCCTTGAGGGAAGTGTCTCAGACCCTGAAGGGAGCATGTGGTACCTCCTGGAGTAGGTGATTGAGACTGAGCAGAAGGGACTCAAAGGAGGAACCCTCAAGTGGTGTGAGCCCTGCAGGGGTGTACTGCCTCTGGGCTTCCTCTGCTGTCCTTCTGGACCCCACCTGCCTGGCCCTCCCCACTCAAGGATGCCAGAGAAGGGGTGCTGCCCCAGGAGGAGGGTTTGCACCAGAAGGCCATCCAGAGAGCTCCGGTTTCTCCAGGCCCTCCGTCCAGGAACCCTGGTGGTGTTCCTGGAGGGCCTCCCAACAGAGTTCAGACACCTAAGTTCTGGCATCATGTCCTCTTTGCTACTCTATCCTTTTCAAGAGGTCAGAATCCTACCCATTTGTGCAGCCCCAGTTAAAAATTCACTTTGGAATCCCATGAACCAGCATTCAAGTCCCAGGCCTACCGTTTGCTGATTGAGCCAATTTCTTAATACCGGTGGGCTTCAGCTCTCTCACCTGTAAAATGGGAATGATGTGCCCTTTGCTCTGATCTGTGGTGAGAACCCAACAGGAAAAGGTCTCTAAGGTGCACAGCCAGGGCCTGGCGTAGGCGGCACTAGGTGATCCAAGACCCCTGTGTCCCTTGGCCCCTCCTGGGGCAGGTCACATCTTGGTGAGTTGAATACTTTTGAAACCTTTCTGGATGTTCAGATGTTCCCACTCTAGGACTCTCCTGTGCAAAACCTCCGCCAGCTATGACCACACTGGCCGCTCTGTGACCTTGCCACACAGGTCGCCATCCGCTGGCTGTACCGTTGGGGTCGCTGAAGATGCTACCACTCTACCCCAAACAAGGGCAAGCCTGGATTTTGTCCCATGCTTTTCATTTTTCTCCCCAGAGGACTTTCCCATGCTGTGAGCTGCCTGTGGGAGCTGCCCATTTAGCCCCTCTTGGGTATGCGTTGTGCTCCAGCCCGGACTTGTGGTGAAGCCAAAAGCTATTCTGAGATTTTATGTAGCCTCACAGCTATTTCAGGCTCCAGCTTAGACGTGAGGAGAGAAGCCAGTACCTGTGTCTATGCCTCAGTCACATCTTCAAAGACTGGTCCTTTTATGCTCCTGACACCCTCAGATCCAAAATAACCCCTACCTGGAAGATAGTGACTGGAACTGGTGTAGATGGAACAGGGACGTGCAGATGCAGCCATGCTAGAGAGAGTTCTGGAAGGGTTAGGTCTGGGGGTTGAGACTGAGCTCCAGAGAGGTAGCCAGGGTTGCAACCCCACCCTTCAAACTGGCAGGCTGGCAGGAGAAGGGGGTGCTCCGTGAGAAGCCGCAGCTTCTAGTCCTAGTTGGGTAAGGAGCTGCTCGTCTCTGCCCACTAAGTTCTCAGTCTGTATATCTCCTCTGGGCAGGCCTTCTTTCACCTGGGCCGCGAATCTTAACTGAGTTTCTACTCTACACCAGCCACTGTCCTAGGCTCCAGAGGTTCAGCCATGAGCAAAACAGACAAAATCCTGCTCTAATGGAGCTTCCATGTAACAAAAATTATAATGGCTAATTTGCACTGGCCTTTATTCATAGTTTGCACAGCTCTTTTCCATACCTTTTCTTAAAAGAAAATCTCAGTGAATATTCTATACACACTCAATATGTGGAGTTTCATACTTGCCTATTCTCATGTAATCTTTCCAGTAATCCTCTGAGTTGACAGGAGACAGAGTCTTGAGAAAATCAGTAAATAGTGTGAGGTCCACACAGATAGTGAGTAGCAGAGCAGGGATCTGAGCCCTGGTCTGTGTGACTTTAGGGTCCGAGCAAGAACTTAACCACTACGTACAGAGAAGCTGGTGACATCCACCTAGAGAGGTAGCAGTGCAGTGAGACGCACGGTGCCAAAGGCGTCTGTTCCGCAGAACGATGGGCCGTCGACAGCTCAGGGGCCTGTGACTTTGCCCAATGCAGGACTGCTGCTTCAGTCCAAGTGGACAGAACTGGACTCTGCTCAGGAGATTTTGGGCTCTAGAGCACTCTCTGCACTGTGGGGAAGCCCACCCCAGAGCTGGACACTGAGACGGCTCGGGGGTCCTACCTGTCTGTGAGGAACCATCTGCCCCAACCTGCTCACCTGGCAGCCCCTTAGGGATCCCTTCCTCTGACACAACCTCACCCGACTTGGTTCTGATTTGTTCTTTCTTCCACCGATAAACAACACATCCCGGACAGGCTGTAGTTTCCTCCTCGCGTGCTTACAGCGTTCAGCCCGCATGTTGATACATTGCTTATCTCACTGCTGGGAATATGCTATCTCATGCCCGTTGGTGCCACTCCATAGCTCGTCACTGGGGCCCCCAGGTGCTCCACCCATGGTCACTGAGCAAGCATTCAAGGAATTGATGACTTCTAGCCATTTTTAGTTGCATGGAGAGGTTGGGCTAGTTATTTTTCCATCATAGCTGCCTCACAAAAGAGAATAGGTCCTCTTTATCTTTCCTACAGTGTGTGTCATGATATTAATGTGGCCTATGGTGTCCCACAAATATATGTGACTTCTGAGTATTACTATGTGAAGGCTTGGCAGGCATTTTCCCCCCTGGTCCACCTGAACTGGACAGCCTCACGTGAGATGGCTGGGGTCTGAAGCAAACTGCAATGTTTTGGTATCTTCACCGTATACTGCCCAACCACCAAAAGAAACTGACTATTTTAAGGATGTCTAGGAGGACACGGAGGAACGCGCCTTACTGCTGCAGCAGTGCCAAGACGTAACGCACATGTCCGTGGCTCGGTGCTGCTGCTGTCCCAGGAGACCGACCGGTGACATCAGCATCCTGGCTGCCATTTGGATGGTCCCTGAGATCAGCTCTCCCGGAAGGGTCCCAGGGCCACAGGAAGAATACTGCTCCGACAGCTGTCCCTGAAGCCTCCCTCGGCGTGGGTCCTCTTGCCAAGGGGCAGAGGGCCAAGCAAGAGACACCTGTGGATGCCTCAGGCTCAAGGTTTAGTTGGGTAATCTTTCTTTAAATCTCTATTCCCTCCTAACCCAATAAAAGGCTATTTTTGTCTACAATTCCTAGTTTAGGTCCATCCTCATGTAACTGGTGGCCTGAGGGCTAAATAAGGCCAACAGACTCTTTTTTTGGTCCAGAACAGGATTTAAAAAAAAATGGAATGCTTTCAGACAGAGTAAGCATTTTCCAGTTGTCACGGTTCCCACCAGCTCTTGAATGTTGGGCAGAGTGTGTTAGAAGCAGTGAAACGGATAGGAACATGGTCACACTGCCCGGGTCTGAGTTCTGGATCTACCCCTAACCAGCTGTACACCTTAACCTCTCAGGACTCCAGCTTCTTCATATGTAAAATGGGCATAATAATAATAAATGGTACTTATCTTATGGGTCTGTTGTGAGGATTAAATGAATTAGTACTTCCAAGTGTTAAGACAGTGCCTGGCATTGGGTATACAATGGATATTTATTGGACACTTACTATGGGCCAGGCTTAGGGACTGGAGGATACCTCAGGGAACAAAACAGATCATCTCTGCCCTTATAGCACCTATAAGTGGGGTCATGGTAGGATGGACAATAAGCAACATAGGTCATATAGTAAACACAGAGATAAGGGCTATGAAGAGAGATGAAGCAGGAGGAGGGTGGAGAAAGCCGGGGTTGCGATTTATAAAGGATAGTCATGGCGGTCTCACTGAGATGACCTCTCAAAAGACTCTAGAGAAGTGAAGAGCAGGCCATGTGGAGCTCTGGGGGGAAGAGAGTGCAGGCAGATGAAACAGCAAGCACAGAAGCTTGGAGGCAACCCATCATGTTTGATAAAGTGTCATATATTTTTATTACTACTTGCATGGTCCCCTGAGACATTTGAATCTGTGACATTGTATCACCTTATGTTACTAGCGGCTGTGGAAACTATTTCTGGGCCTCTGGCCTGGATTGGGAAAAAGCACAGGGTGCTGGTGGGGAGCAGAGAGAGCATGGACTATGCAAAGGAACCGTTGGAGAATTGTGTCCATTTCTTCTTGAGGGTGGGGTCCCTGAGGGCAGGGACCGTGTCCCCAGGGGGGGCTTGGTCAATGCCAGGTGATTACTGTTAATGAATGCATGTGTGCATGGAAAGAGACAGTGGTCCTGGACTGTAGGGGTCAGATGAGAGTAAGGAATAATTATGGAGAGGGGCAGAGTTGAAATGAAGCAAAGATAGGAGGAAATTTTGCCTTAGGGCCCCATGTTTTTAGTTGTGCTAATGATTGTCAGCTAACGGCTGGTAGCTTTAAAGGGAGTTTTGTTTCCAACTCATTAGAAATGGTCAGTCGGTTTAACTGCAAGGCTAGCTCCTAATCTGATGCACATCTAAGAAGATTGGAGATATTTTTTGCCAGAGTTGCTATTTTAGCAGGCAACAATTTGTGTGCCCACCAGGAAACCAGGTTTGGTATGAAAATAGACTTCCCCTGGCACTGAGTATTCAGGAACCAGCAGTAACTGGCTTTCTCTTGCTGCTTCTTGTAGAAAACAAGGCCAAAAAAAGGGGGAATGGGGTTGGGGGGAGAACAGTGACTGCCAGGATGCACACTCTTTGCAGATACAACAGAAGGAGGAAGAATATGGTGCTGGTGGGGCTCTTGTGTAAAATCAGGATAATGACACCTGCCTCACATGGTTATTGTCAGGATGCCATGAGAGGTCCTGCGTGAAGTGCCTGCACATTGCAGGTATTGGGAAATGTCAGTTCCCATCCTCCCTTCCAGACCCCAGAAGACAGCTTGCTGGAGACTGAAGAGCATTTCCTCTCTGTGAGTGGTAAGCCCTGGACACCAGGGGACAGGGAGAAAAAATCCAGCAGGAAGCAACAGTGGGGTTTATGGGATCCTCAGACGGGCAGGGCCAGTCAGCCAGGCCCCAGGCTAAGGATGAGACCCAGTACTGGGAGCTGCAGCTGGGCACACGGTCTTCAGCCCATCCTCGTGATGCTCCCTGCCCACCACTGCATGGCCCCCTGAGTGCAGGCGCACAGTGAAACAAGACACACCACAGTCTCAAAGGTCAAGCATGCAGCTACCAGGTATGGGAATCACAAGTCACAGTCAGCAGGTGTAAAGGCCACGTGTGCTTGCTGACCTCTCAATTTTGCTTGTTTTCAAAAAAGAACCCAGCACATTAAAGGCTTATACATCCTGGGTAATTTGATTGCAAGTACCAGAATCTCACTCACCTCAATTAGCAAAGAGAGGAATTCATTCCTCCCAGCATCAGAGGAAGGGTGAACGAACCAAACTGTTGCCTGTTTATTTCTGTCCATCATTGCAGCTGCAGTCTGGCTTTCAAAAAATGACTGGTGGTAGCTTCCTACATGGGAAGAAATCTACCTTGACTTTCTTAATTGTAGTTAAAAATTCCTGGGGAAGAAGCTCATTGGTTCAGCTGGAGTCAGGGCCCATCTCTGGGTCAGTTAGCTGGGGCCAGTGGGGTGGGGTCATGCAAAAAGAAGGGCACTCTTGCCTTGCTTGGGGAGCTAAGAGCATGCCAGGCAGACAATTCTATGGATGTCCACAACTCACAGCTGATGTGTAATCCTGGAGACTTTAGGTGTTTTACAAGTGTTAGTGGGCACCTAGAAGTTGATGATACTGTTACCTTTTCAGCGGGGTGAAATCCACGTGCTTAGACAGCTGGATAAAGGGCCTGGGCTAGGGCCTTCCTGAGGGAAAAGGGAGGCATGGTGCTCTCCCAGGACCCAGGCAGTCTTCCCAGGGGCCACGCCCACTTACTCCTGTCCTTCACCCTTTTCCCACTTGTCCACTCCCTGCTATGTCGTGGGAGGCATCTCTATAGTTTGCTCTTGCAGAGTGAGTAGGGGAACAGGGTGTTTCCATTTCAGACATTTTGGCTGACAGTGCTTTTCTCATCTTTCCTTTTCTCCTCTACAGGTAGGTCCTCCCATGTATAAAAACAGTTCTCCTGGTAGTAGGCACTGATCCAGGCTCTCAGCAGGCAGGGGAGATTTACCGGAATGACTGAAGTCTCTCACCTGATCCGAGGAGGCTGTGGGAAAGGCAGAAGCAGGGCAGCCCTCAGGCAGCAGGAGTTTGTGCACTTGGACTCTATGGGGCTGCACATAGCCCAACAGTGTCCACATCTCTAACCTTCCTGCCCCTCAGGTCCACTGTCCTCAGTCCCAGGAGGACTGACGCCCCCTCACCCCAATTTGGATCAGGCATGTGTGCCCTGGATCAGCCAGCTGAGGATGTACCGGATATATTACACACCCAGAGCTGGTCATTTCTTAACATCCTCCCCCCAGAAAGTTGTTTTCAGTAATAATCATGAACTACAGCTAATAATTAATAATAATAATAACGCCAGGAAAGAAACACAGTGAACAAAAGCTTATTCTTAAACGTTGTATATATAGGCATACCAGTAAAAAAAAAAGGATACAAAATGAAATACCTATTTCAGTATAATGAAGGAAAAAAGTAATGAAATAATATTCTTTATTATGCCAATGTAGTTTTTAGAAAAAAGGAATAAATTTGTATTTGCATATTGTTCTGTCACAGTAATGAGTACTAACATTTAAATTTCTGTTTTCAAGTTGTAACTTATGCAGACTTGTGAATTAGTTTGTCAAAATTAATCTTTGCATATTGCATGGTCCATAAGCAATATAATATGGCCATCTCTCTGCTCATAGTTCATTGAACAATGGTTTTTATTAATTTTAACTTAAAATTTTTCTTTCATAGGAAGTAATGGAAGTGAATAGGAAAAATTTTAAACATAGGATAAATTTAGTGGAGATTCATAGCATTCCTATTTCACAATAAATTCTAAGAATCGCAACACCATTCCTGCCTTTGCATCTTAGGTATTGATTCTACTGGCTTTCAAATGTTGACACAGTTGAACATTTTTTAATAAAATAGAACAATTCATCACACATTTTAATTATTTTTAGTTAAAACTTTCAAAGTTTTTGTTTTAAGAAAATCAGGGTTAATGTCTGAATAATAGGAAACATTAACATTATTTGACCCCTTGCTTTAGATCAAGTGTCCAGTTCTTGTTGGGACGACCAAGGCATCAAACACTAACCTGTTGATTTCTGTGTCAGTGTAAGACCCGCATCTTTTGTCATTTCTCCTGGTATTCACACATGACAGAATTAAAGTAATTCAAGTTCTGTTTCTCCATGTTTATAATCATTATACTATTGTTGCATATTTTTACTGGTTAGGAACTCAAAGTGAGATTGATTGATGCCAGACTGTTCGGGATTTACTTGAAATGAACTTGCGTGGCTGAGTCTGTGTGTATTGGGGCATGATGGTATAACTGGGAGTTCTCTGAATTAACTTCATTGTAGAATGCAAATTATAGAGGGTAAGTAATAAAAAAGGTGCTGATCTGAAGCTTATATACATATCATTAAAACTCAACAGTAATGCAGCAATTCTTGAAGACTTAGACCAACAGAACATTTTTTCAGGAAGGAGTACTTCATCATTGACATTGTTTAGAATGCCCACACATGGTGATAACATAAAGCAGATTGACTTCTAGTTGGTTTTATTATTGCTTTTAAATTCTCTGCAAACTTCCTTATTGCCTGCACCCAAGGTGGACTGCCTCCCTTGCCCAGCCTCTGGTGCACCACTGCATCCAACTATTGTGGTGGTGCCGGGGGTGCCACAGGCGAAGGGGGCGGTTCATGTAACATAGGTAACTTCATGGGCTCACCCTGAGTTTCAGAGGCTGTACTCATAGAAGAGGGAACTGTTGTGACTCAGGCAGTTGCTCCACATGGTGTCTATTACATTCTCCTTAGTTGCTTAGCATAAAACACACACACAGACACATACCATACACCTCATCTCATGTGTCCAAGATGCTGCTGACCAACATGATCTGACATGCCCACATAAAACCACAAATGCAATGAGCTATAATTCAAAGTCACATCAGCTACGTCATCCAAGGTGATGTCATGGAGCCATTGTTCTCTAAGTCTAGAAAGCTAAGTGATCTCCTTTCCTTCTCTGGTTGTACTGAGAGCCCATCTGATAGCCATCAAGCTATGGATTACTTAGTAAATGAAACCGCTAATAACACACCTTATTCTTAAAGTCTATGCCAACACAATTTCCCCCATCATAATAATACTCCTTAGTTGTTCCCTGTGTACAACTTCTTTCTTCTCCACATTGATTCTTCACTCCCTCCAGGCCATGTTGCGCTCATATGCTGGCCACAGAGTGGACATTACGAGCAGTGGGACCAGTAGGTGGATGGTGGGAATAGGTGGGTACAGTGAGGATGTTTCAGAGGAGCTTGGAGGCTTAGGTCCCCCCTCCCTTCGGTCCCTCTCATATATCACAATTTCCATTGCAAGGACTCCACTCTTTCTGGATCATGCTGTATCCACATATGAAACCTACCGAGTTCATAAATCCAAGTGGAGATATAACTCAATAGCCTGAAATATCAATTTCTGACCTTGGTTTTTAGTGATCTCAGGCCAGTAGCTAGTGGGATCATTTTAAGACCTTGACTTTGAATATATGCCTGTAGGGAAGACTTCTGGGACGGAGCTTGCTGTCCTCTTACATTGGGTTGTCCCAGTGCCCTCAGAAGCAACCACTTGACCCATGATCTCAGCCTTTCTAATCACTTCAAATAGCTTTATGATGGTAGCTGTTGGGTCTCCCCAAACCTTACCATCAGCGAGGTCCCAGGTAACCACAAGAAATACATTGATTGATATTTGCCACTTTTTACCAAGGTTACTAATTTCCTACTTCTGAATAAGGAGTCTTATTGCCTAAACTCCCACCTCAACACAATGACCTACATTTTTCTTGAAGGTCTAGAGTTTGCAACATACTCGCTAGAACCAATTCACAAATTATTTAATCTTTTTATTTGAAAACATCAGACACTGACTTTAGTTAATTTCAGCTAAAAATAAAGAAAGACATTTATTGGAGGAATACTGGATCATCTAGAGAGGATGAATGTTGAATAAACAACTCAAGTATGAGAAGGGGCCAAACCAGGGCTTGCTGAAGGCTTCAGTAGCAGGAGTCTGGCCCTTCTGCCTAGAATCCTGTTATTAATGTGCATCAGCAAACTGGGGCTCAGTGTATCTCAGGAGAGAATTTGAAATTGGCCTAAATCAGGGCTGGTGCCAACCACGGCCAAAGGCAGAGTTGTGCAGAATAGACAAGGGCGGGAAGGTGGAGCCTGGGGGATACACCTGCGTATCAGGAGCTGTACCAGAGAAGGCAGCTCTTGTGAGACAGGCCACCTCCCAGTAAGGGTCCACTTCAGTTTGGGGGATGGCAGTTGTCTCTTCTGCTTCCTTCACTGTCCCTTGTCCTGCCACGGTCCATTCTCAGTGTGTATTAGGGCCCATAAACAGTGTTGACTGACTGATGAAAACACGTCATTAGTTAAAAACAATAGATTTTAGAGGAGTTTCAAGACCTAGTTGACCTCTAGGTAGGAAGATAATGGTGATTTGGTAAGAGAGAAAAGAAAACAAGGAGATAGTCTAAGACCCAGAAGGCAGAATTCAGAGGAAAAACATTAATTTGTGCGACTCGGAGGCTTTTCCTGGGGTGCTTAGCTCCCAAAGAGCCCTCTCTTCTCGGAACTTCAGCTCCTCTCATCTATACTGCGCATTTGACTGTGAGCTTGGTTACTCTGCCTCACTCTGTGCCTTTCTACATATAAATTCCATTTCCTAAAGCTTCAAGATCCCCAAGCATGTCTCACTTTTCTCTTTGCATCTCTAGTATCGAACCTGCTGCTCCCTTGCACACTAAATGTGCATGGACTATATTTTGATGATGAGAACTGTGATGGGTAGTGCAGAGGGACTAGCCACAGGCATGAATGGAAGAAAGAATTTAACAAATTTTCCTATTAAGTGGATAAGTAGAGTTTGGTTCATTTTCCACTCACTCTTAATAGTTATAATAAATGCTTAATCGATTGCTGGTTTTCTTTCAAGCTCAGGCAGATTACATATTTCTAATTCTACATGAGGAAATGTTCTGTAAGAACTCTAGCAAGCTGCTTTGCACATAGTAGGCATTCCATAAATAGTAACTAAAATGTAGTGGTTATGAAAATAGTTCTTTTCAAATCATTTTTAGGCCAAACCTTCTATCTAAGGCTTTTGGGGATTTTTTTTTTTTGACATCTTGATTCAAATCCCTTACAGGAAACTTTTTATCCTAGTGAGTCACAAAGGGTTGAGGTAGGGAGACCCAGTAATCAGACTCTCCCTGTAGAGGTGTTTTTTTCTGATCTCTCTCCACTTCATCCCTTCACCCTTAGGAGAATAACAAAAATTGTGTTATCTCTCAGGGGCTCCATTGGAGAAATGTATTGAGATCACTTAGCTTTTCAATTCCTTTCTTTCTCTAAACAAGAAACACTTAAAACTATGGGCTTATGATTCACCTGAGAAAAGGCTTTCATTTTTTCACCTCTCCCTTGCTGTCAGATAAACCCGAACTGGAAGAGGAAAATCACGTTGCAAGCTCAGTCAAAAGAGTCCAACAGTTGTGTCATTGACCCAGCTATGCTTTTCTTGCCTCAAGACCTTTCCTTGAAGCTTGCCCTTCTAAGAACTGCTGCAGCAGACTTAAGAGTAGTTTACAGCATGTCTTTTTATAAAGGCAGCCCATTTGCAAGGGGAAGAATAGGGAAGCTCAGGCTGGAATGTCAACATCATGCTTCCTAGCTGTGTTCTCCGTCTGGGCCTCAGTTTTCTGTCTGTAAATGGGGATGATAATTATTCCTATCTTAGAGGATTATTAAAAATTAAGAAAGGACCTGGCACACCATAAGTACTCAATGACTATTAGCTCTCATTAGTTTCACTGGGCAACTAATTGTGGGTACGCACTCTGCCAGCCACTGTGTGTGTGTGTGTGTGTGTGTGTGTACAGACTCCTGCACACTATGTGATGTTTATTTATTGTGGGTCTGCCCCAATCTTTAGGAGTCCCTAAACACATACACATGTACACACACACACACACACACACACACACACACACACACACACACACATATCTTATACCTGAACATATATAATCACATACACACGCCAGAAGTTTGATACTAGACTAGAGGACGATAAACTACCAAAGAGAAGATTGTGAGAAGTTTGGTTACACAATCCAATTTCAGGAAATATTTTAGATACAAACTCTGAAGTTTCAAGAGAAAAAGCAACACACTAACTTTGAAGGAGTCAAAGAGAAGGGAGTGGGAGCTGTCCTGCGTGAGGAGGTAAGTGCTGAGGAAGAGACCTAGGGGAAGCCGCCCTGCCAGGCTGCTGGCCCAGCGAGGCTGCCCTGGGCTCTCGGGGTTTTCTCTGGGGTGGGTCTGCACCCTTTCCAGAGCTCTCTCTGGACCACGTGTGGTGCAGCAGTAGTTGCTTCCCTCTAGCCATCCCAAGTGCCTTTCTGTTTAGGTCAGTCTGCTCAGTTTCCCAGCGTCTGGGGACTGCTTTCAATGACAATTCCTGGACATTTTAAGTCCTTTGCTGACTCACTGCTTAAGAACTTTCCTGCAAAGGAGTCTGAGCCCCCACTGACTAAGGCAACAGGCTGCAGTATCACAGCTCCAGCAACAGGCTGTAAGTAAGGGCCGCAGATGCCCGTGCTGTTCGGTGCTTAGCGTGGGGAAAAGAATCCCACATATTCCTCACAGGGGAGCTGCCCCCCACCGCCACCTATTGGGTGCACATCTTTTTTCCTGTGCTTTTCTTCCCGGAGCCACAGCTACAGTGACCTCCAGATGAAGGACTCCGCAGGCGTGCCCAGCCTCTCTTGGGACGTCCACAACAGCAAACCCTCAGTCTCTGGCCCATGCACTTCTCCAACCTGGAAACAGTTCCAAACATGAGTGCTCAAACCGAAGAATATGAGAGGCCGGTGTGGATCATCTCCTGTGCCATCTGTTCTCTGGAGAAACACAGGGGTCCACATAAAATACAGTTTAGCAATCAGACTCTCAGCCATAGACCCTTAATATTGCTAGTCTTCATTTGGGAATTTTTGAGGCTTCGGGCTGCTTGGCGTAATTCTATTAGTTTGGCAAATTGATGATGTAAGCTAGAACTCTTTCTCCATGTAAGCGGTAAATTACTTTTATTAGCAAGCTCCCATAATAACAATTAGTGACCAAATTTTTTTTTCTAGTTAAAAACGGTGGACTTTCAAAATGAGCTCCTTCATTTAAGCCTTCATTCATTAAAAAATCATGAGTGCTTGCTCTGTGGAAGGCGGCTAGGCAAGGGACTACTGCGATAAATTAGGAGGGAATGGATATTGATACTGATTTTGCCGCACATGACGTTGGGTGCTTTCCCAATCTTTGTATTTAATCTCGGTAACAACTTTGTGGGGTAGGTGTGGCAAAGACTGGTCCTTGTCTCCCCTTATCCATTCTTAGCCACCATCATTTAGTAACAGAATCTTCTTCCCCACCCTGAATTTTAGCAGTCTATGGGACTTTCTACCTATTCCTGAATAGGATGATAGAAGAATCAGATGCTCAAGGTTGGTGAATATTTCCAAGTGCCCTTGCGTAGGCAGCTACTGTGACTCAGTTCTAGTCAGTAGGATTTGAAAAGAGTGATAGGTACAACTTTGGGGTGACGTCTTTACAAAGAGCACTATTTCCTCTGTGTTCTTCCTCCTAGGAAGCAGATGTGGTTGTGGGGCTGGTGAGGAACTTTCAGTTCGTCTAGTCAGTGTTAAAGTGACAGGAATCTGGGTCCCTGACAGGCAACAGTCTCCTACCTGTCCTTAACCACCTGCCCACCTGTGGGGCATCACATGAAAGGAGAATAAACTTCTATCTTATTGGCACCTTTCTATTTGGGGGTCTCTTTGCTACAGAAACTCAGTTTTTACACTTCTAATATAGTGGATAAGAAATCTGTCCTCATGATGAAAAATGAAGAAGTTAAGCCCAGGTACAAGGTGTGGCAGAACCCAGACTCTGACCCAGGTGTGACGCACCCCGCTATCTCATGCAAAGAGATGAAATTATGAACCCCCTGGATTTCTCAGGAAAAGGAGTATTGCGGAGATTTTTAGTGGTTCATCGTCCACGCCACTTGTCAGAAAAGGGGAGATTCTTAAAATTTACTAAATGCCTGCCGTATGCCAGTCAGCCTGCTGTTTACACTGCACTTTGCATATGACATTGCATTGAAGACATAGATGCTGCTCTCCAAACATGCACAATCTAAGATGACATATACTGAAATGACAGTAAGTTCCACGGGAGAGAGAGAAAAAGAGTGCTTAGAGATTGCAGAGGAAGGGGAGGAAGGAGAGGGTATACCTGGCTGCATGGGATCAGGAACATCTTCAAGAAGGAGGTGGCACTCGGCTTGGGGCTTGCAGAATAGGTAGCAATTAGGGGAAAGTGCACTGTAGCTAGGGAGAGCAGCATGAGCAGAGGACAAGAGGCAGGAGAGCACCAGAAGCAATCCTCAGCAGGGCCAGGAGGAAGCTCCAGGAGGTGCGGAAATGACAGGCAGGCTGGGCCAGATGAGGGAGGGCCTCAAGGGGAAGGCCACGTGTGGGGCTGAGGGGTACCTTTGAGTTCTGAATAAGATAAATCAGAAATTCAGTTTCTGGACATTTATTAAGGCAACACAGGGATCCAGGCACTGGACAAAAATGCATGCTTCAGTAACAGGGAGGGCACCGCAGAGGAGGGCAGACAGGAAACCAGGAGGGAGGCTGGGAGTCTAACTAGGGAAGCAGCAGCAGGAGGGAAGGGGCGGGCATGGATGTGAGAGATGTTGTGAAGGCAGGACTCTCTGGGTGTGGGAGGCAAGCGGGAGAGAGGAACCCAAGATAACTTGGAGGTTTGTTTTCTTCTAGAAGCTTGAAGGGAAGAAAATGACTTAAAGATATTTTGACCACATTTTTCTTAACACAGTGAATGCGAAGTTCGACAGCGAATTGTTTTCTGAGGAATGGCTTATAATTCAATAAGTAAAGAAGGGTTGGTCATAGCACATTGCATTTCTCTGACGATGGAAGTGAGGGTGGAGGATTAGGGGTAATGGGACCCCAACTCTACACTTTTGAAGAGCAGAACTCGTGCTCTACCTGGGTGTTTTCATGGCTGAGAAGACTGTGAGTCGTGTTACCGAAGCCTTGGGGTTGGTTCTGGCTGGCTTTTTTTTAACTGTCAGATAACTTCTTCATCTGCAAACTTACCCAAAGTTTGAAAATACCCTGAGGAATCTTAGGAATCTCAGTAATCAGTGAAGGGGATATTTATATATCTATAAAAACTACAAGCTTCATATACACTCACTCAGAATGCTTCTCCAAGTGGGGGGATGGGAGAAGTTAATCATTCTTATCTCTGGCTTCCTCTTCCTTTGCTTTCCTTCTGGTGTCTTCAATCACCTTGTATGTCACAGGACACATATGTTATTGGGAAGTGTTAAACTCTGACAGTAAAGCAAAATCCGAGTTGAAGGCAACTGTTTAACCAACAGTGTTCAAACACAAGGTGGTGAAAAAAGAGTTTTAGGCTTAAAGAGCCAAATATCCTGCATTCCTGAGAAATCTAATAGGTTTCTCCTTCTAGTGAATATTTTCACACTGCACTTTGCTGCCACAAACTAAGTGGGTGTATCTTTTTGAGAGTTGATTTATCGCTCAAAGATTTGAATTGAGAAACTGAAAGAAAACATTTCCTATTTTTGTATTTTTAAAAGATCCTTCTAAGATAAAGGAGCCAGGAGTCAGATTCTGAAGGGGGAAACATACTCCTGGAGATGCTGTAAAGCTAAATCTATACATTTCATTTCTTGTGGTCCTAGAAACCCATTCAGTGGTCTTGCCACTTCCTCCCAAGGCAATTTGTCAATCAAATCCAAGCCTTCCATCTCTGTACCTCCCAGGCCACTCTCCCGAAGCTCTGATCATGTCAGGCTGGCACCCGGCCCACCACAGCACCTGGTTCCACCGAGGCTGCTATGATGGATGTGTGTCCTCTCTCATGCTTCCTCTACTGTCCTACATCTTGCCTCCTGCAAGCTCGAGTCAGACTGGAGCCGGTGCCCCATTTTTCCTTGGCGAGGACTCAGAGCTGTCAGCTCCTGCGAGGGTTGGGGTATGGGGGGCAGTGCTGAGAAGCAACTGGCTTCTTTTCTTGGGCCTTATTCTTCATCCAACAATCATTATTTTACATCAACTGTTTCATAAGTACTGCTTTGAGGACACAAAGGAGAATTCAAAAGGGAGGGACTCACCTTCAAAGACCTCACCGTCTATGGGGGACAGACAAACAGAAATGGATGATTACAACCCAACGTGGAGGAGTGTTGGTGGAGACAGGCCCAGGTATGACAGGGACAGTGACCAGGGGTAGCTGACCCTTGACAACAAACTTCTGACAAACCAGAGCCAGACGGCCTGTGTGTGGGCGACAGGGAAGGCCTGTGTCAGTTTCCTCAGAGCTGCGGAGGTTAAATGAGCTGGTGCACGAAGAGCGGTGGGTGCTTGCTGTGATTACCGCCTAGTCGTGCTCTCAAACAAGAAAACCAGGGATCAGGTTTAATGCCTTCTCCTCCAGTCTGCATCCACAGTCCTGTTATATTCCCAATGGCAATTCATTTGGTGCTCTCCTTGATTACCAAAATTCTGGTCCAAGCCACCGTCCTCAGTCAGCAGGACGACAATTGTCCACATGGGGTCTTTCCACTTCCACTCTTGTCTGTTCTGTTCTCCACACTACAGCTAAATTGACCTTTGTCCCCTAAGACCCTCTGAGCCTGTCGCCATGCTGATGAGATCTTCACTCTCTCCAGCCTTTGACCATACAATGCTCCCTTTTGCTCTCTGCTCCACCACCAGGGGCACCATTGGCATTGTGAGCTGGATCATCTGTGTTGGGGGGGCCTTGTCCTGTGCACTGCAGGGGGGTTAGCAGCATCTCTGACTTCTACCTAGATGCCAGCAGCAAGTCACTCTAAGATAATGATGAAAAAAATTTCCAGACATGGCCGGGATCACCCCCTTTGAGAACCTTTGCTGGGAAGTGTTGTCTTCCTTCCCAAAATGAGGGAACAGGCTTCTCCTTCAGCCTAGAGCTCTCTCTAGGTCCTGCCCTGGCTCTTAGCCCCTTCTTAGCCTCGGAGTCTCCGTTGCATCATCACTTCCTCCGAGGAAGCTTCTCCAACACCCCTACCTCCCTGGTCTCCCTATTATAAGCTCTCCTCGTATCGGGTACTATTCCTGTGTGCTACTTACTAACATGGACATCAAAACAAATGGCTACTGACAGCTGTAATTTTGCTTTTACTTGTATGATTATTTGATTAACCTCTTTCCCACCCAACAGACTGCAGGCGCCATGTGGGCACACACTGGACATTGTATTGCCAGGATACACTGCACTCCCCAGTACCTGCCACACAGTAAGCAGTGCATGAATATTTGTTGAATTAACAAATGCATGAAGATAGAGCCCACTCCCTCATGGTGTTGCTTTCTAGGGAGGAGACAGGCAAGTAACCAAACAAATGCAACACAAAACTGTGCTGAAGTCATTATATGTTGGGAGCACAGAGTACCTAACATGTCTCAGGAAGGTCAGGGTGCTCCTGGAGGAGGAGGTGGTACCCTGGTTCCGCCTGGGAGACCTGAAGGGTATGTAAGAGTCCCATGAATGAGGAGTAGAAAAGAAACCATGAGGGAAGTAGCAGGCCCCAGGGGAGGATTAGTTTGGGCAAAGACTTAGCATTAGACATCCCTCCTCCTGGTCTAACTCCTGCTAGTACCAGGCTACGGGTTTACCTCGGTGACCCCCTTCAGGAGGAGAGGGGAGTGGGGGAGGCAGAGAGCTACTGCTGGCTCCTGAATAGGGTGACTGACCATCCCAGTTTGCCCACATCTGTCCTGGCTGTAGCACTGAAAGTCCCACATTCTGGGAAACCATGGTCCCTGAACAAACCAGACAGCTGGTCACCCTGCTCAGGGTTTGTTCATGGCCACCTGGAAGGAGCGACACAACAGAGCATCTGACCTTCGTCGAATGATGTCTGGCCTGGAGCCCAGACACCTGGGTTGGAGTCCCAGCTCTGTCCGTTCCTCACCAGCCTTGTACTTCATGAATCAGGTCTCTAGAATCCCTTTGCTTTTCAGGCCTGCCTGCCTCCCATGTCTGCTGCAAGGGCCTAATGACAGAATGTCTAGAAAAATGCTTTGTAAGCTTTGGAGTGTAAGGAATTTTTATTATCATTCCCTCTCTAGATCACTCAGGTCTGGAAGTCCTGGAAATCCCTGCAGGGCCCCCTCAAGGACTCAGGGAGGCTGCTCCTGGCCATTCTCTGCTCTTGGGCGGCTGCCTCCTGGACTCCTGGTCTGGTGGCCTCCTCACCAGCTTGCACCTCCTTTTCCTGCACTGGGGAAACAAATGTATTTAGAGTTTGGAGAAATGAAACCACTCTATAAAACTGGTCTGAGGGAGAAAAGCTTCCCATTTCTTCATAAAGCACACATGCCATGGAGCAGAGCTTCCCAATGTGTTCCTCCAAGTAACACACATGTGAGGCCTTAAATCCAAGAGGCAAGCACATTGGGCGGGGCCCCCCTCTTAAAAGCAGGAGCCTGCATCCTCTCCTCTAATCTCTTCCTGGAAACCGTCCTTTCCTCCTGTGGCCTGGGGCTGTTTACTCTGGTTTACCTCCCAGCTGGGTGGTTCACATCCACACAGCCAACGCAGAGGCCGCGTGTGACCCATGACTGCCTCTTAAGACACCCAGGCTGTGAAATAAATCCGGGGCAGGCCAGGGCAGTTCTGTGGTTCTGTGGCTTCCATGAGTGCTAGGTGGGTCGGACGGTAGCTCACAGGGCCTCGGGATGGAGCTGCCAGAGAAAGCAAGATGCTCAAATATTGCTCAGGTCATACTTACACTAAAATGTATTTGGTGTTTATCTGATATGTAAATTTAACAGTGCATCTTGACTTTTTATTTACAATCTGATCATTTCACCTTGGGAGCCCCATTTCTGAGTCTATATTTTACTTCTGGAGAGGGACGGGCCCATGGCTCTAATTTCCTGCTGAGATTTCTCGGTCCAGTTTTTTGTTCCTGTCCTCTGCTGCATGAGTCAACAGATTCCCAAGCATTATCAGGTGGGCCCCAGAAGTAACCTGCCCTGAGGTCTCTACTGAGACCCGATGAGAGCTGAATGTGGCATAGGAAGGCGATCAAACTGGGGAATCTTTTAAGAGTTTGAAGAGAGCACTTGTAGACATAGATATGATTGTAGTTGGGCTAAGCGAGTGACTCTTCCAGGGAAACATGGGAAAGGGCCTCTGGCTGGGTAGCAGCCTGCTGCCGAGATGC
This sequence comes from Smutsia gigantea, assembly GCA_032199065.1. Taxonomy (NCBI): domain Eukaryota; kingdom Metazoa; phylum Chordata; class Mammalia; order Pholidota; family Manidae; genus Smutsia; species Smutsia gigantea. The sequence continues at coordinate 333,739 of JAVSCE010002402.1, read as the reverse complement.
TGGAGGTGGGAGGGTTGGACATCAGCCTTTCTACAACATATCTTTTGACACTAGGGTTTGGCTACTGCCCAAAATGGAGCCTTATGCATCTGTTTGCAGCCAGGAATTTGCAAGAGCCCTGGGAGAAAGAATGAGGTGCAGCCTAATTTATTGGACTTTCAAGATAATTTAGGCTTGTGTTATAAACTAGGTAGGCTTGGCTGAAGCCAGATAGTAGGAAACAATGGGTAGGGGGAAACTTAAAAGGAAACACTGTACAAAGGAAGAAGGTAGGGAGAAAAAGGACTAATTCTAGACGTCGTGTATAGCTAATATGGGAACCCATTTTGACCCTGTCCTAACTGGGGGGATCTTGGAGGGTGGTGAGGAAAAGGTTAGGCATATCAACTAAAGAGCTGTGCCTGAGAGCGGTACACGTAGGGCCCAAGCAATTATTCTGTTGGGTGTCCTCATTGTGGATACCTTTTCTCGTTTCTTGAGGAACACCAGGACTGAACAAATTGGCATACCCTGTAGAGGCAGCTATAGCGACAGCAAGCTGAGCTGTGGGAAAGCTAGAGCAGGGACTCAATCAGCCCCTATCTTTGCAGACCGGTCAAGACCTTGGCACATTCTTAGACACACCTGAAGGTTGGAGGCAGCTGAGATGGAGATAGGGTGGTTCAGAGCTCAGTGGTCCTGAGGTCAGACAATGTGGTGATGTCTGAGTTCCTTCTCTTCCAGTAGGTGGCAGCAGGTGAGCCAAGAGAAAGGCTAAGGTTGGGTTCAGGGGCACAGATGGGTGTGGGAGAGTGTGTGTATGTGAGGGTGTGTGTGTGTGTGTGTGTGTGTGTGTGTGCACGTATGTGTGTGTGCGTGTCAGTTTTGGGGAGGACAACCTGGATAAGTAATCAAATTTCTCTAATTTGGCAGATGGGGGCTGTGAGTTATTATAATTCGATTATTAAAGGAAATGGAACCTCACTGTGTAGTCAAGGGATAGTGAGATCGAGACTCTGGGGAGATACTTATTTGGAAGGAACTGTCCATTTGGATACAAGTTGACACCAGATTGAACTTCTTTTGATTAAATTTCTTTTGACACCAGATTCAACTCCTTCCAAGTGGAAGATCTAGCTCAGTTTTGTCAGTTATTATCTTTCATGAATGCTCAATTTGTAAAGAAGTAGGAAAGGGGAGTGGGTTGGGGCCTATCTTTAAAAGACATCTCTTTCTCTGAGTGGACACAGCCCTATCCTAGTTTTGGAGAGTGGAGTGCAGTCTGCTTCCTGCTGCGTCCTCAGATGTGTGCCTCAATACAATCTTACACTTTAAAAAAGCATGTTCTAGAATGCAAGCACCATTGCCCTATCATGACATTGTTATAGTAATAGAATTAGTGAATACTTACTATATCCTAGGCCCTAATGCAAGCACTTTACATATTTGCTTGGAACCTTTTGATCCTTGCAACAGCACCTTCAGGTGAGGAAGCAGATGAACTTCCTGATATAACACAATAATGGTGGCCTTGAGTTTGCTCTCTTAACCACTTGCTCTCTTGCTAGACATCGAAAGTTTCACTGCAGCAAGACAGGGCAAATGGGTCAGATGAAGGCCAAACATGAAAGATCAAGAAAATTTAGGCAAGACAAGGAGAAAACGAGAGAAAATAAAGTAGAGCCAGAGTAAAACTGGTAACAAAAAGCTTGCTATGAAGTCCTATTTACCAGAAGGAAGCTCCATGCATAATTAACTCTGAGCTTTTTTGTCATCAGCAGAAAGAGGGAAATCACAATCATTTTCAAGATTTCAGTGTTCATAAGGTATGAAGTTCAAGTATCAGGGGAGAGGCACCACTAAGGAAACAGGGAGTTAACTCCAGTTTGCTTTTGAAAAGCCATTTATTCAAGGTCTCACAGCAGCTCTGCCAGAGTGTAAACCCCCATCACATGACTCCAGAACCCATTTTCTCAGACAGCCCCACACTGCCTCTGGAGCTGGCCCTGCTCTCAATAAATGTTTGCTGAATGGATAGGGGATCAACTAATGTAATTGGAATAGTAGCTCAGGAGTGTCTGGAACTAGCTGTTGTGGCATCCATTCTTGTATAAGAGTTGTTTATAAATTAAGTGTTCATGCCACAGAGACTGCCTATATTAATAATACCCTCAACATACTCCCAAACACTAAAGCAAACTAATTTCTGAATGCATTCACTCCGAGAAACAGCACAACTGGCTATTGTGTGTCTCCCTCTTCTTCAGCAGAACTTAAGAATTTGCTTGGAATCAACCTGATATAAATGGAATTTTACTTACAAGAGTTCCACAAAGATGCGGTCACATTCTCTCCCTCTTAACCTCCTTCTTCCGTCCCTCCCCTCCAAGACTTAGATGAACAAAAGGCTTGAAACCAGATATTAGGCTGCTCTTATAGATGTAGAAAGGGCATATTATTTTAAGTATAAAACTGCTTGTAAAATTCTGGCAGCAATTGGAAAAAATTGGAAACATTAACAGCTAAATCCCAGTTCACCTTACACTTCATTAAATAAAAGTCCTTCAAACATGATAATCATTCAGGGAGTCTCTTACTCAGCATAGTTGAGCAGAGCCAAAGCCATGGCCAGTGAGAAGGAAGCAGATGGCCTCAAATCCACAAAAAATCCTCAAAGCCCCATAATCGGGCTTTTATTTTCACTAAATAGTGTCTAAAATCTGTGCAGCACCTCTTAAACTGAATGCCTAAAACTAATACATATTAAGAATCTTTTACAGTCTGGCATCATTTTTCGCTTCTTCCCATACATCCCCTCCTTTAGGACCTCACAACAATCCTTGGAATTAGGTCGAGAAGATATAATTATTCCTGTTTTATGACTAAGAACACAGGATTGGAGAGAGAAAGGAATTTGCCAGAGGTTGTAAGTGAGTAGAGACTCTCTTGAGACCGGCAAGGAACCCAAAATTCCTACCTGGGTCTTCTGCAGTCTTGAACTCTTCCCTCTGACCTTTAGTCTCCACTGAAGACATGCACCCCTACCCACTGGAAAGTTGGGGAACTATGAAAGCAAAAGATGCCTGGTACCAAAGGAGCCCAGCTCCACATCTTGCAGTAAACCTGCTTTCCCACCAGTGAGGATAAGGAAAACCTTCCCTCTTCAAGCCTTCGCAACTGACCGGCGGGAGCACCCCCAGAGCACCCTGTTCTCAGACTTTCCGGACCTTCCTGCTGTCATGGCTGAGCTCCCTTTTACTGAGTTGATGCCTCGGGAGGCCTCCCCACCATCCCCCACATGCTGCAGACGCAGGGAACTAAGAAGCAGGCTACTGCCCAGCGGCACGGTCATGCTCGGAGAGGCTTGGCCTCCTGCTCCCGGCGCGGAAGACTTCCTAATTCTCCTGGGGTTACTGAGAAGGGCAAAAAGGTGAAAACACACAGATAGCCCCTCATGAGGATCCTAGTGCGATAAGTCTTAACGATCCTTGACTTTTCACTCATTTATTCAGTCATTAATCGGTTTACTTGGCATTTTTTGTTGCTTACCTGCTACGTGTCAAGCAATGCACTCTCAGTACTGGAGATGCAGCTGTGGACAAAATAGACAAAAATCTGTGCACCTTAAGGAGCTTACCTTCTGGGGTGGAAATAGATTATCAGAAATAAAATGGAAGAAGTCAGTTAATTTCAGTGTGTAATCAATATAATGAAGAAAAATTAGGTGATGTGATAGAGAATGTTTGATCCTGGAAGGCATCTCTGAAGAGGTGACATTTAAGCTGAATTCTGGAAGATGAGAAGAGTCAGCCGAGTCATGAGCCTGGACAAGAACTGGCCACTTGTAGAAATTTCACGTTGGGGTGGGAGGGACCTTAGACTTTTCTAGAAGCTATTGGAAGATCTGTGCGGCTGGAGTGGAGAAGGTTAGGATGTGAGTGTCAGGAGAAGGGGTTGGAAATAAAAGCAGAAGCCGGATGGCTTAGCCCTTGGAGACTGTAGTAAGGAGTTTCAGCAGTGGGAAGGGAGGGAGGGAGCTCACCGTATGGATATACCTGGAAAGATGGGCCAGCAGGGGGGCCATCAAGGACATGCTGTGTGTGCGTGTGTATGTGAAACGCCTAAAAACATACCCTCAAAACACAAAAAGCAACTACTAGAATTTCAGGGAGAAATGGATAAACCAACAACTGTAGCCGGAGATTTGAACACATCCCTCTCAAAAACTGATAGAACAGACAAAAATTGTAAATACATAGAGATGTAGAAGATCTAATACGAGAATAAATAATAATATTAATATTCACATATACTCTTTATTTAGTACATGCATTCTTTTTGAGCATACATGGAACATTGATAAAACCTCTCATGTCCTAAGTCATTAAAGAAGCCTCAATAAGCCAAAAGGATCAACATAGCTCAGACTACGTTCTATAACATATGAAAGTTAGAAATAAATAACAAAAGGATTTCATTTTTAAAAGTCTATTTGTCTAAAACTAAATAGCATCACTTGGGTTAAAAACTAATTCATAAGAGAAATCACAAAATAATTAGAACCAAAATAACATTGTGGAAACTAAAGGTAATATGTAGTTTAAGAAACATGTATCAGGGTATAAGAAAGATTGAAAACAAGTGAGCTAAGCCATCAATTCAAAAAATTGGAAAAGAAACAAGAGAGCAAACTTCACAGAATAAGACAGTAGGAAGTAATCAAGCCAGAGTAGAAATCAGTGAAATAGTAGCAATTATGACCAAAAAAAAAAAAAGATGATAAAACTAAACCCTGGTTCTTTCAAAAGATTTAATAAGATGGGTCTCTGGGAAGACAGATAAAGAAAAAATAATGTACAAATAAACAAAATACAGAAAGTAAGTGTAGATAGTACAGAAACTTTAAGGCTTTGTTGTGGATGGAATGTTAGAGTTCCCCCAAATTCATAGGCTGAAGTCCTAACAGCCACATGACGGTCTTGGGAAGTGGGGCCTTTAGGAGGTGATTAGATTTAGATGAGATGCTGAAGGTGGAACCACCAGGGTGGGATAAGGGTCCTCATAAGAAAAGGGCTCCCTCTCTCTTCATGCACACACTGAAGAAAGGCCAGCTGAGTGCACAGTGAGAAGGTCTTGAGGCTAGGAAGAGAGCCCTCACCAAGAATCAGGAACCCAATCTGCCAGCACCTTGATCTTGATTTCCCAGCCACTGGACCATGAGAAAAAAAATGTCTGCTCTGTAAGCCACCCAGCCTGTGGTATTTTGGTATAGTAGCCCAAGCTAAGAACATTATGAACAGTCTATGCTAATAAATTTGAAATCTACATGAAATGGAGATTTCCATTTATGGAAAAATAGAAAATGCAAAAATTGGTAGAGAAATTGAAATTTGAATAGACCAAGAAGCACTAGATCAAATGAAGTGATAATCAAGAGTCTCTCCAGAAGATCCCCAGGGCCAGGTGATTTTCCATAAAAAAATTTTACCAAACTCCCAGAAAACAGATCATTCTTATCTTACATAAGTTCTAGACAATAGAAAAAGGATGACAACTGTTCTGCTATGACGCTTGTGTAATCTTATTTCCAAACCCAGACAAGAATATTTCAAGCAAATAAAAATATAGTCCTATTTCACCTTGAATATAAATATGTAGATCCTAAATAAAATTTTAAACAAATTCAACAGTGTGCAGATCTTCCTCAACTTATAACGGGGTTACATCCTGATAAACCCATCATAAATAAAAAATACCATGTAAGTCAAAAATGCAGTGAATACATTTAATCTACCAAACATCACAGCTTAGCCCAGCCTACTTTACATGTGCTCAGAACACTTCATTAGCCTACAGTTGGGCAAAATCATCCACCACAAAGCCTATTTCATAATAAAGTGTTGAATATCTCATGCAATTCATTGAATACTGTGTCGAAAGTGAAACCCAGAGTGGTCGAACGGGCACAGAATGGTCGCATGTGTTCACCCTCGTCACTGTGGGGCTGATGGAAAGCTGCAGTTGTGGCCTTTGCCCAGCATCATGCAAGAGTATCACACTTATTTATGTAAAATATTCATGCATTTAAAAATAATTTATGTTAAAATAATCACTTATTTATGTCAAAAACCCTTAAAAGTAGGAAGAGGAAAACATTTCCTTAACTTGGTGAAGCTTATGTTCCTAAATATTAATGTTATAGATACCAAATACACACTACATAGGTATTAGTGTGACATGTTAATATTTAATACTGTGCTTCATTAAGGAACATTAGCTGTATCTCTTTTAAGAAGGAATCAAACAAGATAGCCATTATTACCCTGTTTAACATAAAACTGAAGGTACTCACCAACACCTTAAAGAAAGAAAAAGAAGTAACAGGGATGGATTGGAAGGGAAGAAATGAAACTGCCACTCTTTGCAGATAATTTGATTTCCTATACAGAAAAAAGCAACAGAATCAAAAACATCAAAAATTTTAAGAGAGTTCAGCAAATCTGTCAGATACAAGATCACCTTATGAAAATCAATAGCATTTTTGGTCATCTGAAGATGAAAAAATAATAGCAAGGTAGCCTTGTGGTCTAGGAGCAAGGAAGCACCTTGCTCAGGCCCATAATTAGAGGGTGACTTGAAATGAAGATAGAAATAACTCCATCCTCTGATCCTGTGCTCAAACCAACCAACAGGCAAGGAAGTAAGGCTGTAAAGGAAAGGGGAAAAGGAGATGGGGTAGCAGCTGGAGGAAACCAAGACCAAGGGAGAATTTTAAGATAGGAAAAATAAGATGGACTTATGCTGATAGAAATTATCTGAGAGAGATAGAAAGAGACTAATTTGGGAGAAAAGGAGAAAGGGTGTGACTAAGGGTCCAAGATGAGAAGGAATGAGATCCACTGCTCAAATGGTGAGACTGGTCTCATTTACAGGAAGAGACATACCTCCAGTTCTAACAGGAGGAGGAGTGGGAAGGCACTGACACAAGATACGGGAACCTTGGTGGTGGGGAGAGGCCAGAGTTTGACTCTAGAGACTCGCACTTGTTCAATAAAATGTGAAGCGAGGTCAACAGCTAAGAGTGGGGATAAGGAAGGGCTGCAGGGAAGGAGTGGGAGTTTTGAGGACAGAAAATAAAGCATGAAATAGTCCTGAAAGAAATGATACAAAACTCAGACTGCCTTTGTGACCCCAGGGCCTAGCTCTGGCTTGTGCTCAGATAGGACATGTTGGATGACTAACAAAGTGGACAGCCCACAAACCCTGAGGGCCAACTGGACTCTAGTGTGGACACCTGGGCTGCCAGTGTCCAGCGAGGGAATTTGGGCCTGGGTGACAGAAAGTCAGAATAGCACTAGATTTGGGCTTTGGTGATAGGGGTGTATAGCTCTGACTCCACCAAGTCCCCTCTGTGGGTTCCTGTGAACCCCTTTCTGGGCTTCAGATTTTCTCATCTGGAAAATGGGAATAATGGTGCCTGCCGCCTTCACCTCACAGAGCTGCTGTGAAGATTGTGGGGGTCACTTTTCATTTGTCAGCCCTTTCCACATCCTTTTTCACCCTGGCCTGCCCTACTGTGTGTCCTGGGAGGCTCATCTCAATGGACCACTATTCTGGTCCCTTAGCCTTCTGACTTCCCTTTGGGCTTAGCCGGTCAGAGGCACCAACAGTGGATGGGAGAGTAGGAAAACTTAACACCACCACTCCCTCCTGGCCTTGCTGTGAACCTGGCAATACCATGTCTCCTCTACAGCCACAGATCCTGTTGGCAGCCCCAGACTCAGATAACACCCTTCCCTTTTCTTGCCCTTCCACACCTGAGAGTGGTAACAGGCACTCCTGCGGCTCATCCTGTGGCATTTCCTGTGACCCTGGCCAGACCTCTGTAAATAGCCCTTTCGTTGAACTCTCATCAGTCCCTGTGGACAGTGCCATCCATTCCTGCTAGGACTCGAATTCAAGGGCCAAGTACAGAAAGGTCACCCAGGTGCTGAACAAAGGTGAGGTGAGTGGAGGCAGGGAGAGAGGGTACAGAAGAGGAGAAGAAATACAAAGGTAAGGGGCCATCGGTAAGATCTTCCATGTTTGACTGGAGCAGGAAGATTTTGCTACTTCCTCGTGGCCTTGGTGTCTCTTCCCTTTGAACTAAGGAGAATGTGCTGTTCTCTGGAAGCAGAAGAGCTCAGCTTAATGCTGAGGTGCCAGGAGATCGCAGAAACTAAGCCTCCATGGGTCCCGTCCAACAAGGGGCCCAGGGAACAGGTAAAGGCAGACCCTGCCTTAGAAGCCACTGACCTATGGCAAAGCCGCTCAGGTTTCCCACAAAATGTAGGCTTGCCAAGAACAGTGCAACACACAAATCATTGTTAAATTAAGGGCAAGAAAAATCATTGCTGACTAGCCATTCATTATCTAAGTAGGTCTCCAGTGACAAGGTTCTCTATATATTGCTGACTTCAGTTTGTTCAGCATGCACTTGTAGGTTGTGTTTGGCAGATAGGCTGGGTCTGGGGTCCCAGCTCTGTCAGGTGACGGACCACTGTGTCTTGGGTAGGCCCCTGCCTCAACCCGGCACCAGTTTCCTTCTCCCTTATTCCATCCTGCTTTTAGCCTATACCAGTCTGAGTAACAATATGTTTTGAGCTCCAAAATTCCATAGTTGTGTATTTATGAGATAATGAAACTCTGCTTTGAGATCTATAAAATAGGTGCAAATATCCTGTATTCACTGTTGGTAGAGGGTGGAATGCTGGACATCCTATACATTATTTCTATATCACATCTAAAGATGCATCAATTTGCCTTAAAACTAATATATAAGCTATAGTATTCTTTAGTCTCTAATAAACAATAATTTTATATGACCATTTAGAATATTTGTGTTTGGACAAGATTTGCATAGCTCCGGCCTCTTTAAAAAACCACCCAATGATGTTTGACTTACTTTCATTTTCATTTCAAATTTCTGCCAGCAAATAGAGGCATTAAAAATCAAACCACAGCCCATTAGAATTAGTCCACAGTGAGTGCTTTGAGGGGAGAGAGATTTTAAGAGGAAGGGGCAAAGTTTGAGGAGGAGCATTTCACTGTCACTTTTCATTTGTACTATTTGAATGCTCTAACCCTACATTAATAATACTCTTCTTTATAAAAGTCACTGTCAACAGAGGCTGGGAGTTTGTCAATGATGTTTTTGTTCTCTTCTGTCTCTTGTCTTTAAAAACATAAATTATACCATTTATAATACCTATTGCTATATATACTAAGTATTTTATAAATATTATTTTAAAGTTTGTTAAGGTATAAAAAACAATAAGAAGCACATATTTAGGAATTCTAACATACGTATACACCCCGAAACCTCAATCACCACAATGAAGATAATGAACATGTCTCTCCCCCCCACCACCAAATGTCCTTTTGCTCCTTGGTAATCCCTCGCTCCCACCCTGTCCCTCTCATCCTTTCCCCCTACCCAAACACTGATCTTCTTTCTGTCAATAGAAATTATTTTTCATTTCTAGAATTTTCTATGAATGTAATCACATAGTATGTACTCTTTTCTGTCTTCTTTCATTCATCATAATTATTTGAAGATTTATCCATGTTGTTGAATGTGTCATTTTTGTTGCTGAAGAGTATTCTATTGTAGGAATACACCAAATTTGTTTCCAGTTTGGAATTATGACAGAGTATTACAAATAAAGCTGCTATGGACATTCACGTACAAGTCTTTGCATGGACTTTCTCTAGGCAAACACCTAAGAGTTGAATGGCTTGATCATATGACATGTGTACATTTATGTCCTTAAAAAACTACCAAAGTGTTTTCCAAATTGGTTATACAGTTTCCTATTCCCACTTGCATTATATGAGGGTCCCAGCTCCTCCATGTCAGCATGTATGTGGTTATGGTCACATACGATATGATAGTCAGATTTTTCATTTTAGACATTCTGATAGGTATGTAGTGGTATCTTACTGTGGTTTTAGTTTGCTTTTTTCCTCATGACAAATGATGTTGAGTATCCATTCGTGTGCTTATTTGCCTCCATGTACCTTTTTTGATGAAGTGTCTGTTCAAACCTTTTGCCTATTTTTTTGAAAGTTGTTCGTTTTCTTATTATTGAGTTTTAGAGGTCCTTATACACTTAAACATAAATCCTTTATCAGATGTGTGATTTCCAAATGTTTTCTCCTAGTCTGTGGCTTATCTTTTTATTCTTTTAGAATTGTCTTTGAAAAACAAAAGTTGTTAATTTTGATGAAGTCATATTACCAATTGGATTCGCTTTGGTGATTTGCAAAATCTTTTTTAAATTTAATATCACAAAGGTTTTCTTCTGGAAGCTTCACAGTTTTGGATTTAGATTTAGATATTTTATATTTAAATCATTTAGGTCTTGAGTTAATTTTCAAATTAATTTTTGTATATTGTGTGAAGTTCTCTTCTGTTGTTATATAGATAACGAATTATTTCAGCATTATTTATTGAAAAGATATCCCTTCTCCACTGAATTGCCTTAGAAAGTCAATAGACCAGACCATATATATGTGAATATATTTCTGGGCTCTCTCAGTGGGGTTCCATTGATCTATTTGTATAGATATAATGGCTATACAATGATCAATACAATAGTCTTGATGATTGTAGCTTTATAATAAATCTTGAAGTCAGGAATACAAGTCCTCCAATTTTGTTCCCATCTTCTCAAATTTTTTTGGTTATTTAGGTAATTTTCATAAAAATTTTAGAATCAGCTTGTTAATTTTTACAAAAATACCTAATGGGATTTTGATTGGAATTATGTTAAATCTGTAGATCAATTTGAGGACAACTGATATCTTAACAATATTGAAACTTTCAATCCAAGAGCCTCTATGTCTTTTATTTGGAGATTCTTTAATTTCTTTTTTAAATATATTTTAGTTTTCAGCATATAAGTGTTACACCTGTAATATGGTATTGGAAGTCCTAGCAATTTAACTAACTTTGTTCCTAAATATTTCATATTTTATGTTATTTACAAATTGTATTATTTTTTCATTTCTTGTTTCTAATATATAAAAATGCCCTTGATTTTTATATATTGACATTATGTTCTGCAACCTTGCTAAGCTTATTTATTATTTATGGTAACATTTTTTAGAACCCTTAGGATTTCCAACAGAGATGATTATGCTGTCTGTGGATAAATCTGGCTTTATGTCTTCTCCAATCTCTGTGCCCTTTATTTCTTTTTCTTGCATTATTGCTTGCTAGGACCTCCAATACCATATTAAATAGAGGTGATGAAAATGACATAATTGCCTTTTTCACAGTCTTAGGAGAGAAGTGTTCAGTCTTTCATCATTAAATATATTAGCTATAGGGTTTTTTATTCCACAGATCTCTTTATCAGGTTAAATTCCTTTATATATCAACTAGACTGCAGAGAAATTTTATTATGAATTAATATTGAATTTTTTCTAAATTTTTCCCCCCATGTCTGTTGAGGTAATCACATGGTTTTTATTGTTTTAGTCTGTGTAATATAGTCAATCATATTGATTACTTTTTTAATATCATGCCAACTATGCATTTTTGGGTGAAACTGCTGAGTCATGGTGCATTATCCTTTTGTATATTTTTGGATCTGATTTGATAGAATTTTGTTTAGACTTTTTGCATTTATGTTTATGAAGGATATTGTTCTGTAGCTTTCTTTTCTTGTTATTTTCATTTATTTTGAGAGAGGTTTGATATAATCAGTATTTTGTCCATTTGCCGTTTGTGGATGAATGCAAAGATCTTTGAGAGGTTTGAATGTGATGCCAATTAAAGTGAAGTACCTAGAATGTTTATCCCAAGGTTTTATATCATTTCATGCATAAAATTACACAGGTAAAGGAAAATAGGATGGAAACTCACCAAAATTTTAATAATAGTTTCTCCTATGTAGAATTAAGGGTCTCTAGACATTTGAGGTCTCCTATAATAAGGAAAAGAGACATGAAAATAAGCAAGTAGAAAGCAGGGCTTTTGGAGAAAACAGGTGAAGAAAAGAACAAATATTAAAGAAGCTCTAATTATTATTAGCTATTCTCATAGTAATTTGAGAACATGAAGCCAGCAGACAAGATCAGGATCAAATGAAGGACAGTCAGGGAACAAGAAAGAAGTCATGGAAAATAAGAAAACGATTATTATAAAGCAAATAAATTATCTTATAAATTGGGTGTATTAGTCTGTTAGGGCTTCCCTAACAAAGTACGGCAAAGTGAGTGGCTTAAACAACAGAAATTTATTTGTCATAGTTCTGGAGGCAGTAAGTCCAAAATCGAGATGTTGGAAGCTTTGGTTTCTGGTCGGTGTTCTCTCCCGGACTTGCAGAAGGCCATCTTCTTGCTGTGTACTCACATGGCCTTTTTCTCTGGGCACATGTATTCCTGGTGTCTTTTCCTTTTCTTGTAAGAACACCAGTCATATTTTATTAGGGCATCAACCTTATGACCTCATTTAACCTTAATTACCTCTTTAAGGACCTTATCTCCAAGTAAAGTTACATTGGGGATTAAGGCTTCAACATACAAATTTGGGGGAAGCATAACTCATTCCATAATAAGAAGGAATTAAAAAAATACTGTCTATGGTCACTGAAAAAGAAATAAAGGCATGCATATTTATTTAAGGAACTTAAGGTTTAAGGAACTTAAAATACTGACAACTATATTGGAACATCTAGATAGACAAAGTAGAACTAGAGACTTAAATCCTCATCTGGAAAAACAGAAAATCAGTGGATAGTATTCTGAAATTATAAAATTTATAAATGGTAAATAATTGTAGAAGCAGATTATATAGTCAGAGTAAACAACTCAAAGAGTTAAAAGTGGTCATCCCTAGCAAATGTCAATAGAGGTGGAAAGCATGCTGTTTTCATCTCATTATGAACTCTCCTTACTATTTTAGCCACATATTTGATAAAAATTTAACAGACCATACCAACAAAGTAAAACAAAACTGTGGCTTCTCCATCTGCTCTCTTCTTTTCCCTTCAGTTAGATCCTTCTTCAATATTTCCAAATACAGGGGCCATTTTGGACTTTCAGAACTGGGAGTTTCAAGCTCAGCTCTCACTCAGCATTTCCAGTTTCTTTTTCTACCCTTTTATGGTTTTATCTTTGTGCATGTTTATTTCCAGAATCAGATTGTAGATTCCTTTGAAGACTTATCTATGACTCACTTCCAATGCCTTAAACAATCACCTGGCACATGTAGATGCTCAGAGAATATTTGCCTTAGAAACACAGATCTTGTTAGCCTTCTGGAGAGCAATTCTGCTAAGCATCTTATCCCCAGTTATGTTCCAGCCCTTGGGAACTAGTGCAGAGAAGTACTCATTAGGATCATTATAAGGCAAAATGCCTGTTATATATTAGATTTCCATTAGACATTTAAGGAAGTGATCCCAAAAAATGCTGTTGGAAGTGCCTTGGAAAACCCTCTTCCCCCTAAATATAAGGTTTTAAACTTATATATATCTTCTGCTTCACTCATTCATCCATCACTTTGTCCTTAGCAGGTTCTGTTTTGTGCAAAGCTCTGTATAAATGCATAATTTTGTAAATCATGCCCTTATCGTCAAGGAGATTATAAACTGCCTTTAAACGTGGAAGTGAAGGTCATTACATATGGAATTTACACTGCAAAAACTCTAGAGGGTGTACAGGTGCCTCTGCCTTGATAAAATTCACAGGTTTGCTGAAAATTTAGCAGGAAATTAAATTTTTCTTGTCAAATAAATCATAGTCCCTCATTGCTTAATGCTGTTATCTCAGAGATTTCTTTCTTGCATTTCTGATTTATGCTAATTTGATGGCAGGTTCTGGGAACCTAGCTGTGTTTCCTGCCAAGCTCTCCTTTACAGGCATAGTGCATCTTACTTATTTGTACCTGAAGATCCTGCATTTTTTACAAATATTGAAGGTTTGTGGCAAACCTGCATCAAGCAAGTGTATTGGCACCGTTCTTCCAACAGTGTTTGCTCACTTCATGTCACTGTGTCACATTTTCATAATACTTGCAACATTTCAAATTTTTTCATTATTATTACATTTGTTGTGGTTGTCTGTGATCAGTGATTATGACTCACTGAAAGCTCAGATAATGTTAGCATTTTTTATCAATAATGAATTTTTTAGACTAAGGTGTGTACTTTTTTTTAGACAATACTATTGTGCTAAACAGACTACAGTATAGTGTAAACATAACTTTTCTATGCACTAGAAAACCAAAAAATTCATTTGACTCACTTTACGGCGATATTTGCTTTATTGCAGTGGTCTGTTGAACCCGCAATATCTCTGAGGTTTGCCTGCACGTAATTTACAATCTGTGAACAATGCTTTAGTCACTCCTTTCAGGAAGAAATCCTCTGTGAAGGTCTGAGGGCCTTTGGGGAAGAAGATGGTCATTCTCTGCAGTCTGTTTGGTATAATAAAGGCATGAAGTACCTGGCTTTGGAGCAGGATATCCTGTGATTTCTACCTTTGGAAGTGCTTCTATGCATGGGTTGCCAACACCCAGACCCTCAGATTCTCAGACTGTTTTGAGTCTCCTGGGGGCTGGATCATGATGGTGTGAGAACAAGGAGAGTAAATGATCTGCTTAGAATCCTTCCCATGGGCTTTGGCTAACCGTGAGCTCTGTATTATTTAAAAGATATTTATTGAGAACTTACTCAGGCCTTAGGAAACTCCATAGCTGATCTTCCTTTCTGATTATTTCCAAGACATGAACTCTGCTATTGAAAATCTAGCTTTAGGTAGACATATAAACACATAGTTAGAAAGTACTGTGTCCCACGCAATAGCTTAAGTAAGCATAATATTCAGAAGCAGCCCATAAGAAAGAACGAATGATTCTGTTTCTGTAGGCCAGTAAAAACAGGGGTGATAGGGGTGATCAGGTCTGCCCAAAGTTTTGAAGGATGAGCAGAAGTTTCTCAAATACATAAGGTAGAAGAAGATTCTAAGTAGTGGGAATGCCTGTAAAAATAAAGAGGTAGCTGCAGGGAGTTTTAAGGAATATTTATTGTCTATCACCTGATCTGTGTATATACCTGGATCTGTGTCCATTTTATTTTATTTTTTAATCTCTTTTGAAGATGGAGCAAATGTCCCTTAGGGAAACCGACATGTTATGATAATTGCTTTTCATCATTAACATGGTATATTATCCACTCATTTGAATTTTCTCATTGTCTTTTACAAAATTTTATGTTTTTTTCCCACAAATTTCTCACACATGTATGGATACCTTCTGTTTTGCATTGTTGTTGACATTATAAATATTAACTTTAAAAAATTATTATTTCTATTTGGGCTGGTTAGAAAAATGCTACACATCTTGTATTGATCTTATCCACCTACCTTGCTAATTTTTTTTCATTTCAGTAATTAGTAAAGTATTTTCTATTTCCATGTAGACAATCAGGTCATCTGCAAATAATGACCACTTTGTTTCTTCCACTAAATTCTTTTACCTTCTATTTATTTTTCTTGTACTGTTTCACTGATTCGGACCCCAAATGCAATAGTGCATTGATACAGTATGAGCAGGCATGTCTACCCTATTCATTCTCTCCCACCTCTGCATCTCACTCCCCTGAAACTATTCTTGTTAAAGCCACCAATGCGTCTATATTGCTACATTCAAAAGGCATTTTTAAGTGATAGCTTGTTTGAGCTCAGTTGCACTGGCATCCTTGACCACCTCTATTCTTGAAACATTCCCTTTTTTGTTTCCCCAATACCACACTCTCCTTCTACAGTCTCTGACTGCTTTTCCTTAGGTAATCTCTTCTTAACATCTATCTGTCTTCTAGATGTTGAAGCTGCCCAGGGCTTTCTCCTGGGCCTCTTCTTTCAGTCTACATGCTTTGTCATTGAGCTCCTCCATCCCATGGCTCTGTATGCCATCTGTCTGATACACATATACCGGCCGGGTTGATACTTTCCTTAAATATCCCAGACATCTCAAACTTGACATGTTCAAAACTAAGCCCTTCATCTTCCCCACTCTCCTGTGATCCCCCTGGAGTCTCCCATCTCTCAGTCACTCAGAACAGAAACCTGGTGTCATCTTACCACCTCCCTTTCTTTCATCCCCCACAATTAATGACCAGGTATTCTAACTCCTAGCTATATTTCAAATTCCTTTTTTTATTCATGTCTTTTTAGCCTAAGCTACCATCCTTGTCTGACCCACAGCGATTGCCTTCTAACTGGTGTCCTTAAATTTCATTCCTATACAGTCCCTTTCACAAAGCAGTTAAAGCAGTATTTTAGAAATATAAACCAGATCATGTTATTTCTTAATATCCCGTTGGTGACCTCTCATTGCGCCATAAGAAAAGTCCAAAACCTTAGCATGGCCTCCGGGGATCTGAATGCTGTAACTTCTTTCCTCTGCAGCTTTATCTTGTGCTTGGGTCATCTCCTCACTCATGATCCTCTAGCTTCTCGGACCTTCTTGCAGTCCTCTGAGAGGCCCAGTTTTTACTACCTAAGACCTTTGCACATATGTACTCCCAGAAGGCAGGGACTGTATCTTTCTAGTTCTCACTTATATGCCCAGGTTCAGACATGTGTAAATAGTCAATAAATATTTGTTACATAAATGAATGAAGGAATGATATCTCCTTTGTTTAGAATGTCCTTCCCTCATTTATTACCTGGTTAAATCTTATCTATCTTTTAGATCTCAGATCACTTTAAAGATCACTTCCTTAAAGAAGTCTTCTGATGATTGCCCCTCATCTTACCCTTCCTTCTTTAGGAAACAGCCTTCATTGTCTGGCTAGAGGGGTAGACACCGACCCTGGCTGACAAACTTCACAGTATCCCATTCCTCTGGCCAATATAATTCATCTCCTCAAATTTTCCTACCTGGAAGTGGTAAGGAAGGCTCTTTTGTCCTTTAGCTACTTGGCTGTGAATCAGGGCTGATGTGTGGAGAAAGCTTGTCTGGAGTAGGAGAGAATGAGAGCAACTCAGAGAGACATGGAGAAGAGGGGCAATGACAGAGGAGTACAGACGGTCTACGGATCTCTGAATCTCATCATTCACCCTCGAGGCCTTCTCCACGCCTGGATTGTAAGGTCTTCCTTGTTATGAACTACCCCAATATTTTTTCAGTCAATTCCTCCTTTTCACTTAAAGTCATTAAAATTGCATTTCTGTTATTTGTAATTGAAAGATTCCTTGACTGGCACACATTCTTTGAGCTCTCAATCTAAATTTGGTTTCCTGTTATACTCTTTAAAATACTATGCTTTTCCTTCATAACACTTATCAAAATTTATAATTACATATTCATTTGTATGTTTATGTGTTCTATGTCTGTCTCCCCATAGATGGCAGAAACCAAGCTTATTCACTACTTTTTATTCAGCAGAGTGTAGTGCTTGTTGAACTAAATTCAATAAACACTTGTTGAACTGAAGACTAGATAAATGACTCTGTAGTTGACTAGATGTGAAAGGGACCAAAAAGGGAGGAGGTTTAGAATGACTCCATTTTCTGGCTTCACCAAGTGGGTGGAGAACAATATCATTGTCTCATATTGGGAACACATGAGGAGAAGTCGAGTTAAGTTTTGGAAACAAGCTTGGAGTGCCCAAGGTACAATGGAGCTTTCAGTGACTAGGGGAACGTCTCTCCCTAGCTTAGAAGAGAGGACAAGTTGGAGATCTGATTTGGGAAGCCTGAGTAAATAGGGATCATTGGAGATTTTGGGGGCAGATGAGATCCTCTAGGGAGCATGAAATGTGGGTAAGACCTGAGACTGAGGACAGGGCTCTAGGGATCAACCCTTCAGGCTGGCCTACATCTAGAGCTGTCCAGTAGTCCTCAGAGTCTGCTTAATTCCTGGCTTCCAGCTGGACCGTAAGAGCCACTGGCCAAGGAGTTTAGTCTTAGGTTTTGGGGAGACCCTGGGAAGAAGAAGGGATGAGGCTGAGTCCAGCATTCCTGACCACTTTGGCAAACCGATACCCTCTAGAGAAAGACAGAGTTTCCCTCCTACACATTGCCCCTAAATGCTCAGAGCTGGCGTCCTCTACTCAGAATTGTCTTAAAGCATCTGACATGTGCCAGGAACTTTGGAATCTTATTCATATGTGATCTCATTTAACCTTTGACCATCTGAGATATAAACTATTATGCCCATTTTCTAGAAGGATCAGGGGTTGAGAAGATAAAAACTTGCCCTGGATATGACATCAGGAACACACAC
Source organism: Smutsia gigantea (assembly GCA_032199065.1). Classification (NCBI taxonomy): domain Eukaryota; kingdom Metazoa; phylum Chordata; class Mammalia; order Pholidota; family Manidae; genus Smutsia; species Smutsia gigantea. The sequence goes on along the minus strand of JAVSCE010002402.1, from coordinate 315,480 downwards.
TCAAACCAGAACTCCAAGGTTATGATCTCCATATATTCCAAGCTTCCTCTTCATCACAGGTTTGTGCCACATGGAGAGGGAGAGCAGATAAGTCATATAGTTGCTGTGGGAACGAAAGGTTCAGAGGGCAAAGTCAGCAGCAGCCTGGACATCAACCAATTGCCAACTCTTGCTGAACCCACTTCTCAGAAGAGAGTAAGGTCAAGGTTTGCAAAGCCACGTCATGTTGGAATCTTTCCTGCTGGTGCTGCCAGGTGATCTGTGTGATAACTTCCAGCGACCCTTGCTTCAGGGCTGGTGCCCTGACCAGCCTTGCCTGCTCTACAGCTTTCTAGGCTTCTTTCTGCCTACTGGCAGAGCGGCACCTCAAGCAGGCTCCTGGGTATCCATCCCTTGGAAGGTAATGGCAAATAGAGACCCATAAGTTGAACTGCCCTCACGATTCTTTTCCTAACTCTGGAAGAATCATCCATCCAGAAGTAAAGTTTCTGGAAATATAAAAGCAACAGACCAAAAAAAAGTCCTCTTAAAAAAAGAAGCAAAATTTTGGAAAAAGGACCGTGTTCTTCAAGTACGTTTTGGATGTCATTGCTGATCTAAAGTCATTTTTTTTAATTTAGAGCCATAAAACATTATAACTCAGTTTGCTCCAAAATTGATCACATCTGGTATATTTGGAGACAAGTAACCCTGGGACAAAATGGAAAAAATGCAGGAGAGAAAAGGGGATTCCCATATTTCTCCTTGAGTTTTCCAAGAAAACTAAAGTTATTCTCAGAAAAAAAATTTCCCCTTAGATTTTACTGCAACCCGACTCTTATTGTGATCCAGAAAAATATACTCACAAAAGCCATCTCTCCTGGTCAATACCTATCATGTGTTTCCACCGTGAGGGAATATTACATTATCCACGTGCTTTCCTCCCCAAACCAGGGCTTATCTGGCCAAGGGAGCCTCACCGTTGGCCTGGCGCGACTACATCCAAACCAATGCATCTTCCAGCAGTGAAGAGAGCTGAGTCAGGACAGGGGTTACAGTCTACGTTTCCAGCTAAGACATACATACAGAAAAATTTCCTAGGGAATTCTTATCTCAATTTTATAGATTCATAATTCAATAAGCATTTACTAGTTTTCTTCCATGCTAGGAGTCAAACAAAGGAATGAGGTGTAAAGGTGAATGTGTCACACTGCTCTCCCTGAAGGATCTCATAGCCCAGTGGGTGAAAAGACACCAACAAGGAAATCAGCAGTTTGCATGGGAGGCTCTACCTGCCCGCGAACTACAGGTGCGGAGAGTCAGGGAAGAAGACTTCCTGGAGAAGGGTCTGCCTGAGCTGTGGGCTGACACACCAAAAAGAATTAGCCTAGCAGAGTGGGGAGAAGGGTATTCAAGGTCGAGGGATCAGAATGTGAAAAAAATAAATGAGTTAAAGGAAGAGCATTTGGCCGTTTTCTGGAGCTATAAATAGATAGCATGACTTGAACCATGAGAGCGAGGGGAAAGGAGTCAAGAGGAGGTTGGAGAGGAAGGCGGCTGGCTCACGACGAAGGGACTGGGTTGGCTCTTGCAAATCAGGAATCAGCAAATGTTTTCTGCACAGGGACAAACAATGCATATTTTACATTTTGTGGGTCCTATAGTCTCTGTCACAACTACTCAACTCTGCTACCGTAGTATAAGAGCAGCCATAGATAGTGAGTAAATGAATGAACATGGCTATGTTCCAATAAAACTTTATTTACAAAAACAAGCAGTAGGCCAGATTGGCCTGTGGACGGATGCTTGCACACCCTTGCTGTAAATCATAATCACCCAGAAATTGGCTGGCCAACGCCTCCTGATTCGCTCAGGACTTCCTCAGTTGTAGCACTGAAAGTCTTGGGTCCTGGGAAACCTCTTAGTCCCAGGTAAACTGGGACAGTTGATCATCCTACCTAGGAAAGTCATTTAAAAATACAGAGTTCTGATGCCACTCCTGATTCTGACCAAAATCTGTTGGAGTCAAGAGCTACAAGTGATGGGGCCCCATCTGTAAGAAATAGGGGTGATCAGATTTGTATGGCAGATGGCTTGCTCTCAGGGCAGGACTATGTACCCAAATACCCCCACCATAGATAGCAGGAGAACATGGTCACATGACCCTTTTGAGAGGATGATTCAGCCCAACAGAAGCATCTGGCCTGAGGCTGGACATTAACTGGTTTATGCCAGTGATTTTTCTCTAAGTAATCACTGTCCACTAGGATAAAGGAGGGTCTGCAGAATCCAAGTGGTGGGACCCTTGACTAGACCATAAGAGGTAAGGGATGCAAGGAACCACCTGTCTTTCCTCCCACTAGAGACCAAGGCTCACCAGACCAAGGAGGGGGCCTCACTGTTTGTCTATAGCAGCCATACCCAAACCAATGTTCCCTCCAGAAATGAAGAGGGGAGAGAGTCCTGGAGCAGAGTCATAATCCATGTTTTCAGCTAAGGCACACATACAGATAAAGAAAATAAGCAGAGAGGAAGATAAACTCTTGGGCCCAGATGTCAATTTTTGGAAGCTTTTCATGGTCAGCCTTTATCAGCAATAGGTCTGAAAAGCCAGATCTGAAATTTTCCTTTCTGAAGCAACAGGTGTTTGACTTCTGTTCAGAAATAGCAACTGTTTGGCTTGGGCAAACAAAGAGTTTACACTAAAAGGACTAATAGTACTCTCTTTACTTTCCTTAATCAGTCCCTTTTTAATTTAACTTCACAGCCATGGGGAAATTTTCCACTTAATTGCAATAGCGTTTCCTATCTTCTGGATTGCTCATTTCCAAAACAGGTGGGTCTTGTTCTAAGAACGTCAATATATGAAAACCCATGCTCATGTACAGATAATTTAAACTACATAAAAATTCTTACATTTAAAATAGGAGGTCCTTTGTACACTACAGTTTGTTTACGAACTATTAAGCCCATTAACTGGCCGGTATTCTTTAGCTATTGCCAAATGAAGAACAATCAAAAAATGAAAATAACATATATTCTAAACTAATGGGGAAATAAGTAGCCTTGTAGTATTAGGTGACAGAACTTGTTAAAAGAAATGGTTTTTGAGTTGAACGGGCTCAAGTGGAAACCATGCTTTGCTTCGCACTAGCTGTGTAACTTTGGGCTACACAGATGTTAACTCATCTTCCCAAGGCTCAGTTTCTTCAACTGTGAACTAGGAATACTAATAATAGTTTCCCCATAGGATTGTCGTGAAGATAAAAAATGTAATGTATATAAGTGCTTAGTAGAGTAAACACATAATAAATGTTAGTGTAATATTATACTAACTAGGCAAGTCATTTTATCTCTATGGGCATACATTTTCTCATTAGTGAAATGAGGGAGTTGACTTCTGAAGTCTTTCTGTTAGTTACCAACTTTCCACCTTATGTAGAAAAATAAAAAAAGAAAGGAGGTCATGCAAAGGGGTGAGGAGCGAGACTCTGAACTCACCTCTTCCCATGGATACACCAAATCTACAGCTACATATAGATCATCTCCTGAAAACTAAATGGAATGATCTCCGCAAGAAAGGATAAAAGGACTACACTGAGGTGGGTAAGAGAAGCAGAGACAATCTTGCAAAAACCTTCCCCACTGTGCAGCAGCACACAATAGTGAGGCATCCTACCAGACAGGCGTATCTTCTGGAGGAGTGACAGGCTGGTGCCCCACAATAGGCACTCCAGCCCCTTGGATCTGTACCAGAGATGAACCCTCGGAACATCTGGCTTGAAAGACCACCAGAGGTAATGTCTGGGGGTCCCAGAGTGCTATAAGAAACTGAGATTCCCCTCTTGGAGGGCTCCTATGCAGTCTTGCTTACCCTGAGACACAGCAGTTTGAAAAGTGCCTAGACTGTATGTAAGAGATCTAGGCACCATTGGCCAGATGGGCAGCAGACAACTGTGACACTCCCCAGAGACAGAGGCATTGGAATACACTATCGTTATACTCTCTACATAGCCTGCTAGCACAGGCAGGCAAGCTCAGATGTGGCAACTTCCTGCAGTCTTGCTGGGATTCACAGAGTGAATGGTCACAGCACCTGATGAGTCCAGAGAGTGGGAGAGATACAGTGGTTCCCCACTTCCTGTTTGGGGCAAACAAGCATGAATAATCAGATTTCTCCTGCTCTGTAGCCAAAGTCTGCAAGCACAAGAGGTTGCAGCATTTCCCCTGACCCCCTGGTTAGAGCTGGCAAGTGTGAGTAGTCACAGCATCCTCCTGCTCCCAGCCTAAAGTCAGAGAATAAACACAGACAAGCCACTCTCCCAAAGCAATGAAGCCTGTAGGCATGTGCAGTGAAGACATTTTTCTGCTGCCTTCTAAAGCCCAGGAGCATGCCCCACCCTCAAAACTTTTTAACTGCCTTGCTAAAGTTAGCAGGTGTGCTTAATCCATACAGGGATACCCCTTGATCACCTGGCCGTGAAGGCTGTGTTCCAGAGCTTCACAGGACTGTAACAATAAAAAAGACAGCTTTTGGCAGGCTACCACCCCCACAGCAGTTCACAAATAGCTGACTGAAACACAACCCTAGTCTTCCTGTGAAAAAGACCTATTTACTTAGCCTGGAGCTTCAGCATGAGGGACAGGCTTCAGGTTTCCCACACATCTAGAGGCTAAGGAGGTACTCCCAAGGAACGTAAGCAAGGAGACACCACCTTGGTCTCTCTACAGCTCAACAAGACTTCCCAGGAAAGAGCTTGTATGCTTGTCTGGAACCGTGAATTTTGCAACTGCTTCCCAGGGGACGCTGCTAGATCTCCTGGTCTGGAGGCCAGTAAGGATTATGACTGTGGCCCCATTGGACTGTATATATTTGCATACATTAAAAGCTGTTGCCTGAGGGTCTGGTTCCCAATCAGCCTGAAACTAGGTGCCAAATGAAATCCCTCCTTTTGGATCACTGGCAAGTCTCAGCACACCCTCAACAATGGGGAATATCAAAAACAAATCAGGCAGTTTAGATAATCACAAGGGCTTGAGAGACAAGCAAGATCTAGGGCAAGTTTGAACAAGAGCATCATTACCTAAGTAAGGCCACTGCTTCAAGATGGAGAGATAGCTATATTGCCTAATACATAAAAACAAATGTAAGTAGTCAAGTAGAACAAGGAAACAGATAAATATATTCCAAGCGAAAGAAAAAAAATAAAACCTCAGAAAAAGACTTTAAAGATATGGAGATAAGTAATCTGCTTGATAAAGAATTCAAAGGAGTGGTCATAAAGATGCTTACTGAACTTGGGAGAAGAAATGGATGAACACAGTGAAAACTTCAACAAAGAAATAGAAAACATAAGAAAATACCAAACAGAAGTCATAGAGCCGAAGAATACAATAAATAAACTGAAAAATACACTAAAAAGTTTCAACAGCAGACTGGAGGAGATAGAAGAATGGATAAGTAAACTGGAAGATTTACTAAAAACACTGGAGCTCACCTAGACAGCAAAAAGAAAAAGAAATTTTTAAAAAACAAAGATAATTTAAGGGACCTGTAGGACAAGATTAAATGGAATAATACTCATAATATAGGGGTCCCAGAAGGAGAAGAGATAGAGTCAGAAAATGTATTTGGAGAAATAATAGTTGAAAACTTCCCTAACCTAGAAAAGGAAACAGACATCCAGGCCCAGGAATCCCTGAGAGATCCAAATAAGATGAACCCAAAGAGAGCCACACCAAGACACATAATTAAAATACCAAAAGTTAAAGTAGAGAATCTCAAAAGCAGGAAAAGAAAGAAAAATTGTTACGTACAAGGGAAACCCCATAAGGCTATCAGCAAATTTCTCAGAAGAATCTGTGGAAGCCAGAAGTGGGTGACATGGCATATTCAAAGTGCTGAAAAGAAAACTTCCAACCAATAATTCTCTACCCAGCAAGGTTATCATTCAGATATGAAGGAGAGATAAAGAGTTTTCCAGACAAAAAAAAAGCTAAAGGAGTTCATCACTGCTAAACCAGCCTTACAAGAAATATTAAAGGGACTTCTTCAAGCTGAAAAGAAATGGGACTAATTAATAATAAGAAAACATAAGAAAGTAAAAAATCTAATTGAAAAACATAGACACATAGTAAAGATAGTGGATTAGACATTTATAAGTTACTAAGAAGGTTAAAAGACAAAAGTAATACCCTTAACTAGTTAAAGGACATATAAAAAGTGACATCAAAAACAGAACATGTGAGTGGGGGATAAAAATGTAGTTTTGGAATGTGTTCATATTTAAGTTGCTATTGCCTTGAAATATAGTAGATACATAAAAGGAAATGAGAAAGTATCCTAAACATAACTCTAAAGAAAGTCATCAAACCACAAGGGGAAAAAACAAAAGAAAGGAATACAGAGGAAGTACAAAAACAGCCAGAACACAGTGAACAAAATGGCAATAAGTACATTCTTATAAACAATACTTTAAATGTAAATGGACTAAATTTTCCAAAGAACATAGAGTGGCTGAATGGATTTAAAAAACCAAGCATATTTATATACTGTCTACAAGAGACTCACTTCAGAAGTATGGACATACAAAGACTGAAAGTGAAGATATGGAAAAGATATTCCATGCAAATGGACTTAGAAAGAAAGCAGGTTTAGCTGTACTCACATCAAACAAAATGGACCTTAAAATAAAATAAAGACTGTAATAAAAGACAAAGAAGGAAACTACATAATGATAAAAGGGTTAATGCAGCAAGAAGATATAACATTTATAAATACATATGCACCCAACATAGGAGCACCAAAATATATAAAGCAAATATTAACAGACCTAAAGGGAGAAACCAACAGCAATTCAATAACAGTAGGAAAATTTTAACACTCCACTTACATCAGTGGATAGATTATTCAGACAGAAAATCAATAAGAAAGCATCAGCCTTAAATGACAGATTAGATTAGATGGACTTAATAGATATATACAGAGCATTCTCTCCAAAAGTAGTAGAATACACATTCTTCTCAAGGGCATATGGAATATTCTCCAGGATACATCACATGTTGGCCACAAAATAAGTCTCAGTATTTATGAAGATTGAAATTATACCAAGCATCTACTCCAACCACAATGGTATGAAACTGGAAATCAATTACAAGAAGAAAATTGGAAAAACTACAAATATGTGGAGGTTAAACAACATGTCAACAAACAACTTCAGGATGATAGAAAAAATCAAAAGAAAAAAAATACCTAGAGACAAATAAAAACAAAAATACAATATATCAAAATCTATGGGATACAGCAAAAGCAGTTCTAAGAGGGAAGTTCATAACAATGTAGGTCCACCTCAAGAAAAAAGAGAACTCTCAAATAAACAATTAACTTTACATCCAAAGGAACTAGAAAAAGAACAAATGAAGCCCAAATTAGTAGAAGGAAGAAATTAATAAAGATCAGAGTAGAAATAGATAGAGACTAAAAAGACAATAGAAACGATCAATTACACCAAGAGCTGGTTCTTTGAAAAGATGAAGTTGACAAATATTTAGCTAGACTCACCAAGAAAAAAAGAGAGAGGGCTCAAACAAAATCACAAATGAAAGAAAAGTTTCAACTGATAACAGAGAAACACAAAAGATCATCAGAGAGTACTATGAACAATGTTACATCAACAAATTGGACAACCTAGAAGAAATAGATAAACCCCTAGGAATTTGCTCTTCCAAGACTGAATGAATCATGAAGAAATAAAAAATCTAAATAGACCAATTACTAGTAAGGACATTGAATTGGCAATCAAAATCGTCCCAGCAAACAAAAGTCTAGGACCAGATGGCTTGACTGGTACTTTTTTTTTTATAATTTATTTTGGTATCATTATTCTACAATTACATGTGCAATATTATGGTTATTAAACTACCCCCTTCGTCAGGTTGACTGGTACTTTTACCAAACGTTCAAAGAAGATCTAATGCCTATACTTTTCAACCTCTTCCAAAAAACTGAAGACAGAAAGCTTCCAGACTCATTTTACAAAGCTAGCATTACCTGATACCAAACCCAAACAAGAACACCACAAAAAAAGAAAATTGCGAGTTAATTTCCCTGATGAACATAGAGGCAACAATCCTTAATTTGAAACATTAGCAAATCAAATTCAACAATACATTAAAAGAATCATTTACCATACCAAGTGGTGTTTATTCCACAGATGCAAGGATAGTACTTCGCAAACCAATCAATGTGATACACTACTTTAATAAAATGAAAGATAAAAATCATCTCAATAGATGCAGAAAAACATTTTACAAAATTCAATATCCATTTATGATAAAAACTCTCAACAAAGTGGGTATAGAAGAATATACCTCAACACAATAAAGGCCTTGTATAACAAACCCATGGCTAACATCTTACTCAATGGTGAAAAACTGAAAGATTTTCCTCAGAGATTGGGAACAAGACAAGGACATCCATTCTCCCAACTTTTATTCAATATAGTATTGAAGTCCTAGCCATACAATCATACAAGAAAAAGATATAAAAGATATCTAAACTGGAAAGGAAGAAGTAACTGTCACTATTTGCAAATGCCATGATACCATATATAGAAAACCCTAAAGACTCTACCATAAAACCATTAGAACTAATAAATGAATTTAGTAAACTTGCAGGATACAAAGTCAATAAACAGAAATCTGTTGTGTTTCTATATAATGAACTGTCAGAAAGAGAAATCAAGGTAACAATTCCAAAGAGGTGAAAGACCTGTACACTGAAAACTATGACATTAATGAAATAAACTGAAGAAGACACAAATAAATAGAAATATATTCCATGCTCCTGAATTGAAAGAATTAATATTATTAAAATGTTCATAGTACCCAAGGCAATTTACAGATTTAATGCAATACCTATCAAAATTCCAATATCATTTTTCACAAAACTAGAACAAATAATTCTAAAATTTGCATGGAAGCACAAAAGATCCTAAATATTTAAAACAATCTGGAAAAAGAAGTTGGAGGTGTTACATGCCCTGATTTCAAATGATACTACAGTGCTTTAGTAATTGAAACAGTATGATATTGGTATAAAAACAGACACATAGATCAATGAAGAGAATAGAGAATCCAGAAATAAACCCATGCATATGTGGTCAATTAATTTATGACAAAGGAAGGGAAAACATACAATGAGGAAAGAACAGTGTCTTCACTGTTCTGGGAAAAACTAGATAGCCACATGCAAATGGATGAAACGGGACCACTATTTTATACTATGTATAAAAATTAAGTCAAAATGAATTAAGGACTTGAATGTAAGACTTGGAACCATAAACATTCTATGAGAAAACACAGATGATAAGCTCTCTGCCATCAGTTTTGGTGATTTTTTTTTGGATCTGACTGCAAGGGTAAGGGTAACAAAAGCAAAAATAAGCAAATAGGACTATATCAAACTAAAAAGCTTCCGCACAGTGAAAGAGACCATCAACAAACCTAACATATAACAACAAATCTGATTTTAAAATGGGCAGAGGGCCTGAATAGACTATACGATAAAGATATATCCACCCCTATGTTAATTGCAGTGTTATTTAAATAGCCAAGATATTGGAACAACTTAAGTGTCTGTCAATAGATGAACAGATGACGATGTGGTATATATATATATAATGGAATACTACTCAGCCATAAAAAATAATGTAAGTTTGTCATTTGCAACAACATGGATGGACATTAAGGTCCATGCTATGAAATAAATCAGACATAGAAAGAAAATACTGCATGATTTCACTTACATGTGGAATCTAAAATTCAAAACAAACAAACAAAGCTAAACAAAATCTAGACTCACAGAAACAGAGAACATTGGGGGATATAATATAATCAATAATACTGTGTTAACTTTGTAGGGTGACAGATGGTAACCTACTGTAGTGACCATTTTGCAGTGTATTCAAATGTCAAGTCATTAAGTTGTATGCCTAAAACTAATACAATTTTTATGTCAATTATACTTTAATAAGTTTAAATTAAAGCAAATAAAGAGAAAAAAGAAGGGAGGACAGGGCTGTGTGGTTACAAAAACATCAATCCCTAGGACAGCCATCTGAAAAATATCAGTGTATTGGGAGATTATGTACACAAGGATGGAACATTTGATAATAAATGGAAAGAGAAACAGAAGAGATACCATGGGTATATTCCACATACTGCTTAGCCAGAAGAAGGACACTGATGATATTTCTTAGCCTACATTTAAAAGCCAGCTCAGAAGCTAAGATATTAGACATTATTGGCAGGTATGTGTTCTAAACTCTGCAGGATATTCCATTCTTTCAAAGGAGAGCATTCGGTAACTCTAAAACCTACTTCACAGACGTTTTGTTTTGTAGAGTGTGATTGTATCAGCAAAGGTAATAATACACTGGACTGCATTTTCACCATTACAGAGGAACAGGATGGTGCTATGAAAATAGGATGAACTTTGGGAGAAAACGGCTGTGACAGGAATGTTGTGCATACCATTCAGTACTCTAAATAATGGTGACTTTCAAAATGGAATTCTACTATTATAAATTATACCCATAGAGAAGAAGTAAGTAAGAGTGTTGTGGTGGTATTAATTTACTTCACACATTATCGAAAAACTACTGTATTCCAGGTTCTATGCTACATAGTAGGAAGACAGAGGTTTTTTTTAAAGCTTTTGTCCTAATGGACAAGCTCATAGAGTATAGTTTAGGGAGGTGATGTCAAGCACACAATTCCAATATAATTTCAGTACTGCTAAGATAGAAGTGTGCACAGGCTGCTACAGGAAATCAGGGAGAGGCACATGGCCAGACTGGGAAGGATCAGAAAACGCTCACCAGTGGAGGTGATTGAGCTGAGTTTTGAGGGATTTATACAAGCACAGCTAAGAAGTACAGATAAGAAGGAAGTTCCATTCTTTACAAATTGAATGTCTAAAAGAGATCCTTGGAACAATTTAGCATTTCTTCAAAACTGGATTTGAATTATGGAAAGACGGCAGATGGGGACAGGCGATGCAGAGAGAGAGCTCGGTCATGGTGGGCGTTATATAAAGAAAGCCTTGTAAAAGGGCCTTGTTAATGAGCTTGGGGGTTATTCTGCAGGCAGCAGATTTCACAGAAAAGTTTGAATCAAGGAAATAACATGGTCTAAACTACATTTTATGTCTTGATATTCTGCAGAATGGATTTCATAGAATCAAAGCTGAAAATAGAGGGACCAGTGCCAAATATGAGATGAAAAATAAACTAGGCAGTGGCAAGAGGATAGAGAAGAAGGAGTAAATTTGAGTGATTTTAGGAAGTAGAATTGACATGATTTTGCTTTGGATTGGATTTAGGAGATAAGCAAAAGGACCTCACGCTAATGCTAATGATAACAGAAAGGGTAACTTGGTAACTGGAGACCAAAGAGCAGATGAGATGAGATGGCCCGGGATGTGGGTGGGGCAAAGTGAAAGGAAGACGGAGAACAGGCTGGAAAGCAGACCAAGAAGGGTGTGGAGAGCAGTCAAAGAAATAAGAGACAAACCAGGAGAGGGAGTGGTCGGGAGGCCTCAAGAAAGGCCAGAGCTCCAGCAGGGAGCCACCAGTGTCTAAATCGTGTCAGCAATAAAAAAGCAGTTTTTGATGGAGTCCGAGTAGTGTCGATGGAGTGGTAGGGACATAAGCCAGATCGCAGCAGACTGATTATGGTGGGTGAGTGGAAGGCGAGCAAGAACAGACAGAACCTAGGCTGCTTTCGCTAGAGGCTTGGCTGTGAAGAAATGGACAGATGTAAAGAGGTTCCACGTTGAAAGAGGAATTTTTAAAAAGGGGTTATTCTGGTCTTCCCAACTGTATCTATGATTAATTCATGAAAAGCAACTAAAAATTGCAAAATAGGAGCAGGCATTGTACCAGTCTCATGTCAGGCAATGGGGAACAGAAGTGAGGAAAACCTGGTCTCTGCCCTCAAGGACTTCAGAACCCAGTACTCCGCAGACAGGGGAATGATCCTCTCTGGGGAGGTAGGTGGCATGACCAAGGTGTGGAGTAAGGATGGCGGTGAGACAAAGGTGTCTGAGAAGTAGGGGAGAGGGGATTTGTCAGAGAAAGCTCCGCAGGAAATCTGTTTGAGCTGAGCCCTATAGGATGTGTAAGGGTTTGTCAGGAAGAGGAGAAGTGGTGTGTCCGTATTCGTATGGTGAAGCCTGGAGGGCCCTGAGAGGAAGGGCAGGAGAAGCTGACCTAACACTCGTGCTCAGAGCCCGTGTGGGGACACTCTGAGGGGGTGAATTTGGCAGCCTGTTGCACCGGAGCATCTCAGAGACCCTAAGTGTAAGTGCATCAGAGCCCTTCCTGGGAGTTAGGGGCTCCAGCTCTTGTCCTTCCGAGTACTGCCACCTAGTGGCCACGGTCAACACCCACATCTCCCCCGCAAACCCGGACTCTGGGTGCAGATTAGGAAGTCTCAGTCTTCCCAGTGACAAGTGACTTCCCCGGGAGCAGAGAGCTTGTGAGAGTTAGGACTGGCTTATGACCTAACTGTAACCCAGGACCAGGTCTGGTGCGATCTGGTTCGCCCCCAGACATACTCTGCCTCTGGCAGGCTTACGCTGAAGATTGAGTGAGCCTCAACTTGGGGGCTGCCTCTGCAGTGTGCTTAAAGTCCTCATCCTAGGCTTTGGCGGACTGGGGACACTCTAACAGAGCGGGAACAAGAGAGTAAATAGCTGACGTAGAGAGATAGGAAGAGGATATATTCTCCCCACCCCACCCCACCAGTCTAGCCTTCAGACTGTCTCTTAGTAATGAGAAAAAGCGGCTAGCTATGTTCTGGGGATGGACAGAGACTGTATACTACAGGCATTGGAAGCCATCAAGTCAAGGGGAAAAGGGGACAGGGCTTTTCAACCACATCCTTTCTGAGGAATGGGTGGTGGGGGGGGAGCCCCATGGCCACAGGCAAAGCACAAGAGCCCAAAGAAAGGACTTAGAGGCCTCTGAAAACACCTGTCAGCTGCTGAATGTCCAAAAATGTGCATTCAAACAGGAATCTCTGTTCAAGACTGCCATTTACATGCAATGTGTTTCGGAAGCCCATCTGGGGTTACAAAATTCACTGTGGTTTCAATCTTGTACTGTAACAAAGTCATGCAATCAACTATCCTGATTAAACTTCCTATGACACCGTGTGTGTGTGGACTTACGGTGTATGCTCATATGTATTATAGATTTTACAAATATATACATACTTTTCTATATTTGAAATTCAAATAATTTTTATTTAAATTAGAAACATAATTTTTAACTGTATTTAGAGTCAAAACCCTTTGTTATGAAAACCACAAAGAGTATTTTTCATAAGGCAGAAATATTTCTAGGTTAATGAGAATAGATTTGATTTTGTTTTATACTTAGTAGCTAATGCACAATTTATAATAAGAATCATAGGAACAATAAGGTTAATATGATTGACACAGTCGAAAGAAAACAGAAACTAGACAGTAAAGGAGGTAGGAGAAGCAAATTTACATATTAAACAACTTGGGGCAGAGGATTACAAGGATGAACCTAAGCTTTGGTGTCCACATCCTATCCGGCTAGGAAAGAAAAGGATTACCACTGTTGAGTCCTGCTTTTGTTATTTCATACATTATTACATAACATACTATCAAGTAGATACCTTCATCTTCATTCTGTAGAGGAGGAAACTAAGGTCACAGGGGTTATCTGACATATTTGAGATCATGGAGCTATTACATGATAGAGTTACTCCGTGAAACGGCAAAGCCCTAAATGATTTCATTGGTACCCTAACCTGTTTACCTCCAAAATCCTGTCTCTATGCCTTCTTACATTTTTTTCTAAGCATCACCAGCATGAAGGCTTCCGGCACAAAGAGAGAAAGTTTTCTGGCTGGGAGTACAAAGAGCTGGGCTTGCTGATAGTCCCTGGGACGCACTGGATGAGGTGTTCCATTTCCTAATCCCAATAAAAAGTTCCTTTTGTTATTCGTGAACATCCCATACTTGAGGCAGGGTAGCATGGCAGGGATCAAAGCCCAGGAGCCTTTCCTTGTACCCATCAAACTGAATTCACACAGGGAGAGGAGGGGAGGCTGGGGCTGCTTCTGACAAGCCTGTCTTCTGCCAGAGTGAGGTGTCCTCTCTTTGTGGACAATTAACTGGTTCTCACGGACCCGCCATCTGGGCTCAGCAAAGTGCAGAGTAGCTGCTCTCTCTTTCCACCCCATCCTGGCTCAGGGACCAGGCCAATGAGATTCAGGAAACATAGCCATCTACCCATTTCCCACCTTTCCTCTTTTCTTGGCAGAGCTGCTGCTAACACAACCCTCCTTTCAGTAGCTAAAGCCAGCCCAGGAGCCCACTGTCTCAGTGGTCCTGAAAAGAGCCAGGGAGCCCCCTCTGTCATAATTCTGGACCCTGGGACAGAGACTGCAGACCCCAAAGGTGACAGAAGCATCAAATTCCCTGACAGCTCCCAGGGAAGAAGCTCTTGAGGAGTGAGGCCCTGACTTACAGTTTACAGAACAAAACCGCTCTTTGCTGTTGCTGTTACTGTCACTGTATTTTTTTTAATTCTTTTTTTATTTTGCTGTTATTAATGTACAATTACATGAGCAATATTATGTTTACTAGATTCCTCCTATTATCAAGTCCCCACCACATACCTCTGTCCAGCAGCATACTAAGATGCTATGGAATCACTAATTATCTTCTCTGTGTTATACTGCCTTCCCCCTGCCCTTCCCCTCTATTATGTGTGCTAATCGTAATGTCCCTTTTTCCCCCTTATCCCTCCCTTCCCACGCATCCTCCCCAGTCCTTTTTCCTTTGGTAACTGTTAGTCCATTCTTGGGTTCTGTCAGTCTGCTGCTGTTTTGTTCCTTCAGTTTTTTCTTTGTTCTTATACTCCACAGATGAGTGAAATCATTTGATAATTGTCTTTCTCTGCCTGAGCATAATACCCTCTAGCTCCATCCATGTTGTTGCAAATGGTAGGATTTGTTTTCTTCTTATAGCTGAATAATATTCCATTGTGTATATGTACCACATCTTCTTTATCCATTCATCTACTGATGGACACTTAGGTTGCTTCCATTTCTTGGCTATTGTAAATAGTGCTGCAATAAACATAGGGGTGCATATGTCTTTTCAAACTGGGCTGCTGCATTCTTAGGGTAAATTCCTAGGAGTGGAATTCCTGGGTCAAATGGTATTTCTATTTTGAGTTTTTTGAGGAACCTCCATACTGCTTTCCACAATGGTTGAACTAATTTGCAGTCCCACCAGCAGTGTAGGAGGGTTCCCCTTTCTCCACATCCTTGCCAACATTTGTTGTTGTTTGTCTTTTGAATGGTGGCCATCCTTACTGGTGTGAAGTGATATCTCATTGTGGTTTTAATTTGCATTTCTCTGATGATTAGCAATGTGGAGCATCTTTTCATGTGCCTGTTGGCCATCTGAATTTCTTCTTTGGAGAAGTTTCTATTCAGTTCCTCTGCCCATTTTTTAATTGGCTTATTTGCTTTTGTTGAGGTGCATGAGCTCTTTATATAATTTGGATGTCAACCCCTTATTGGATATGTCATATATGAATATATTCTCCCATACTGTAGGATGCCTTTTTGTTCTGTTGATGTTGTCCTTTGCTGTACAGAAGCTTTTTAGTTTGATATAGTCCCACTTGTTCATTTTTGCTTTTGTTTCCCTTGCCCGGGGAGATATATTCATGAAGAAGTTGCTCATATTTATGGCCAAGAGATTTTTGCCTATGTTTTTTCTAAGAGTTTTATCGTTTCATGACTTACATTCAGGTCTTTGATCCATTTTGAGTTTACTTTTGTGTATGGGGTTAGATGATAATCCAGTTTCATTCTCTTACATGTATCTGTACAGTTTTGCCAACACCAGCTGTTGAAGAGGCTGTCATCTCCCCATTGTATATCCATGGCTCCTTTATCATATTTTAATTGACCATATATGCTTGGGTTTATATCTGGACTCTCTAGTCTGTTCTATTGGTCTGTGGGTCTGTTCTTGTGCCAGTACCAAATTGTCTTGATTACTGTGGCTTTGTAGTAGAGCTTGTAGTCAGGGAGCATATTTCCCCACACTTTATTCTTCCTTCTCAGGATTGCTTTGGCTATTCGGGACCTTTTGTGGTTCCATATGAATTTTAGAACTATTTGTTCTAGTTCATTGAAGAATGCTATTGGTATTTTGATAGGGATTGCATTGAATCTGTAGATTGCTTTAGGCAGAATGGCCATTTTGACAATATTAATTCTTCCTATCCATGAGCACAGGATGTGTTTCCATTTATTGGTATCCTCTTTAATTTCTCTCATGGGTGTCTTGTAGTTTTCACAGTATGAGTCTTTCACTTCCTTGCTTAGGTTTATTCCTGGGTATTTTATTCTTTTTGATGCAATTGTGAATGGAATAGTTTTCCTGATTTCTTTCTGCTAGTTCACTGTTAGTGTATAGAAATGCAACAGATTTCTGTGTATTAACTTTGTATCCCACAACTTTACTGAATTCAGATACTAGATCTAATAGTTTTGGAGTGGATTCTTTAGGGTTTTTTTATGTACAATATCATGTCACCTGCAAACAGGGACAGTTTGACTTCTTCCTTACTAATCTGGATGACTTCTATTTCTTTGTGTTGTCTGATGGCCATGGCTCGGACCTCTAGAACTATGCTGAATAAAAGTGGGGAGAGTGGGCATCCTTGTCTTGCTCCCAGTCTTAAAGGAAAAGCTTTCAGCTTCTCACTGTTAAGTATAATGTTGGCTTTATCATGAATGGATGTTGAATTTTGTCAAATGTTTTTCAGCATCTATGGAGATGATCATGTGGTTTTTGTCCTTCTTTTATGTTGATGTGGTGGTGATGCTGATGGATTTTCGAATGTTGTACCATCCTTGCATCCCTGGGATGAATCCCACTTGATCATGATGGATGATCTTTTTGATGTATTTTTGAATTGGGTTTGCTAATATTTTGTTGAGTATTTTTGCATCTATGTTCATCAGGGATATTGGTCTGTAATTTTCTTTTCTTGTGGTGTCTTTGCCTTGTTTTGGTATTAGAGTGTTGTTGGCCTCGTAGAATGAGTTTGGGAGAATTCCATCCTCTTCTACTTTTTGGAAAACTTAAAGGAGGGTGAGTATTAGATCTTCACTAAATGTTTGATAAAATTCAGCAGTGAAACCATCTGGTGCTGGAGTTTGTTCTTAGGTAGATTTCTGATTACCAAATCAATTTCTTTGCTGGTAATTGGTCTATTCAGATTTTCTGTTTCCTCCTGGGTCAGCCTTGGAAGGTTGTATTTTTCTAGAAAGTTGTCCATTTCTTCTAGGTTATCCAGTTTTTAGCATATAATTTTTCATAGTATTCTCTCATAATTCTTTGTATTTCTGTGGTGTCTGTAGTGACTTTTCCTTTTTCATTTCTGATTCTGTTTATGTGTGTAGACTCTCTGTTTTTCTTGATAACTCTGGCTAGTGGTTTATCTATTTTGTTTATTTTCTCAAAGAACCAGCTCCTGCTTTCATTGATTCTATTGTTTTATTCTTCTCAGTTTTATTTATTTTATTTCTGCTTTAATCTTTATTATGTCCCTCCTTCTACTGACTTTGGGCCTCATTTGTTCTTCCTTTTCTAGTTTCATTAGTTGTGAGTTTAGACTGTTCATTTGGGATTGTTCTTCTTTCCTGAGGTAGGCCTGTATTGCAATATATTTCACTCTTAGCATGGCCTTCTCTGCATCCTGGAGATTTTGTGGTGTTGAATTATTGTTTTCATTTGTCTCCATATAGTGCTTGATCTCTGTTTTTTTTTTGTTATTGATCCATTGATTATTTAGGAGCATGTTATTAAGCCTCCATGTGTTTGTGGGATTTTTCATTTTCTTTGTGTAATTTATTTGTAGTTTCATACCTTTGTGATCTGAGAAGTTGGTTGGTACAATTTCAGTCTTTTTTAATTTACTGAGGTTCTTTTTGTGGCCTAATATATGATCAATTCTTGAAAATGTTCCATGTGCACTTGAGAAGAATGTGTATCCTGTTGCTTTTGGATGGAGAATTCTGTAGATGTCCGTTAGGTCCATCTGTTCTAATACGTTGTTCAATGCCTCTGCCTCTTTTTTTATTTTCTGTCTTGTTGACCTGTCCTTTGGAGTGAGTGGTGTGTTGAAGTCTCCCAAAATGAACGCATTGCAGTCTACTTCCCCTTTTAATTCTGTTAGTATTTTTTTCACATATGTAGGTGATCCTGTGTTCGGTGCATAGATATTTAAAATAGTCATATCCTCTTGTTGGACTGACTCCTTTATCATTATATAATATCCTTTTTTGTCTCTGTGACTTTCTTTGTTTTGAAGTCTATTTTGTCTGATACAAGTACTGCAACTTCTGCTTTTTTCTCCTTATTAGTTGCATGAAATATCTTTTTCCATCCCTGTACTTTCAGTCTGTGTATGTCTTTGGGTTTGAAGTGAGTCTCTTGAAGGCAGCATATAGATGGGTCTTGTTTTTTTATCCATTCAGTGACTCTACATCTTTTGATTGGTGCATTCATACCATTTACATTTAGGGTGATTATCGATAAATATGTACTTATTGCCATGGCAGGCTTTAGATTTGTGGTTACCAAAGGTTCAAGGGTAATTCCCTTACTAACAGTCTAATTTAACTCACTTCGTATGCTATTAGAAACACAACCTAAAGATTCTTTTTTTCTTTTCCTCCTTTTTCTTCCTTCTCCATTCTTTGTATGCTATGAATCATATTCTGTACTCTTTGTCTATCCTTTTGATGACATCTATTTAGTCTTAGGAATACTTCCATCTATAGGAGTCCCTCCAAAATGCACTGTAGAGGTGGTTTATGGGAGGTAAATTCTCTCAGCTTTTGCTTATCTGAAAATTGTTTAATCCCTCCTTCAAATTTAAATGATAACCTTTCAGGGTAGAGTATTCTTGGTTCAAGGCCCTTCTGCTTCATTGAATTAAATATATCATGCCACTCCCTCTGGCCTATAAGGTTCTGTTGAGAAATCTGATGATAGCCTCATGGGTTTTCCTTTGTGTGTGATTGTTTTCCTCTCTCCATCTGCTTTTAAAAGTCTGTCTTTATCCTTAATCTTTGCCATTTTGATTATTATACATCTTGATGTCATCTTAATTGGGTCCCTTGTGTTGGAAGATCTTTGCATCTCGATGGCTTGAGAGACTATCTCCTTCCCCAGAATCTAGAAATTTTCAGCAATTACCTCCTCAATGACACTTTCTATCCCCTTTTCTCTCTCTTCTTCTTCTGGTACTCCTATGATGCGAATATTGTTCCGTTTGGATTGGTAACACAGTTCTCTCAATATTCTTTCATTCTTAGAGATTCTTTTTTCTCTCTGTGCGTCAGCTTCTTTGTATTCCTCTTCTCTAATTTCTATTCCACTTACCGTCTCTTCTACTACATCTAATCTGCTCTTAAATCCCTCCATTGTATGTTTCATTTCAGATATGGAATTTCTTAGTGATTGAATCTCCATCTTAAATTCATTCCTGAGTTCTTGAATATTTTCCTGTATCTCCATAAGCATGTTTATGATTTTTATTTTGAACTCTCTTTCAGGAAGATTGGTGAGTTCAGTTTCATTTGGTCCTTTTTCTGGGGTTTGTGAGATTTTTGTATGAACCATGTTCTTTTGACATTTCATATTTCTGCATGGTGCCCCCTATTGCCCAGAAGCTCCAGTCTCTGGAGCTGCTCAGCCCCTAGAGTGAGGTTAGGGGTCATAGGGGAGTGGATCTGGTGCCTGGTGGGAGGAAAGATCTGTTTCCTGATTCCTGTCTTCCCTGCCTGTCTCCCATATCAGAGCCAGTAGGCCGAGTACACAGGTGTAATCCTCTGTGCTTGGCGTTTCTGTCTGTTGTAGGTGGGGCCTCCTCTGGCTGGTCTGATGCCAGAGCAGTGACTGCCAATTTGCGAGCCAGTGCTGTCAGGCTAAGAGGAAGGCTTGGCATGCTGCATACCGCAGTGGGGGGCTCAGAGCTGAGTAGGCAGCCAGGGGGATGGAGCACCTGAGGCTCCCCAAAGTTCCCAATCTGCTGGGCAGAGCGCAATCAGACAATCTTGTCCCCCTGTCTCTTCTCCCATGCAGCTAGCTCCATGCAAACCCCGCCCCTTCAGCAGCCCTCTGGCTGCTAGGAAGCCTGTCAGACTGCCTGCCTTTCCCTTGTCCCAGAATGGCCAGGTGTGGATCCTGTCCTCCACAAATGGCTGGAATCTGTCTCTCAAGCACTCCGCTGTCCCAGCTCCCCATCCTCCAGAGCACCACACAATGCAGGTTTCTGCTCGCAAAGCAGATCTCCAGGGCTAGGTGTTCAGCAGTCCCAGGCTTCCACCCCCTCCACTGCTCCGTTTCTCTTCTTCCCACTGGTGAGCTGGGGTGGGGGAAACGCTCGGGTTCCACCGGATCAAGGCTTTCTTATGTTACCCTGTTTTATGAGGTCTTCTCTGTTCGTGAGGTCTGTATGCAGTCTGGTGCAGCCTTCTTTCCTGTTGCTGTTTTAGGGTTAGTTGTATTAACTATATTTTCACACTATCTGTGGTTTTGGGAGGAGTTCTCTGTCTCACGTCTCACACTGCCATCTTGAATCTGTCACTGTTATTTTTGAAGTGACTCACATGTGGATTGCAGAGGCCAGCAATGAGAGGTGCCAACAGAGCCAGGCTCAGACAAAATTACCAAGGAGGAAGGATCGTTCAACTTCCTTGTCCTGTGTTCTCAGGCTTCATATATTCCTTACCTATAGTCTTCAGGTCCATTCATTAGCAAACATTCATTTTGTTTATCTCCCGCATACCAGGCACTGAGCTAGGCACCAACTCTGACCTAACCCATCAATACAGCCAGGTAAACAGCAGCGAGAAGACCCATTTGATTTGGAGAGAGGGTGTTAGCAGAACATAGAGGAGAGGTGTGAGAAGGACTTCTGAGAAAGGTTTTAAAGGGTGGTAGAGGAGTCTGACTCAGAAGGGGAGAGGTGAGTACTAGAAAACAGAATAAGTAACAACTGTGGTATGCTTTTGTTTGTACGGTGCTTCCCCCTAAATAATCTTATTTGATCCTCAAAACAACTCTAAAGCCAAGAAGGAAAGCACTACAGTCCACACCCAAAGCAGATAACTTAGAGAAGTTTTACAAATGAATCAATCTCCCTGCCAGAGACAAGGAAACCGAGGTTCTAGAGAAGGTAGATATTTGCCTAAGGACACAGAGAAGGAAGCAGAGAGTCAGGGCTCAAACCCAGATCTCTGGCTCCAAATTCTGAGTGCGTCCCACCACCGCAGTGGTTTTCAGTATGCGGTCCACAGACTCCAGAGTCCTCCTGAAGGTTGGACTGAACATGAGTTCTCTACAAGGATTTTCAAATATTATGTTGGTTTTGTTGATAATTTAACCTATCAATATAGGCATATGCAGGGCTGCCATGACGACTCCTCACGGCCAAGTATACACAGAACATTGGGGCCCACCTCTGTGTCTGTTTACACACAGATCAGAGACACTATGGAATCCAACTTGAGTTGCTAATGAGGAAGAACGAGAAGTAGACTTAATGCATATGAAGCCTGGGGCGACTGAAAGCTGCGTGCTCACAGTAAGAACTAAAGTTTCACAGTAATCTGAATAGAGAAAAATAATAGAAGAAATATAATAATAATAAAGCCATGCTGAATGCAAGAAAGCTGACACCATAGCAGTAATTAATATTTATGTTGCCAGTGACAATTTAACTTTTGCAAAATAACATCGCTAGTCATATTAGAGTACCCAAATTGGCTTATGCAATAAATGAACATTTGTTAGTTCACATAACTGAAAACTTCCAAGGAATCATGCCATCAGGATCAATTTGATCAGGGCGCCAACTCCATTTCTCTGTAACTCTCCTGGCTCTGCCCTCTTCTGTGTGTCTGCTTTGACTGCTGGCTAGTTGAAAGCTGTCCACTAGCAGTATCTGGGCTATATGCTTTTTTTGTTTTCCACATCCACAGAGAGAGAGAAAGCACATCTCAACAAACACTGAGTTAAAGTCCTAAGTTTTGCATTAGTTGAACCATCCCGGAACCAACCTCTGCGGCTGAAGGAATGTCATGAGATGATCCCTTTATAACAAGAGGGATAGGTTGACCCTGATTGGCTTAAACCAAGCAGAACCCATCCTCACACGGGGGGGCTACCATCCACTCAGGAAAGAGGACAAAGGATGATGGAAAGACAATGACAATGTCCACTCACATGAGGCTAGAACATTCCAGGAAGGGAAGTGCCATGGCCAAAAGCCCAAGGGAAAGAAGTTCTCAGCAGACCTAAGAGAAATTGAAAGATCTGTGTCTGGATCTGTGCACGAGAAGAGGTTAGAGAGGCATTACCTCACACATGGCATTCTAAGCCATGGTAAGAATTTGGGATCTTTTTCTTCTAACTCTATGGGAATACATTGAGGAATTTTAAGTAAAGGAGGAGCAAAATCAGGTTTATCTTTTGGTACAACTTTGATTGCTATGTAGAAATGGGTTGAAAGAGATGAGAAAAGAGTGGAAGTGGGAAGGCCAGTTAGGAAGCAATTGTAATGATCCAGGCAGAACAGAGTCACATGATATTCATGAATCTTGTGCTTCAAGGCCCTTCATAGCACAAACCCCTTACAAGGCTTGAGAGAGTATCTGGCAGTTTTTTCCCATGCTCGAAAGTTTTTGTAGCATTTGTGAGAGTAAGATAACTTAATGGAAGCAGCTACGCTGCGCCGGCATCATGCAGAGTAGGGAGGAACACCACTGTACTCGCCTCTGTCACACCTGCCCTCAGGGACGGCCTGGCCCCGAGGATTTGGGGAGGCCAGCTAAGTGGAGATCGGATCAGGGAATCACTGGGTGTGGGTGTGATGGGATGTCTTATGCGTTCTGTGAAGTTCTACCGCAAGGGAGGAAGCAGTGGGGCAGCCTCTCAGCCTTCCTCTTTTCCCCCTGCCTCTATACTAATGAGCCCCCCACTGCTGCCCCTGTGGTTTAGGCCTGTGTCACTGCAGTATCCTCCTATATAGAGCCTTCCTTTCCAATCCTGTGGCTTCCATCCCATCCCCCCTGAGAAGCCTTTCTGAAACAAAACAAAACAAAACAAAGATTAGATACCATCACCCTCAGATTAAAACCCTTGATGAGAACTGCCCATTGCCCGCAGGGTAAAGTCCATCATGTTTTACGACCTATTTCTATTCCTTTTCTATCACTTCTTTTCTTCCAGTGTTAAGAATTACCTACTATTTCCTACTTAACAACCCAGAGTCCTACAAAATAATATGTAACAAAAAGTATGACAAATGGACGATGTTGACTTCTCTTCGGTTTATCCCCTCCCGGGCCTGGCACTCTTGCTCAGGTCCACAGTTCTGCTGGAAAGTGTTCCTATTACACCTCATACCCCATTTCCTTCCAGTGGCTTTGGCCAAGTATGTGTGATGACTGATCTTGACGCACAGGTGCAGAACTGTGACAGGTTTCTCTTGACCACCTCTTTGCTGAGGTGCAGTTGATGCCGGGGTTCTTGTTTGCAGAGTTGAAGAATGAACTTAGCAAACACTCAAGGTAGGAGAGCCAGGGAAGAGGCTTTTATTGAGAGATACAGTGAGAGGAAAGAGCTCCTGGCTCACGCCAGGAGGGGACAAGAGAACCCAGGGTGGTGCGTTGTCCAGGGGATTTATAGGCAGTTGAGGATTTGGGGGAACTGATAAAGGGCTTAGGGTGTGGACTTGTTAAAAGTGGTCTTAGGATGTTTGTCCTTGATGAGATATTAAATCCCTTTTAGCATGCTTAAGTGAATCTTACACATGATTACAAATAATTAGCATAATAAAAACATGGGCTACTTTCCTTTATCTGGGGAGTATCAAATGATCTCACTGAAGAATGACTCTACAGCCCAATGTTTAACATAGAGTTCTGGTAGGGGGTTTCCCTGCATGTAGTTACATAGCTCTAACTCTAAATATCTTGCCTTGCTTTTTCTGGAGGCCTCACCCTACTCTGACTACACCCACAGTCCCTGTCTCACAATGCTATGTAATTGGTTTAATAGCAGATTATCACTGTGAAGATTCTGTAAAACAAGCTGTAAACCCTGTAAGAATTTCTGAACGTGTCTTTGGGGAAGGAGTTCGAGACTGCGTCAGGGCTGGCAGAGAGAGGGTAGAAATACACGATCATGAAGACTAGTCAATTTATCTGACTGATACTCGAAGAGGTTCAAAGTTTTCTGCTTGTTTAATAAAAAATGTTGATCCTGCCCATAGTACTCAAACCTAAGTAAAAAAACAACTAATAAAAGTGATAAAACTATAGCCAGTCTAGTCAAGGAATTGAGAAGACACAAAATTACCAATATCAGAATGAGAAAGGACATATTGATTCTACAAATATCTAAAAATAATAAGGAAATCTTTTGAACAATGGTAGGTCAAGAAATTGGACAACTTAGGTGAAATGGAAATATTTCTTGAAAGATGCAAACTACCAAAGCTTACTCAAGAAGAAATTGATAACTTGAATATTCCTATATCTAATGAAGATGTTGATTTGTAGTTGAAAACCTTCAATCTGTTGTTGAAAAGAAAACTCAAGGCTAGTAAGACTTCACTAGAGTTCTAGCAAACATTTAAAGAAGAAATAATATCAGTTCTATGCAAACTCTTTCAGAAAGTTGAAGCCAAGGGAATATTCCCAACTTATTCTGTGAGCCTAGCATTACCTGACACCTCAGCTGAAGACATTACAAGAAAAGAACTCTATAGACCAATATGCTACTTAATGAATATAAATGCAAAAATTGTTAACAATTTTTTTAGCAAAGTGAATCCAACAATATTTTAAAAGGATAATACATGACAAAGTAGAGTTTGTCCCACGAATGTAGGATTGGTTTAACATGTGAAAATCAATCAACGTATCTCACCGTACTAACAGATTTTAAGAAAATCCATATGATTGTTTCAATAGATACAAAGAACACATTTGACAAAATCCAACATCCATTCCTGATAAAAAGTCTCAGCTAGTATAAACAGAAGGATATCTGAAACAAATACTATCAGAATTAAAGGAGGAAATAGAATGCAATGCATTCATTTTAGGAGACTTCAACACATCACTCACTCCAAAGGACAGATCAACCAGACAGAAAATAAGGACACAGAGGCACTGAACAACACACTAGAACAGATGGACCTAAGTATAAATAGAAGGAAACTTCCCCAACCTGATAAGAGATATCTATGGTAAACCAATGGCTAAAATCACACTTACTAGTGAAAGACTGCTTTCCCTTAAGATCAGAAACAAGATAAGGATCATGTATTTTCACTGCTCTATTCAACACTGTCCTGGAGGTTCTAATCAGTGTAAGAAGACAATGAAAAGAAATAAAAGGCACCTAGACTGGAAAAATAGCAATAATCTGCTTTTATTTGCAGATGGCATGGTTGTCTATGCAGAATATATTATGAAATCCACGAAAATGCTACTAAAATAAATGAGTTTGTCAAGGAAGCAAGATATAAGATCAATATCAAAAATCAATTGTGTTTCGGTATGCCAGTAATGAACTATCAAAATTGAAATTTTTAAAATGCCATTTACAGTATAACAAAAGAAATATGAAATATCTAGGGATAAATCTAACAAGATCTGTACACTAAAAATTGAAAGCCATTGCTAAGAGAAATTAAAGATTTAAGTAAGTGCAGATAGATACTGTGTCTATGGGTCAGAAAATTCAATATTGTTGAGACATCAGTTTTCCTCAAATTAATCTAGAGATTTCAAAGCAAACCCAATCAAAATCCCAGTAGACTTTTTGTAGAAATTGACAAGGTGATTCTAAAATTCATTTGGAAATGCAAAGTATCTGGAATGGCTAAAACAACTTTGAAAAAGAACAAAGTTGGAGGACTAGTACCACCGGACTTCCAGATTTATTATAAAATTTATAGTAATCAAGACAATATGATATTTAAATCAATGGAAAGAATAGAGAGTCCAGAAATAGACTTATATGCATATGGCCAATTGAGTTTTAACAAATATGAAAAAGAATTTAATAGAGAAAGGATAATCTTTTCAACATATGATGTTGGGATAGTTAGTATCTATATGTAAAAAAAAATTAACATTGATTCATACCTAACACCATGTACAAAAATTAACTGAAATGGATATTAATTTAAATCTAGGAAACTTTTAGAAGTTTTATAGAAGAAAACAGTAGAAAATCTTTGTGATCTTGGGTTAGGCACAGATTTCTTTGCTACAACAATAAAGCAAAAGAAATAATTGATTAATTGAGCTTCACCAAAATTAAGAACTTGCTCTTCAAAATACTTTTAAGAGAATGAAAAGATAGGCCATAGACTGGGAGAAAATATCCACACATCTCATCTGAGACAGTGTTTGATACAGAATATATTGTAATACTCTCAAAATTCTATAATTAGAAAACAAACAATACAACAAAAATAGAAAAATGGGCAAAATAATTTGAAAAGACACCTCACCAAAGAAGGTATACAGATAGTAAATAAGTATATGAAAATATACTTAATATTATTATTATTGAAGAATGCAAATTAAAACCACAATGAGATATTGCTCTCCTCTCTGAGAGGCTAAAATTTAAAAATCTGACCGTATGACATGTGGTGAGAATGTGGAGGAACTGAAACTCTCATTAACTGTGGCTTGGCATGTAAAATGGTAGAACTCTGGTAAATATTTTGGTAGTTTCTTTAATTATAAGTCCACAAATGATGCAGCCATTACACTCCTAGGTGTTTACCCAAGAGAAATGAAAGCAGATGTGCATATGAAGACTTGTACGCAAATGTTCATTGCAGCAATATTTGTAATAGCCCAAAACAGGAAACAACTGAAATGCCCATGAACAGGTGAATGCATAAACAAATTGTGGTGTACTACTCATCAATAAAAAGGTATGAACTATTGATGCACCCAATATGGATAAATCGTAAAATAATTATGCTAAGTAAAAGAATCCAGGTGAATAAAATACTGTGTACTATATGATTTCGTTTATATAAAATTCTAGGAAATGTAAACTAATGCACAGGAACACAGCAGATCAGTGATTGCCTATTGATGAATGACAGGAGGTTAGTGCAGGATATAGGGATTACAAAGGGTACAAGGAAACTTTTGGGGTAGTAGAAATGTTCTTTATCTTAATCATAGTGATGAGATATGGCAAAACTTGTCAAATTTTACAGTTTCAACATACGCAGCTCATTGTATGTCACTGTGACTCTAGAAAACTGCAAAATTGACCCAAATTTAGCAAACCATTTAATTTCTTTATTTAAATGTCCTACCACCTTCCTTTTTTAATATTTGTAAGTGGAGCACAATTTTGTAATAAAAGTGACTACTGTATAAGCTAAATACTTACATCCAGTCAAACTGGTTCTCAATCCAACTTAATGTGCAGTATTGTATTCCTTAGATGTCTGTGTGATTGATGGATTATTGGGAGATGGAAATGCATGACCTGGCATTCTCCAGACCAGTGTTTCTCAAATTTAAAGTGCATCCGAATTGCTTAAGAGCTGTGCTCTTCAATATCATAACCACTAGCCACATGTGCCTATTTAAATTAGTTAAAATTAAATAAAAGTTAACGATGAACTAGCAGAAAGAGAAATCAGAAAAACAATTACCATTCACAATTGCATCAAAAAGAATAAAATACCTAGGAATAAACCTAATGAAGGAAATGAAAGACCTGTACCCTGAAAACTACAAGACACTCATGAGAGAAATTAAAGAAGATACCAATAAATGGAAACACATCCTGTGCTCATGGATAGGAAGAATTAATATTGTCAAAATGGCCATCCTGCCTAAAGCAATCTACAGATTCAATACAATTCCTATCAAAATTCCAACAGCATTCTTCAATGAACTAGAGAAAATAGTTCTAAAATTCATATGGAACCACAAAAGACCCCGAATAGCCAAAGAAACCCTGACAAGGAAGAATAGAACAGAGGGGATTATGCTCCCTGATTTCAAGCTCTACTACAAAGCCACAGTAATCAAGACAATTTGGTACTGGCACAAGAAAAGACCCATAGACCAATGGAACAGACTACAGAGCCCAGATATAAACCCAAGCATATATGGTCAATTAATATACAATAAAGGAGCCATGGACATACAATGAGGAAATGACAGCCTCTTTAACAACTGGTGTTGGCAAAACTGGACAGCTACATGCAAGAGAATGAAACTGGATTATTGTCTAACCCCATACACAAAGTAAAGTCAAAATGGATCAAAGACCTTAATGTAAGTCATGAAACCATAAAACTCTTAGAAGACAACATAGGCAAAAATCTCCTGAATATAAACATGAGCAACTTTTTCCTGAATGCATCTCCTCAAGCAAGGGAAACAAAAGCAAAAATGAACACATGGGAATACAACAAACTGAAAAGCTTCTGTACAGCAAAGGACACCATCAACAGAACAAAAAGGTATCCTACAGTATGGGAGAATATATTTGTAAACAACATATCTGACAAAGGGTTAACATCCAAAACATATAAAGAACTCACACACCTCAACAACCAAAAAGCAAATAATCCAATTTTTAAAAATGCAAATTAAAGCCATAATGAGATATCACCTCACAGCAGTTAGGATGGCCAGCATCAAAAAGACAAACAACAACAAATGTTGGCGAGGATGTAGAGAAAGGGGACCCCTCCTACACTGCTGGTGGGAATTTAAACTAGTTCTAGTTCAACCATTGTGGAAAGCAGTATGGAGGTTCCTCAGAAAACTAAAAATAGAAATACCATTTGACCTGGGAACTCCACTCCTAGGAATTTACCCAAAGAATACAAATTCTCAGATTCAAAAAGACATATGCACCCCTGTGTTTACTGCAGCACTATTACAATAGCCAAGATATGGAAGCAACCTAAGTGTCCATCATTGGTGAAAGGATAAAGAAGAGGTGGTACATATACACAATGGAATATTATTCAGCCATAAGAAAGAAACAAATCCTACCATTTGTAACAACATGGATGGAGCTGGAGGATATTATGCTCAGTGAAATAAGACAGGCGGAGAAAGACAAGTACCAAATGATTTCCCTCATTCATGGGGTATAACAACAAAGCAAAACTGAGGACCAAAACAGCAGCAGGCTCACAGACTCCAAGAAGGAACTAGTGGTTACCAAAGGGGAGGGGAGGGAGAGAGTGGGTAGGGAGGGATGGATAAGAGGATTAAGGGGTATTATGATTGGCACACGTGGTGTGGGGGGGATCATGGGAAAGACAGTGTAACACAGAGAAGGCAAATAGTGACTCTGGCATTTTACTGCACTGATGGACAGTGACTGCAGTGGGGTATGGGGAGCACTTGATAATATGGGTGAATGTAGTAACCACATTGTTTTTCATGTGAAACATTCAGAAGAGTGTATATTAATACTACCTTAATAAAAATATTAAATAGAAGTTAAAAATTAGTTTGTTAGTCATACTAGTATTCAATAGACACATGTGGCTTGTGACTACTGTATTGGACAGTGCAGGTAAAGAACATTTCCATCACTGCAGAAAATTCTACAGGATACTGCTGCCCTGAAGCCTTGCTTTTCAAATGTCTGGTCTGTGGATCAACATAGGCATTACCTGGGAGCTTGTTAGAAATACATAGTTTCCCTCCCAAAAGATTTTATGCATATTAACCTTTGAGAAGCCCTGATCAAGATAGTCTAGAGACAGCTACATAAGAGAGTTTGAAGTACAGGGGGATCTGGCATTGCATATCAGAACAAAGGGCTTGGTTTGGGTCTTTTCTCTAAGCTGTCAACTTGGAGTTAAACAGGGAAAGCAAAGAGAGCTCTCATGATTCCTAGCTGGGTCCTGGATAAAGTTTGAACACCCTGTGGGGGCATATACAGAACACAAGGATTGGTCATAGGTGACGAGTCACTTAGCCAGGCTCAGAAACAGGTGTGGCAGAATCAAGAGCAGTGAATGCACCACACACGATTCCATTTTCACAGGCAGAGATGGGGCAGGCTGGCGCCCCAGAGCAGAATCTGGGACAGCTGGCACTGCTCGCTTGAACACCTGGCTGCTCCTGGCTCTGTCTTTTTCTTCCAATCACAGAAATCCCAAATCTCAAAGATGGAAGAATCTTTAGCATCAACCCCGACCCCACTTTCACTCAATGATCATAGATATACTAAGAGTTCCATAAGGCTTCCTGCATTTGTCGCACAATCACTGGTCATCTACTCTGTGTCAGGTACTGTGCTAGGTTATGGGACTTCAAACATTCTAGGAGTCTGCCCAGGAGGGTAGAGATGTGCACCCTCAGAACTCGAACATTCTGGGTAAATGTCTAAAGTCCAATCTGCACACTCCTCCCTTTCCTGGTTTCCCCTGGAAACTTGAATAAATGGGTCAGTTATCACTTCACATTTGTTCGAACCACAGCCATATATTTACAAACCTCAAAACTGGACCTCTGTTCAGGTGGTCTTCCTCATTCCCACATTATGTCATTACACATGATTTGTCCCCGGGGATTGCTTTTGGCCACCCTTGTTTCCTATTCTATCCCTCCAACTCCCCCTGCCCCTTTCTCCGCCCAACCTCAGAGTGACTTTTCTTTCAGATCATTTTCCTAGGTTGCCCTGACCTTGGTATTTCCCCCTCCTTTTGGAGCTCTCAGTCCCGTCAGGCAAGCTCCTTGCCAGCCAGCGTGTGCACCTTGTCTCTAGTTGATGTGCTTTGCACATTTTCTTGACATTTGTTTGTTCCTGCTTTCAAGTCATTATCAAAGTTGTTAAATAAAACCAGACCTGACCCTGCTCCCTGGAGAAGTGCCCTCAGCCCCCTGCTCCCCTCACAGGAGCTATTTCTGTACATTTATACCATTATCCTTCATTTATAATCGCCCAGCCATTTGTTGGGTCCATGTGACCATGTTCTCATCCAAAGCAGTCTGAACTGGCCTTAGAGGAGAAATGGCATGGCAGGCTAAGCAAAAGCCTTTCCTCAAGTTCCAAGTGCTTTTCTAAAGACCTGGCCTTACTCTGTTTTCCTCCTCTGCTGAGTCTCTTGAACTCACTTCTTTCCATAAATCCTTTGTGACTTTATCCTTTCCAGATGTTAGCAGACTTTCACTGCTAGCATCTGTTTTATTACTATGACTATCCAATTTACTGGCTAGTAATTTCCACAATTAGCTTTCTTTTTTGAACATTAATACCATATTTATGTCCTCTTCTAATTCACTGCCCTTGGTTTTTAACTCTCTTTTCAGTTCTCCAATAATTTTTCATACTCTTTATGCTTTAACCCAGGATGGTGACACTCAGGGCTCCACCTTCTTGGTGACAGATTTGAGTATCAGTGGAGGTACAGCTTAACCTGAATTTCGAGGTGTTGTTGCTTAAATCCATGTTTCCAGTTAATTGTCCAGGTTTTTATTTTTTAACTTCACTCAGATACAAACAGAAAAGAATAACTTTAATGAAGGTGTTAATAGTAACTCTACTTACCTAGAAGCAGCCTATCTATTCACTCAGCTATCTAAAATACAGCACAAATCTAAAACAAAAATCAGAAATAATCAGAAATACTCCAGAGAGGCCAAAAGAGATGTCATCAAATCCTCATAGTGAATGACACCCATCTCATCACTTCCTTGCATCATCCCAGGACACCTCATCCCATGGCCTTCAGGGAAGCACCATGTGGGTCATCTCCAGCTTCCAGGGGGCATTGACTCCAGCAGCACTCCGCTGCCAGATGGCTGCTCTGCTCTCCAGCGGGCCTTCCTGGCTGAAGGACCTTCTATCTGAAGGCTAAGGTCTGTATGATTTTAAGTAAGAGAGAAATAAATCTGGTGTTAGATTTATTCAGCCAAACCCGCTTTAGTAAAACCATAACCTACGTAGCTCACAGAATTTTCTAAAAAACCCCTAGAATCTCTTCTTCCCACCTCCACTTGAATCTTGCTTGCCATCTGAGATCATTTGAGTTCCAAGTCACATCAGAACAAATGAGCAAATGAGAAGGGGAGGAGGGTGGGCGGTGGTCGCTGTAAGCAGTCACTATAATAACAACAAAAAGTGACAGCTGCCAGGGAAGAGAGAGAAAATCGAAGAAGTAAACCAAACCCCAAACCTCTGGAGGCTTAGAAGTTTTGGAGCCATTTAGTGTAGCAGCAAATAACTCTGTATAACTTTAATGTCCTTTGTTGGGAAAATGCTATTTAGGAAGAAGACAATCAATAAATAATATTTATAATTATGATCTTGATTCAGAAAGAGTTAAATTAGGCTCAGCAACTATATTTAAGGTAGTAAGGAAGCATGTCATATATGTTTCATTACTAGGTAATAGCTGTACATCATTCAAAACTCAAAAGGTACAGAGAGCGCATAGTGATAAACAGGTTTCCTTCCACCTCTGTTCCCTAATCCCCAAGTTATCCCCTATGGATATGGCCATTAAACCAATCATTTTTGGACTTTTCCAGCAATATTCAAAATGGAAAATCATGTTTTGTAAATCATTTTTAAATTTTTGGATTCTAATAAGTAAGCTCCAGTGATCTGGAAAATTCACTTAGGTGGAACTGCTTATTTCCCCACAATTCAGTGTGAATTAGGTATCACTGAGTGTGAATTTAGTTTTCTAATTTTTTTAATTATTGGGAGGGGAAGGGCCATTGTCGACTGCAGAAAGGCTGTGGGAGAGACCCAGCCTTGTCCCTTGCAGGAACGGGAGGGTTCTGCCTATTACCACTGATTGCTATAAGGGCTGTTTTCTCAACTCCATCCCCCCCCAAGCTTTTCTTAATCTGACCATATGCAACTGCAGGGTGGCTGGGGAGAATGCCTCCTGCTTTAGTGACAGGATGAGATGTAAAGAAGAAGATATGATCTCTATCCATAAACTACTTGGAATTTAATTTTAAAAGAGGCAAGCCATGCACAAAATGCTGTAATAAAAGCTGTAATATTTGCTATAGAAGAACCTAGAACGCTGTAAGAAGAGAGCTTACTCGAAGCTGGAAAAATCCAGGAAAGCTTCATGAAAGAAGGAGCGCTTGAGATAACCCTAGAGAGAGACGCAGGTCTTCAACAGAAGGTAAAGAACATGCCAAGAAGAAGAAAAGGTGTAAACCAAGAAACAGAGGCTGCACGAAAGCACATTGGGTGAAACTGGTTAATGGGATGATTTGGTGTCCATTCACTTCCCTCTCCAAAACACCTGAAGCCTGATACCACGTAACAGAGCTGCTACCGTACATCAGCCCGCACACCCAAGGCACGTCTCTGGGCGGGAGCAGTGATCATGTCCAGTAAGACAGGAAAAATCAAGCTGATTTGTCTGCAGGAGAAGCCAACTGTTTCCTCCACCCTGACCCCCAGCAAGTCTGCTCTTAGGACCTCTTTACTGGCCTGGTGTGCCTCAACCGTAAGTCTACTTATAATTCCTTGTTTTCCTGGAACTGTCCCTCATTTCTGTGGTAGTTCTTGGAGGAATATGCCTAGAATGTTCCCAGATTGTCAGGCTATCTGCTCACTCTGGCTTGTGTTGACTCACAGCTGCCTCACTTAGCAAAAGCAGAGTCCCTGAAGCAGTGTCTTGAGCCAGGGGAAAAGGTGAACTTTCCTAGAAATGGGCTTGCGTTTTCTGCCATAGTCCCTTCCAAGGTTTTCCAGGGATAAGAATGGCCTGAGACCATGTGTTAAACATTTGGCAGAGACCCGTAAGAGCTCTTAAGTATAAGATGAATTTGATTACTGAGGAAATACGGCAAATTTTTTTTAGGCTGGAGGGGTGCTCTCATAGGTGTTGGTGTTCTTTATTCCTTTGCACTCAATCTACCACTGTCAATGCAAACAGAGGGCATAGAGGAATATTTGTCTTATTAAAAGACAAAGATTTGTTTTGTGGTACTTTTTATTCCAGAAACTTAGGTTTATAGATCTCCAGAAGAACTCTTGGGTCACCTAGCTCAAATCTCTGCTCTATGCAGAAATCCCCAGTATCCTGGACATGCCACTGGATTTTAAGACCCATGAGGACAGAAACTGTATGCCTTATTCACCACCGTGTTCCCAATGTCTGCTTCGCAGTAGGTGCTTTGTGAATGATTATTGAATGAAGAAAGTTCAGTCTCTATTTCATGTTTCCAGGGATGAGAGTTCAGTGTCTTCCAAGGAAGCCCATCCTATGTTTTTAAGCATTTTTTTTAATGGGGAAAATTTTTTGACAGCGATAAATGGATGTATTTTTTCATTTCCAGTTACATATAATCATGTTTCTTTTGCATCCAGCCACCACTGCGGTTCTAGGGAAAGCCAGGGGTCAAATGCTACCTTGCGAAGAAAGGTAGTAAGACATAATATGACTCCCTATTAGAAGTGAAAATAAAACTGAAAGGAAAAAATGAAAGCAACAAAATTTTTGGTAGACATTAGGAGTTGGAGTGTGGAGGAGAAAGATGTTGCATATTAACTTTCAATTGTTTTTTATTGTAATGTAATTGACCTATGACACTGTGTAAGTTTAAGGGGTACAGTGTGTTTATTTGATACATTTATATCAATTTTTTAATCAGTTTGTCAATTTTACAACAAATCCTGCTGGGCTTTTGTTTGAGATGGTGTTGGCTCTTACAGATCGATTGGGAAGAACTGACTTCTTCATAATATTCAGTCTTCTAATCCACGAGCAGAGATACTTCTTCATTTATTTAGGCCTTTAATTTTGCTCAGCAATGTTTTGTAGTTTTCAGTATACAGATCTGCACATCTCTGTCAGATTTATTCCTAAGTATTGCATATTTCTGGTGCTATTATAAATGTAATTTTAATTTCAATTCTATTTTTGTTTATAATACATGGAAATACAACTGATTCTTCTAAGTTAACCCTGTATCTTGCAAACTCACTAAACTCAATTATTTGTTACAGTAGCTTTTTTTTTCAATTCCTTAGGATTTTGTACATGGTTGATCATGTAATTGTTGAATAAAGACAGTTTTATATCTGTCTTTTCAGTTCTATGTCTTCTAATTCCTTTGCACTAACTAGGATTCCACTACAATGTCGAAGAGAAAAGGTGAGAAGACATTTTACCTTTGCCCTATTTCAACAGAGAAGCATTCAGTCTTTCACCATTAAGTATAATGTTTTGCTATAAATTTTCGTAGATGCCCCTTATCAGGATGAGGTTCCCTTCTATTTCTAGTTTGCTAGAATTTTAATCCTAGATGGATGCTTAATTTTTTCAAATGCATCCTCTTCATCTATTCAGATAAAAACATGGATTTGTTTTAGTCTGTTAATGTGGTGAATTGCACTGACTGATTTTCAAATGTCAAATCAACTCTGTAATCCTGAGGCAGTCCCCACATAGTCATGTTATTTTATCATTTTTATATACTGTTGTTAAATTTTTTTTTAAGAATTGTCCATTAGTATTCATGAAGGATATTGGTACATGGTCTCCTTATGTCTTTTACTGTTTTTGTATCAGAGTAATACTAGCCTTATAATGTGAGTTGGAAAGCATTCTCTCTTCTATTTTCTGGAAGAGTTTGCATAGCATTACTTGATTTTTTCTACCTAAATTGCTTGGTAGAAATCCCTAGAAAAGCCATCTGAGCCAGTAGTGTGTGTGACTGCATGTGTGTGTTCTCTGGCTGCTTCCAATATTTTCTGTTTACCTTTGGTTTGCAGAAGTTTGACTATGTGATGCCTGGTATCGTCTTATTTGTAATTATCCTGCTTGAAGTTTTACTGAACTTTTTCATATCTGGATGTTGATGAATTTCATTAATTTTGGAAAATTCTCAGCTATCTTCTCTTTAAATATTTCTTCTGCCTCTTTATCTTTCTCTGTCTATGTCTCTCTCTCTCATTTCTTTCATGATTTCAACTACATATTTTATATAATTAATTATGTATAATAATTATATTTTATATAATTTGATGTAATTTCACTGGTATGGGAGGCTCTGTTCTTCATATATGCTTTTTCTCTTTAGTCTAGTTTAGATAATTTACAATGACATATCTTTGATGTCACTACATCCTTTTTTGCTTTGCCTAGTTCACTGGTAAGCCCAGCAAATGAAATATTCATTTCAGATCCTGAATTTTTCAGTTCTACAATTTCCACTGTTTTTTTTTTTTTGCAGGGTGGTGGTTTCTCTTTATCTGATGCAATCCACCATTTTTCACTCACTTTGTAGATTTCTTCCTTTATATTTTAAATATACTTATAAAAGACTTTAATATTCTTGCCTGATAAATCCAACATCTAGGTCCCTTGTGAATCAGCTTCATTTAACTTTATTATCTTGATTATATATTACATTTTCCTGTTCATTTGTCATTTCATTGCATACCAGAAGTTATATATATGAGAACAGTAAAGATTGGAGTAAATAATATTTACCATCAGAAAGGGCTTACCCTTTTCTTTTTTCAGATAGTATGTAGTGCTATCTCTTCTATCTAATCAGGAATCAGCTTGGGTTGGAGTTAGGTTACCATGTTAGTTCATTTCAGTT
This sequence comes from Smutsia gigantea, assembly GCA_032199065.1. Classification (NCBI taxonomy): domain Eukaryota; kingdom Metazoa; phylum Chordata; class Mammalia; order Pholidota; family Manidae; genus Smutsia; species Smutsia gigantea. The sequence continues at coordinate 278,745 of JAVSCE010002402.1, read as the reverse complement.
TATCTCTCATTTTTATTTATTTATTTCCCTCTAGCTTTATCAAGGTATAATTGACAAATAAAAATTATACAAATTTAAGGTGTGGGGCATGATGTTTTGATATACATATACACTATGAAATAATTACTACAATTAAGCTAATTAACACATCTATTACCTCACATAGTTGCCTTTGTATGTGTGTGGCAGGAATAGTTAAGATCCATTCTCTTAGCAAACTTCAGGTATATAATACATTATTATTAACTATAGAAACGATGGTATATATTAGGTCTCCAGAACTTACTCATCTTATAATCAAAAGATTGTATCCTTTGACTAGCATTCCCCACCTTCCATCTCCTAGTAACCACCCTTCTCTCTGTTTCTATAACTTTGACTTTGTTAGATTCCACATATGAGTGAGATCATGCAATATTTGCCTTTCTGTGTCTGGCTTATTTCATACAGTATGAGGCCTTTTAAAGCCATCCATACTTTTGGAGATATATATATATATACACACACACACATCACATTTTCTCTATCCTTCATGCATTGATGGACATTTATGTGTTTCCACATCTTTAATGCCGTAATAAACATGGGAGTACAAGGTCTCCTTGGGATACTGATTTTATTTCCTTAGGATATATACTTAGAAGTGGGAATGCTGGATGTAATTCCAGGGGGGAAATGCCTGGCAAAAATATCTTTGAAACCAAAATCAGTCAAAAGGAGAAATGGAGTGGGAGAGACCCATTTATTTCTTACAAGTAGTCATCCCACATCTCTCTCAACCTGACTGCAGAAGAAGAGACCTTACCCAACCTCTCCAGTCTACGCCTCACTAGCCCTTGTAATGGAGATGAACTAAGGCCAGGGGAGAGATTCTGGAAATACTGCAATTTTGCCCACACTGAATCATACGGTAGTTCTATTTTTAAGTTTTGGAGTAAATGCCATACTTTTGTAAAGACTGTAGTAATTTATAGTCCCACCAACAGTATATAAGGGTTCCCTTTTCTCCACATACACACCAGTACTTTTTTTTAACCTTTTTATAATAGTCACTCTAGCAGGTGTGAGGTGATATCTTATTGTGGTTTACATTTGTGTTTCTGTAATTCTTAGGGATACTGAGCACCTTATATACCAGTTGACCATTTGTATGTTTTCTTTTGGGGAAAAAATGTCTACTTTTGTCCTCTGCCATTTTTAATTCAGGTTATTTGTATTTTTTTGCTATTAACTTGAGTTGTATATATAATTTGGATATTAACCTCTTATTGGATACACAGCTTACAAATATTTTCTCCCATTCCAGAGGTTGCCTACTTCCTTTGCTGTAAAACTTTTTATTTTGATGTTGTCCCACTTATTTTTGCATTTGTTGCCTCTGCTTTTGGTTTCAAATCCAAACAAAAACACTGCTAGGACCAACATTGTAGAGGTTTTCCCCATGCTTTTTTCTAGGAGTTTTACAGTTTCAGGTCATATGATTAAGTCTTTAATCCATTTTGAGTTTATGTTTGTGTATGATATAACACAAGGATCCAATTTCTTTCCTTTTTTTTTTGCATGTGAATATCCATTTTCCCAGCATCGTTTATCATAGATTATATTCTCACTGAGTATTTTTGGTGTTTTTGTTGAAGATTAGTTGACCATATATGTATGGGTTTAGTACTGGGCTTTCTATTCTGTTTTGTTCGTCAATATGTCTATTTTTATGCCAGTACTACACTGTTTTGACAATAGTTTTGTAATATACAGTAGTCCCCCCATCTGCAGATTTGTTTTCCATGGTTTCAGGTACTCTCAGTCAACTGTAGTCTGAAAGCAGATGATCTTCCTGACATATCATCAGAAGGTCATTAGTAGCCTAATGCAATGTCACAATACCTCCATTATTCACCTTACTTCATCTCATGTAGGTATTTATTCATTTTACATCATCACAAGAAGAAGGGTGAGTGCAGGACAATAAGATATTTTGACAAAGAGACTACATTCACATAACTTTATTAAAGTGTGCCTAATTTATAAATTAAACTTTATATTATGTATGTTTATGAAAAAACCTAGTATACATAGGGTTTGGTACCATCCACAATTTCAGGCACCCACTGAGGATCTTGGAACATATCACCCTGGATAAAGTGTGAGTACTGTCATTTGAAATCAGGAAGTATATGCTTCCAGCTCTGTTCTTCAAAAGTTGCTTTAGCTATTCAGTCTTTTGTGATTCCTATGAATTTTAGGATTTTTTTTTCTATTTCTGTGAAAAATGTCATTGGAATTTTCAGAGATTGCATTGAATCAAATGATTACTTTGGATAATATAGACATTTTTAACAATATTAATTCTTCCAATCCATGAACATGGGATATCTCCACTTATTTGTATCTTCAATTTCTTTCATTAATGTTATAGTTTTCAGTCTTCAAATCTTTCTTCTCCTTAGTTAAATTTATTCCTAAATATTTTATTCTTTTTGACGCTATTGTAAATAATTTGATTTTTACTTTCTTTTCCTTAATTTTTTGTTAGTGTGTGCCTGATATGGCAGGATGTGTCTTGCCAACTTCTGTTGAAATATAATCGTGAGGAAATACCCAAAGCAAAAATAATAAACGAACCTTATCAAAAATGACAATAAGTGATAAATGGCCTACTTGGCTTCAAGGTGCAGTGTCTGACTAGAAAGACAAGATGGCATGAGCTCCAAGTGGATTTTGAACCAGGTTTGGAAGAACACTGATTTAGAAAAGGCAACCAGGTGGAAGGGGGATGCCAGTTCTGATTCCCAGTTCTGGGAGCCTCGGAACCTCTCCCTGAAGGTGGCTGGAGGGACAGGGTAGGGCAGAGGGAAATTAGAGGAGTATCAGGAAGAGGTTTACAGTGAAAGAAAGTGCTAAAAGAGTGGAATGGAGAGGACTGGAAGGGAGGTCCTGATGGGAGGAGGCCTAGGAGGAAGGAGTGGAAAGAAGAGCTCAGTTGAATGTGAATGTGACTAGATGGGCCAAGGAAGATACATTCAGGCAGGAACTGGAATGAGGAAAAGACTATAAAAGGGGACCAAAGTGTCAAGATGGAATTACCCATCTTTAGGATTGTGAAAAGAACTTTGGTGTTCTTAGAGTCTTGATATCATAAAGGAGAGAAGATGGATATAGGAAAAAGTCAAATAACAATGAAATAATGTATTTGTTCATCAAACATAAATTGATCTGCACTCGTCAAGGTGTTCTATCATTGTTTATCAAAAATTAAGTAAGTGATAAGAAAATAACAAAAGAGTTCTAAGTACAACTTGAGTACTAATGAGTGACTCTGGTGCTTCAGGAATTGAGAAGGCAAATGGAGCTCAAATGTCTATCCATCTGGCACTGTGTACTTGCTAGCACATTCCTTATAGCAAGTATAGGGGACTATAGTAGGATTTCTAAAGATGGGTTCAATAATTACACCCCTTTTGACAAAGGCAGTGTAATTCAGCAAGACAGACAGTCCCTGGGCAAGTCAAGAAACCAAAGATATTAGTAGCCTGAGGCCAGTTTGTGTGGCCAGCTAGTAAAACAGGTTAAGTGAAAACATACCAGCTACATTCTAAGGAAAATTAGCTGATGGCAAAACAACATACCAACTAGATTCGAGGGAAATTAGCTGATGGCAAAACAGGTTAAGTAAAAGTGATACTAGATGGAGAACAAAGATAACCCAACGTTACCCCAAAGTTTATTATATTCTCATTAACATCTTCAAAATCACATGCTTTGGTACCATGACAGTTCTGACACTGACCATACCAGGGCAGAAAGAGGGCCTATCCCCTCACTCTCCGTATTCTGAGAAAATCCCCTATCCTGATGAATAAAGATAGAAGACTATATCCAGCTCTACAACTACCCAACCTGAACCTCACTGTCCTGCTCACCTCCTGGGTATGCCCACATTCTCTCATTGAGTGTGTACTTTCACCTTAATAAACTCCTGTTTGCTTGTACCTGCTGGGCCTGCTCATGAATTCTTTCTCGCCTAGAGTCAAGAACCCTGTCTTGGGTTGAAGTCTCATCTAGATGGCAGGGAGACCTCCTGGATGGGTGCCCAACATCTCTTTCTTCCTCGGAATTAGATTTGTGCACCTGGTCGCTGACAAGGAGTCTTGGGATGCAGGGCCCTCACTGCCCAGCAAGAGAGAGCATTAGAACATATCCTTTTTGCTAGCCCGAGGATCCAGAGAGGGGTCTTACAAGAGGCAGAATCACTCACAGCAGGACCATTTCTCAAACTTATCTACAAATTACATCAGTTATCTTTTCTAGGAGGGAGGTCAGGAGTGTTACCCATGAAAACCCTTCTTCATGAAAACTTGAGGAGTGGGGAAATAGTGTTTCCAGTCTACAGGAGTAGACTAGGAAAATTAAAACATTGTAATGGGATAATGACTTCAGAAGTCCTTTAAGAGCTAGTTAGCTAGTTACTTCCCAATTTAAACAGAGCAGAGCTGAAAATGTAATGAAGACATAACAGCATGGAAGAACATTGTTTCCCTATTAATGGTATTACCAATCTGAGGAAATAAAGATTACCAGAGGGACTCTAGAAAAAATACAAAGTCTAGAAGAAAGGAGACAAAAGCTGCCTCTGCTGCTGTCTTCCCAGCATTCAGTCTTTGGCTGTATCAGGCTTTTGGATTATCAGGTCACTCCCTGGCTTGCATTCTGTGCTCATCAATTCATTTCCTGATAAAAATTTGTATTTTCATGTGGACTTTCCAACAGAGGAGAGACTATAAATACAGGTATTTGGATTTTATTTCTCATTGAGAATATATACGTTAGAGTAGGCAGTTAGTCAGACATAAGTAGGAGAAAGGGGCCAGGCCATTACTATGGAAGACTCCTTCCTGGCCAACCCCTCAGCACTCCTTAATTCCCAGTTCCTGACACCTAACTTTTCAGGAGGCCTGGTCAAGGACACCTCGGTTGTCAAGAGGCTAAAGACCACAGGGCTTCCTGATTACAGGGCAAGAGCAAAGTCCAAAGACCTTGCCCGAAAGTAACCCCACCTCATTAAAATAACAGCTAAATCTAGTTAACATTGTGGTTTTGGCTTCCCTGTGGTCTTGGCTTAGGTACTTATGGGGAAGGTTCCTGTGCACTGAGGAAAGGGTTATATAACCTAGAGCTGTCTATCAACCTGCCAACCAAAGGATGTAAGATGCAGGAGGACTTCTGCTATCTTAAGAAAAAATAAAAGCCAACCTAACCCTAAGAGCGGGGCTGCTACTGGTTTCCAGATAACCTGTCTTGAGAGCGTACTCTTCACTTTAACCCAATAATTCATCACTGATTTCTTTCTTGCTCTTATCTGGTCTCTTGATTGAATTCTTTCCTTCTAAAGACAAGAATCAGGGAAACACAACATGTTCCACCAGTAACATATACAGTGCCATCTGGTTTCTTGGGAATTGTTTGATACAATCAGTTCCCCTAAGCCAAATCACCTTTGTGTGAACGAAGAAGCTTGAATTTTGCACCTTGCAAAGCTGAAGAACAGACCCAGATCATGTTTATGACAAGACATGGCAGGTCTCCTCAAATGTATTTTGGGTCTTCATTCTAACTTGAACACCCACGTTTACCGTAGACCAGAGAGGGATTAAATAATTGATGATTTGTGCCCATGCCTTTGTGTTAAATTTGACTACATTATAGTAAATGATGAAAATTAATAACCCATAATTATATTTTCTATGGTACAGTACCTAGAACCAAGTAAATGTTACATACAAATGAAACAAAAAGCAGTAGTAGTTGGAATTTTCAAAGCCAGTACTCCTGTGCATGTTTCTAGACCTTCCTGAGGCCACAAAGCAGCCTCCCTCTCCCTTTGCCGAGCCCTCTGGCTTCCCTTTCAGTCTTCCTCACTCAGCTACAGTGAATCCGCTCACAACATTAAATGCCTTGAAACTCTTCAACACGAAATAGTAGATTTGGTTCTGAGGAGCTAAACTGAAGTGAAAGTCATAAATTTCCTGTCATGAACATGGGAAGTATTCTCCCAGAAGGAGGACTTTAGCTGGTGTCCTTAAACTCTCAGAAAAGCCATGCAAATATTTCATAGGCTGAACTGCAACGGCTGAATGTGGCAATCATTCTGCGTGTAGAAGACTAAAATTTATAAACAAAAATGCACATTTCTAACCACAGAAACTTTTCTTTAGGAGTCTTAAAAATTCAGTCTATGCTGAGAACTTTGCTTCTGGAACTGATTCTCGGTCAGGCCCGCATGTCCACACCACTTCTGCGAGAAGACCTCTTCGCCCTCCACCACGTGGCTGGCTGGTATCTTACAGTCATGACCAACTGTCCCAGCAAGGTTGGTACATGGATAAGCCTTTCTTGGCCTTAGAAGCTCGGCCTGGGAAGTTGGCGTGGAGGCTGACCAAAAGCAAAATAGAAAAACCACTAATAAGATCCAGCTGGAAAAAATAACCTCTGTTTATTTTGGGAAAATAATGTTTTGTCATCATGACACACATCTAACTCTTACGTTTCTGATTGGACAGGCCAGACATGTGAATTGTAATACAAGCCACAGCCACAAGCTTTTGTGCTGAAAGATGGGTTTATCTGGTTTTGTGGTTTTCCTTTGCAGGTGTGTCTTGCATTAGGGCACTGTGTCAAGAACTTCAAATTTCAAGTACCAAGATTTAGGGAGGCTACTTATTGTTCATAAAAAGAGATCAGAATCAAAATATTTCAAGTGACAAATGATTGGCTTAATGGCAAAAGTATCTACTGACATTGCTCTCTTGTACCTTTTAGAAATAATTCTTCATCCCAAGGAGGGAAGGACCCACACTTCAGCTGAGAAGAATTGGGCAACCTAGGTGTCTTGCCAATGGGTTTCAGCCCCAGACAAGTTCACTGTGGATTCAGTGAGACTGAAAAAAAAAATGACAGTGGAACATTCTTGGGGTGAAAGGATTTATACCCAACTTTATTCCCATGTGTAAGTCCAGGGAGAGGAAATCCCGGGGCAAAACACCTCTAAAAACTGAAATCAGTCAAAGGGAAAAATAAAGTTTAAAGTTCATTTATTGCTTACAAACTGCAGTCCTTGGTCTTCCCTCTTTCCTGCTCCAGCAGAAGCAAAACCGGCCCTCCCTCACCTACAAACTGCAATCCAGGGCCATCTCTCTCCTCTGTTCTGGAAGAAGCAAGCCAGCAAGCCAGTCCCCTCCTCTTAACCTTTCAGGTTCAGACATGCCCTCAGTTGCCTAGGTAATTACCCACTGATGTGGAGATGAACTTCTCTCCACCCCTGAGGAATGATGCAAATACCCTAAAGCCATACTTCTCTCCACCCTTGAGCCTGTTAATATGCAGATGTACTAAAGCCAGGAGAGACATTCTAGAAACATTACAATTTTACCAACACCATGGTGGCAGATCAATCACTAAAATCCCTACCACTCAGAGAGAGTTTAAAATCTGCATTCAGGAATCCAGTCTCTGCCTCCAGGCCTCTCCACCCCCGCAGCCGTCTCAGTCTCTGTCCTGGGCACTGCCACCACTCCAATCTCTGCTTTCCTGCAGCCGTGCAGCCCTACAGCTGTGCAGCAGCCCAGAGCACTAGGCGGAGCTCTTTATATGAAGTCAATAACAATGTATTGCCCACAGGTGTGTAGTGAGCAAGTGGACAGGGGCCAGGTGAGAATCCTGGCCACAGGAACCTTCACTTTATCCACACTAGCAAGTGATAGACCCTGCTCTGGGATCTGGAATCTCAACCGCCAGGATATGAAATATTCTTTTAGGTGGGGCATACACTCTCCAATCTGCCACAGTACTTGCTATTTACACGGTGTAATCTCCCCTCTCCCAACCCTACATACATTTATCTCCTTGGCCTCTGCATGCATATGATTTTGGGACCCCTAATCTAGCAGAGTGGATATGTTTCATAGCTGACTGACAGTCTTGCATGTGGAGCACCTCTCCAAAAAACAGGGTCTTTATGTAGAGCCTAGCAGAAGACAGACTGTGTCTCTCAAAGGTCTCCTCTAGTGTGGGTAGTCAGCGATGTGAAGTATAGTCCCCAAATAAGCAGCATCATATCACCTGGAACTTACGAGAAGTGAAAATTCTTGGATACCACCACAGACCTACTTTGAATTTGAGTTTCAGGTGTAGAGAGCCCAGCAATCTGTGGTTTACTAAGCCCTCCTAATGATTCCGATGCAGGCTAGGATTTGAGAATCACTGCCTTGGAAGATCATGTTCTTCTATGCAAAATAACAAATCTAAGACTCCAATGGGGAAGAGTCTTCCCAATGGGTTTCAGCTCCGGGCAAGTTCACTATGATTCAGTGAGACCAAGGAATGATAGTGGAACGTTCTTGGGATAAAAGGGTTTATTCTCCCAATGACAGGTCGAGCACTAGATTCACGTCTGCATCCAACAGTCTGCAGAGCACTGGGCAGAGCCCTATATAGTGACTCAATCAATAATAGCTTATTGCCTACGGGTGTGGAAGCAGTAGCCTAGCAGTAGGCCAGTTACATCATCAAGTACTTTAGGTTCAGGTGAGGATCCTGGCCATAGGGACTTCAATTTCTTCACAGGTGGAATATTCATATCTGTTTCTATGAGTTAGCCCAGCTAAGGATACAGAGGAGTTTCATAAAGCCTCCAGTGGATGGGTGAGTTGGGGACAACAAAGCTTTCCAATGATGCCATCAGGATGAGATAGTAGCAAATTGTGTGCTTAGGTAATTATTAAATAATACTATTTGTAATACAAATGATACACTTCCTACAGAATGAATCAATTAATATTTGGAGATTATCTACTGAAAACAATTACCTTAATTTTAAAATAGTTGTTATTTTCTGGCAATAGTTGGATAAAAGGTCCAACTGCCTGCAGGGACCAATATAAGGGACAATATAAATCCATATACTCTTTGCGGCAGTAAGCCTGTGTCAAGTTCATCCAAAAGTTGCTTTACATAGTTAGAATCTGTCAGGGCTGTGGTTATAATTGCCAGAAGCCCAACTCAAATTAGCCTAAGGAAAGCAGGGGAAATGTTATATATCAAGTGACAGAGGATTAAAGATGGCGGCATGAGAGATGAGACAGAGGCTTCCTCCTAAAATTGCATATAATACAAAAATATAAATACAACTAATGCTGAAAGAGCAACAAGAAACAGGGCTGCACCAGACTGCAAACACCTGGAGAAAAGAATAAACCTCACAGAACACGGTAATGTACCAAAGCCGTGGCCAGGTGGGACCCAAGCACTTCCCCCATCCCAGCTCACCAGCGGGAGGAAAGAAACAGAGCTGGGAGGGAGTGGAGGCCTGGGACTGCTGAACACCTAGCTCTGGAGATCTGCTCTGGGATCACAAACCTACATTACATGGTGCTCTTGTGATTAGGGGGGTTGGAACGCTAAGACTAAATATCTGTAGAGATTGAGATTCAAGCAGCTTGTGGAAAACAGAATCCATATCTGGCTGCCCTGGGACAAAAGAAAAGTGGGCAGTCTGAGAGACTTCCTAACAGCAAGAGGGTTGCTAAAGCAGCAAGGATTGTACAGAGCTTACTGCTCAGGAGAAAAGACAGGTAGGCAAAATTGTCCGGGTGCACCTTTCCTAGAAGGTTGGGAACTTTCATGATCTTCAAGTGCTTCAGCCACCTGGTTGGCTATGCAGTTCCAAGACCTGCATAGCCCACCAAGTCTATACAGCCTGCTGCGCTTTCCTCCCAGAGAGCCTGCACCTGGCTCACAAACTGGCAAATCCTGCCCTGGTGTTAGGCCAGCGAGAGGAAAATCCTGCCTACAGCAGCTAAAAATGCAAAGCATAGAGACTCATACCTGTGTGCTCGGCCCACTGGTTCTGGCAGTGGAGACAGGAATAGCAGCCGGAAAGCAGGAAACAGCTCTTTCTCCCCACCAAGCACCACCACCACTTCCCTGCGACCCGTGACACTGCTCCAGGGGCTGAGTAGCTCCAGAGAGTAGAGCTTCTGGGCACTAGAAGGCGCCACATACAAATGTGAAATGTCAAAGGAACCTGGTTCAAAGCAAAATTATAAATACACCAGAGAAAGAGTGCAGTGAAATTGACCTCAAGAATCTTCCTGAAAGAGATTTCAAAATAAAAATCATAAACATGCTCACAAAGGTACAGAAAAATATTCAAGAACTCAGGAAAGAATTCCAGTTGGAGATCCAATCATTATGGAACACAGTATTAGAAATGAAAGATACAATGGAAGGTTTTGAAAGCAGATTGGATATGGTGGAGGAGATGATAAATGAAACAGAAATAAGAGAAGAGAAATACAAAGAAGCTGAGGCACAGAGATCTCTAAGAATGAAAGAATATTGAGAGAACTGTGTGACCAATCCAAACGGAATAATATTTGTATTATAGGCATACCAGAGAAGAAGAGAGAGAAAAAGGGATAGAAAGTGTCTTTGAGGAGGTAATTGCTGAAAACTGCCCCAATCTGAGGAAGGAGATAGTCTCTCAGGACATGGAGGTGCACAAATCTCCCAACATAAGGGACCCAAGGAAGACAACACCAAGACATATAATAATTAAAATGGCAAAGATCAAGGATAAGGACAGACTATTAAAAGCAGCCAGAGAGAGAACTAATATCACATACAAAGGAAAGCCAATCAGGCTTTCACAAGACTTCTCAGCAGAAACCTTACAGGCCAGAAGGGAGTGCATGATATATTTAATGCAATGAAGCAGAAGGGCCTTGAACCAAGAATACTCTACCTGGCAAGATTATCATTTAAATTTGAAGGAGGGATTAAACAATTTCCAGATAAGCAAAAGCTGAGAGAATTTACCTCCCACAAACCATCTCTACAGTGTATTTTGGAGGGACTGCTATAAGGTTTAATAGCTGTCACCAGAGGTAATAAATCCACAGTAAATAAAGTAGAACAGTTAATTACCAAGCAAATGCAAAATAAAATCAACTAAGCCAAAGTCAATCAAGAGATAGACAAAGAGTACAGAATATGAAACCTAATATATAAAGAATGGAGGAGGAAGAAAAAGGAGGAGAAAAATAAAACCTTTAGACTGTGTTTGTAATAGCATACTAAGTGAGTTAAGTTAGACCCTTAGATAGTAAGAAAGTTAACCTTGAACCTTTGGTAACCACGAATCTAAAGCTTGCAATGACAGTAAGTACATATCTATTGATAATCACCCTAAATGTAAATGGCCTGAATGCACCAATCAAAAGACATAGACTCACTGAATGCATAAAAAAACAAGACCCATATGTATTCTGCCTACAAGAGATTCACTTTAAAACCAAAGGCATACACAGACTAAAAGTGAAGGGATGGAAAAAGATATTTCATGTAACTAATAGGGAGAAACAAGCAGGAGTTGCAGTACTTGTATCAGACAAAATAGACTTCAAAACAAAGAAAGTCACAAGAGACAAAGAAGGACATTACATAATGATAAAGGGGTCAATCCAACAAGAAGATATAACCATTATAAATATCTATGCACCCAACACAGGAGCACCTATATATGTGAAACAAATACCAACAGAATTAAAAGGAGAAATAGAATGCAGTGCATTCATTCTAGGAGATTTCAACACTCCACTACTCCAAAGGACAGATCAACCTGACAGAAAATAAGTAAGGAGACAGAGGCACTGAACAACACATTAGAACAGGTAGACCTAACACACATCTACAGACCTCTACACCCAAAAGCAGCAGAATACACATTCTTCTCAAGTGCACATGGAACATTTTCAAGAATAGATCATATACCAGGCCACAAAAAGAGCCTCAGTAAATTCAAAAAGATTGAAATTGTACCAATCAGCTTTTCAGACCAAAAAGGTATGAAACTAGAAATAAACTACATAAAGAAAATGAAAAATTCCACAAACACATGCAGACTTCACAACATGCTCCTAAATAACCAATGGATCAATGACCAAATAAAAACAGAGATCAAGCAATATGTGACGACAAATGACAACAATAATTCAGCACTGAAAAATCTGTGGGACACAGTGAAGGCTGTGCTAAGAGGAAAGCATATTGCAATACAGGCCTACCTCAGGAAAGAAGAACAAATGAGGCCTAAAGCCAGTAGAAGGAGGGTCATAATAAAGATTAGAGCACAAATAAATAAAATCGAGAAGAATAAAACAATAGAAAGAATCAATGAAAGCAAGAGCTGGTTCTTTGAGAAAGTCAACAAAATAGATAAACTGCTAGCCAGACTTATCAAGAAAAAAGGAGTCTATACACATAAACAGAATCAGAAATGAGAATGGAAAAATCACTATGGACACCACAGAAATACAAAAAACTATTAGATAATACTATGAAAAAGTATATGCTAACAAACTGGATAACCTAGAAGAAATGGACAACTTTCTAGAAAAATACAACCTTCCATGGGTGACCCAGAAAGAAACAGAAAATCTGGACAGACCATTTACCAGCAATGAAATTGAACTGGTAGTCAAAAACTTACCTAAAAACAAAATGCCAGAACCAGATGGCTTCACCACTGAATTCTATCAAACATTAAGTGAAAACCTAATACCCATCTTCCTTAAAGTTTTCCAAAGAGTAGAAGAAGAGGGGATACTTCCAAACTCATTCTATGAGGCCAGCATCACTCATACCAAAACCAGGCAAAGACCACAAAAAAGAAAATTACAGACCAATATCCCTGATGAACATAGATGCAAAAATACTCAACAAAATATTAGCAAACCGAATTCAAAAATATATCAAAAAGATTATCCACCGTGATCAAGTAGGATTTATTCCAGGGATACAAGGATGGTACAATATTAGAAAATCCATCAACATCATCCAACATATCAACAAAATAGAAGGACAGAAACCACATGATCATACCCATAGATGCCAAAAAAAGCATTTGACAAAATTCAACATCGATTCATGATAAAAACTCTCAACAAAATGGGTATAGAGGGCAAATACCTCAACATAATAAAGGTCATATACGACAAACCCACAGCCAACATCATACTTAACAGCAAGAAGCTGAAAGCTTTTCCTTTAAGATCGGGAACAAGGCAAGGATGCCCACTCTCTCCACTTTTATTCAACATAGTTCTGGAGGTCCTAGAAACAGCAATTAGACAACACAAAGATATAAAGGGCATCCAGATTGGTAAGAAAGATGTTAAACTGCCACTGTTTGCAGATGACATGATATTGTACAGGAAAAAACCCTAAGGAATCCACTCCAAAACTACTAGATCTAATATCTGAATTCTGCAAAATTGCAGGATACAAAATTAATACACAGAAATCTGTTGCATTCCTATACATTAATGATGAACTAGCAGAGGGAGAAATCACAAAAACAATTGCATTAACAATTGCATCCAAAAGAATAAAATACCTAGGAATAAACCTAACCAAGGAAGTGAAAGACCTATACCCTGAAAACTTCAAGAAACTCATGAGAGAAATTAAAGAAGAAACGAATAAATGGAAACACATCCCATGCTCATGGATAGGAAGAATTAATATTGTCAAAATGGCCATCCTGCCTAAAGCAATCTACAGATTCAATGCAATTCCTGTCAAAATACCAACCACATCTTTCAAGGAACTAGAGTAAATCGTCCTGAAATTCATATGGAAGCACAAAAGACCCTGAATAGCCAAAGCAATGCTGAGAAGGAAGAATAAAGCTGAGGGGATTACACTCCCCAACTTCAAGTTCTACTGCAAAGCCAGAGTACATGCTTTTAAATCATTTGGTCACATTTGAAAAACAGAGCAAAACTTTTGAGATATTTATTTAAATTGCTTTAACAATATTAATTAGAAAACAATTTGGTACTGGCACAAGAACAGAAGAACAGACCAATAGAACAGACTAGAGAGCCCAGTTATAAACCCAACCACATATGGTAAATTAATATACAATAAAGGAGCTAAGGACATACAATGGGGAAATGACAACCTCTTCAACAACTGGTGTCAGCAAAATTGGACAGCTACATGCAAGAGAATGAAACTGTATTATTATTAACCCCATACACAAAAGTAAACTCGAAATGGATCAAAGATCTGAATGTAAGTCATGAAACCATAAAACTCTTAGAAAACAACATGGGAAAAAATCTCCTGAATATAAACATGATCAACTTCTTCCTGAACGCATCTCCTTGAGCAAGGGAAACAAAAGCATAAATGAGCACATGGGGCTACACCAAACTAAAAAGCTTCTGTATGGCAAAGGACACCATCAGCAGAACAAAAAGGCATCCTACAGTATGGGAGAATATATTTGTAAATGACATATCGGACAAGGGGTTAACATCCAAAATATATAAAGAGCTCACACGCCTCAACACCCAAAAAGTAAATAACCTGATAAAAAATGGCCAGTGAATATGAAGAGACAATTCTCCAAAGAAGAAATTTAGATGGCCAACAAACATATGAAAAGATGCTCTACATCTCTAATCATCAGGGAAATGCAAATTAAAACCACAATTAGATATCATCTCACATCAACCAGTAAGGATGGCCTGCATCCAAAAGACTAAGAACAACAAATGCTGGCGAGGATGCGGAAAAAGGAGAACCTTCCTACACTGCTGGTGGGAATGTAAGCTATTTCAACCATTGTGGAAAGCAATATGGAGGTTCCTCAAAAAACTAAAAATAAAATACCATTTGATCCAGGAATCCCACTTCTTGGAATTTACCGAAAGAAAGCAAGTTCTCAGATCCAAAAAGACATATGCACCCCTATGTTTATCACAGCACTATGTACAATAGCCAACATATGGAAACAACCTAAGTGTCCATCAGTAGATGAATGGCTAAAGAAGATGCGATACATATACACAATGGAATACTATTTAGCCATAAGAATGAAACAACTCCTACCATTTGCAACAACGTGGGTGGAGCTCGAGGATATTATGCTCAGTGAAATAAGCCAGGCAGAGAATGACAAGTGCCAAATGATTTCCCTCATTTGTGGAGTATAACAACAAACAAAACTGAAGGAACAAAACAGCAGCAGACTCACAGACTCCAAGAAGGGACTAGCGGTTACCAAAGAGGAGGGGAGGAAGAAGGTGGGTTGGGAGGGATGAAGAAGGGGGATTGAGGGGTATTATGATTGGCACACATGGTGTGGGGGGATCACGGGGAAAACAGTGTAACACAGAGAAGGCAAATAGTGACTCTGTGACATTTTACTACACTGATGGACACTGACTGCAATGGGGTATGTGTGGGAACTTGATAATATGGGTAAATGTAGTAACCACATTTTTCTTCATGTGAAACCTTCATAAGAGTGTATATCAATAATACCTTTAAAAAGTTTTTAAAAAGAGTCATGTGACCATGTTTAAGTCCAGAATATGAATAAGGATTGGTATAAAATATGCAAAGAACAAGAGATAATTTTATATTGGTCAATAAGACCTAATCAGAATGTTTGCAAGTTCTAAGTTTGACTTTCTAATATTTAAGGCAGTCTTAATTAGACTTCTGCTGGTGTAGCTGGAAATGGGGAGATAAGCCACTGAGAGAAAAGGCCCACCTGGAAGGATACAGCGTAAGAGGTGGAGCTCCAGAAAAGACCTAGCTCTGCCCGAAGACAGTTGGAACAGGAGATGGAACACTATACAAGCATATGGGGAAAATACTATGGCCACGATCCTCACCTGAACCTAAACTACTTGATAATGTAACTCCCTACTGCTAGGCTACTGCTTCCACATCCATAGGCAATAAGCTATTATTGACTCAGTCAATATATAAAGAGCTCTGCCCAGTGCTCTGCACAGAGGCAGGAACAAAGGTAGATTACAGACCTGTTGACTGTTGGATGCAGACATGATTTTAGTGCTCAACCTATTGCCAGGGGAACAAAGCCAGGTAATAAGCCCTTTTACTCCAAGAATGTTCCATTGTCATTCTTCGATCTCACTGAATCCATAGTGAATTTGCCTGGGCCTGAAACCCATTGGCAAGGCACTTGGCATAGTCGGCAGGTTTCATTGTTGACCAATGAACAGAACAGGTTGCCCTTATGGGAGGGGTGCTTCAGCGGGCTGCACCAGTGAATAGGGAGACAGTCTCCTGTACCCCAGTGGGGGTGTGGCCTGAGGTGGATTGCCTCCTTGAGGGCTGGGCCCCACCCCAAGACTGGAGGCAGGTGGAGGTGACACCTGAGGCAGTAGGAGTGGCCCTTGGTATAATGAGGTCCTTTGAGAAACAGAGTGCCCATGACGTCGCAGGAACTTTGTGTTGGCTGTTTCTCACAGTATTAAAAAGTCTACAGATGAGAAGAACATGCTCCTGAAAGAGACACAAGAGATGGCGGCAAGAGAATGAAAGGTGCAAACCCCTGTGGATTCATTGAAGAGTGGGATGGCATTGATATGACAGGAGGTGGCCCAAGAACGCCAGCTGTGAGATGCTCTGGAGGAAGTATAATATTCGCTAAAAAAATGTGTTGCTGCAAGGTACTGTGGAAGATGTAAAGGCCATGAACGAGAAGATTGTACCCCTGCAAAAAGCACAAGAGGCAGTGTGAGAATGTGAGCTGTGAGGTCCAGTGGAGGAGGTGAAAGATTCTTTATAGAATGAGACAGCAGCCCTGCCAGGCGCTCTGAAGAAGGCAAAGGCCAATAGAGGAGAAGGATGTACTCCTGAGGGAACTACAGGGAGAGACAGCATGAGAACAACAGCTGCGAGGTATTGGGGTGAAGGTAAGAGAGGTGCTGAAGACTGGGCTAGCATTGCTGCAAGGCACAGTAGAAAAGATAAAGGGTATAGCTGAGGAGGCACTCAGGGAAGTGGAGAAAAAGGTGTTATCAGCCCCAGATATGGAAGAGCTGGGGAAAGACAAAGGGGTGGTGCCAGATGCACCAACCCCTCTTAATTGAAAGCATGTCCAGTGGTTGTGAAAAAAATAAAGATACAGCAACCAAGCGTTCCTCTGGGAGAGGTTCAACCCCCTTCCCAGGTCACGGAGCATGCCATGCTCTGCCCCTACACTCAGGCTGAGCTGGTAGATTTGGGCTCCGGTTTTGTCAGAAGTCCTCAGAGATAATATCAGCTTGGCTCTTGCATCTTTGGGATATAGGGGGGATGGAATTGTTCTGCCAGGATCAGAGACGGGAAAGCTGGCTTCCCTGACAGTTCATCCTACCTTGAGACACATCAGACCCCAGGAAATCACTCCCTCCTCAATAGGCTTATGGCTGCACTTCATGCTGGGTGGCCCAGTCAGGGTGATTTGCCATCCTCCCCCTTAGATGGCAGATGCATGCTGAGCTCCAACAGGTGTTATGGGAGCTAGACATGAAAAATGACATCTATAGTCCAGAGAATTATAGCCCAGATGAGGAACCTTTTACTGCAGGGATGAGAAATACTGTGCTTCAAATGGCTCCCACATCCCTCTTTGGGTCTCTAGTGGCCATTCTTTCCCCTCACTTAGAGCATCCCATAAGCGAGGTTTCCTGCACAGTGGCAGGCGTGGGAGAGACTGAAGCAATGAGAGCACAGAAATAAGGTCTACTACTCAGAGGAAGAAATTAAAGGGCCCCATGAAGGTTGTGAGAACAGAGATGTGGGTTGATTTAATAGGGGCAGGAGAACACAGAAGGAAACTAGATGGGAAGTCAGAATCTTACAGGAGCTGCGGCAACAGATGAAATGGGAGAAGCAGTTTCAGCCACTGAGAATTAAGAGGCAGAAGCCAGAGACAGAGCCACCAGTCTGACCTGTGTGTTTGCAAGTCTTCCTGCTAGCCAGTGAGCCAACCTCACCTGAACCCACACAGAAAGATGATTGGAGGACATGGTTGGATTGACGGAAAGGTTGAGGTACTTGCCCAGAAGGACAAGGGGGGACCACCATATGTTGAAATATCTATCCATTGGTCTCCAGTGAAAGTACAACATGTCCTGTCTCTGGTAGACACAGGAGCTGAATATTCACTGATTTCTGGCAACCCTGAGTGGTTTCCTGGGACCCCCGCTATTATAGATGGATACGGGTTAAGGCTATCAGAGTGAAACAAGCCCAAATCCCTTTGGGAATAAGGTGTCTGCCCTCAAAGGCATACACTGTGTATATCTCTCCCATCCCTGAAGATATTTTGGGGGTAGATATCCTACAAGGCCTACGGTTGCAGACCACTGCTGGTGAGTTCAGACTGAGGCTATGTGTGGTGAAGGCAGTTCTGAGGGGACATGCTCAATACCCGCCTGTATCTCTGCCTGCACCTCAGTGGATGACAAATACTAAGCAATTTAAATTGCCTGGGGGACACAAGGAAATTGGAGAAACTCTACAGGAGTTGGGGAAGCTGGGCATCACAAGGCCCACCAATAGTTTCCAGTGTGCCCAGTAAAAAAGGTAGATGGCTCCTGGGATATGACTGTGGATTACAGAGAATTGAATAACGTCATACCCCCTATGCATGCTGCCCTCCACTCTATTGCAGACCTGATGGCTATCCTTAGTCATGAACTAGGAACATACCATTATGTGGTAGATCTTGCTAATGCCTTCTTTTCCATTGACATTGAGCAGGAAAGTCAGGAACAATTTGCCTTCACGTAGGAAACATGGCAATGGACTTTCACCGTCCTTCCACAGGGATACCCGCACAGCCCCCACCATCTGTCATGGACTTGTAGCCCAGGACTTGGCTACATGGGAGAAACCACCAATGGTGCTGCTGTATCACTACATTGATGATGTCATGCTCACGTCCGATTCTCTTTCAGATCTAGAAGGTGCAGCACCTAGACAGCTGCAACATTTACAGGAGAAAGGATGGGCTGTGAACAGTACCAAGGTTCAGGGACCTGGTTTGTCTGTCAAATTCTTGGGGGTCGTCTTGTCAGGTAAAACTAAAGTTATACCACAAGCAGTCATAGACAAAGGCCAGGTCTTTTCTATCCCTACAACTGTGGCATCATTACAAGAGTTTTTGGGCCTTTTGGGCTACTAGACAGTGTTTATCCTGTACTTGGCACAAATTCTGAAGCCCTTATACCAGTTGGTACAAAAGGGCATCAGGTGGGACTGGGATGAGACGTGTGCATCTGCCTTTACTACAGCAAAACGGGCAGTCAAGGCCATGCAGGCTTGAGTGTGATAGACCCATCAAGGCCTTGTGAGCTGGACGTTCATGTGACTGAGGAAGGTTATGGCTGGGGTCTCTGGCAGCGGCTTGAACTAACTCGCCAACCCGTTGGATTCTGGTCACAACTCTGGAAAGGAGCAGAGTTATGATACACGTTGATAGAAAAACAACTGGCTGCCGTGTATCACACCTTGCTGGCTACAGAACCCATCACTAGAATAGCCCCGATAAAGGTAATAACCACCTATCCCATTTGGGGTGGGTACGAGACTGGACCCAAAAGCCAAGGAGTGGTGTGGCACAAACACCCACACTAGCCAAGTGGGGTGCTTACCTACAGCAGTTTAGTGTCTTCTCTACTAGCCTTTGAGTGAAGAACTCCAATGCTTACTGGGCCTAGTGACATATACTAGTGAAAACCAGGAAGAATTTACCTTAGAACCATTAGTAGCAGAGAGTCCCTATCAGGAGGGAAGAGCTCCTATACCCGAAGATGCATGGTATATGAATGGCTCCAGTTGTGGGCAGCCCCCAAAATGGAGGGCCATAGCTTTCCATCCTAAGACTGAGACAATATAGAGGGAAGATGGTGAAGGGAAGAGCAGCCAATGGGCAGAGTTGCAGGCCGTGTGGCTTGTGATCAGGCAGGAGCCCTCCCCTATAGTTGTCTGCAATGAAAGCTGGGCCCTCTATTGAGGCTTGACTCTGTGAATACCAACACGGTACCACGCCAATTGGTTGGCAGGTCACTGACCCCTTTGGGGCAAGAACTGTGGGCCCGTGGTCAGACTAAAACAGTTACAGTGTATCATGTGACAGTTCATTTGCTGCTGGCATCCCCAGGAAATGATGAAGCAGATGAATTGGCTCAGGTACGTTGGCCATAGGAAAAGCCTTCCTCTGATGTGGCCCAATGGTTACAACAGTGTTTGTTGCACGTGGGACAAAAGACAATGTGGGCTGTAGCCCATTGATGGGGCTTGCCTTTGTCCTTTGAGAAGTCAGCAGATCCCAGCAGGAGTGCATCGTATGCTCTAAAAGGGACTTACACAGAGTTCCACAGCAACAGGGGACAATACCTAAGGAGCTGATACTCCTCATCAGGCGGCAGATAGACTGTATTGGGCCTCTGCCCATGTCAGTAGACTACCAATTTGCCATGACTTGTGTGAACCAGCTACTGGACTTCTGGTTGTTTTTCCTATGCATTGTGCAAACCATCAGATGACAAAAAGAGGCTTCGAGTGTGTCTTTGCAGCCTACAGCCAACCACAGGTAACGGAGTGATCAAGGTGCCCACTTTACTGGACATGCACTGCAAGAATGGGTGGAACAGTTAGGAATCGAATGGAAGTTTCATGTGCCATACAGTCCTGTGGCAGGCATGATAGAGAGGTACAGTGGTTTGTTAAAATCTGGACTGAAGTCAGACACCAATTGTCTAAGGGGATGGTCAATCTGCTTATGGTCAGTGCTATGGTATTTGAATGAGAAACCCCAAAAGGGAGCACTGAGCCCTGTAGACATGCTAATGCATATTGCTCCCTCCCCTATACAACTCCAAGTACAAACCAAAGAAGAATCATTGAAGCCAAGGTTTTGACCACCAGGATAATATCTTGCTGCCAGCACCAACTGCCCTACACCCTAGAGACTCCATTGAGTGGACATGGCCTTGGATATTTCGACACATGGACCAATGATGGTTGGCCCTCCTGGCACCTTGTGGATAGGCCTGGAAGCTGGCCTCCTGTGTCTTCCTGGAGTAACAGAAGAGTGGCCCCCAAAGATCACAGTAGTGTACCATACTAGTAGTACAAATGGCCAGAAGGTTGGAGCATCTTACCAGGGAGCTTTGTTTTATTATTATGGCCAGTGCATGCACCTCCAGTAGCACTATATATAGACCCCTCAGTAACCCCCATGGGGAGAGGGGTAAAGGTATGGTATACTAGACCTGGACGGGACCCCCTTCCTGCCACAGTCATATCACAGGACCACTCTCTTCCATGCATCCTACTTGAAGGACAAGATTTGCCTATGCTGGCATCATTAAAACATGTGTCTTACTTCCCTTACGCTCTTTCTGGATTGGACACACACCCTAGCAAAAAAACTGCTACTTGCTGGGGTGCATGGAGCTACCTATCAATACCACTACTAAGTGTGAGTCATGAACTCATCTGAGTAGAACTGGTTGTGCATATAGCTGGAATAACCTCCTCAGGCTTAAGGATTATTATAATTTTTGTTACCTGTATCAAAATTTTGTTGTATCATAAATTTTATTATCTCTATGTTGTTGTTATTCTCTGTTGCTGTTGTGGAATCTGGTCACAATGCTCCAGCTTTTTCACACAGGGACAATCACAGAAGATTGAGAAGATGTAGATTTTGAGGCAAGAATCCTGGAGGGGTGGAGTGTGGGAGAAATTGAAGTTCCTATGGCCAGGATCTGCACCTGAACCTAAACTACTTGATGATGTAACTGGCCTATTGCTAGGCTACTGCTTTCACACCTGTAGGGCAATATGCTATTATTGACTGAGTCACTATATAAAGAGCTCTGCCCAGTGCTCTGGGCAGAGGCAGAGACAGAGGATTACAGACCTGCAGACTGTTGGATGCAGATGTGATTCTAGTGCTCAACCTATTGCACAGAGAACAAGCCAGGTAATAAACCCTTTTACACCAAGAATGTTCCATTGTCATTCTTTGGTCTCACTAAATCCATAGTGAACTGCCCGGGGCTGAAACCCATTGGCAAGACAAAGCCTGAGACCTGAACACAGACCAGGCTTTTGCTGGTTGGCGTAACGTACATCCTGTCTGAATTATGGCCTGAATTATTGTCCAGTAGGAGCCATTAGGACAGCATTCACTGTCAGTCAAATTCATCTGGAGGGAAAGAATGCCCAAACCTTGAAAGCATTTGGCCTTGGCAGAATGTGGGAAAGGGAATGAAGGTGACAAGGAGTGTGTCACTTTCTTCTCTTGGATTAATATCACCCAATACATAAATAAGTAAGTCACCTCCCTTTTTAGGGTGTGTGGCCTAAAGAATGTCTGGAAACTTGTGAGAAGGCCAAAGGATATTTGGCTAAGCTGCTCCAATTGTTCTTCTGCAATCCCATATTAAAGAGTTTGGACTTTATCATGAAGTAAGTGGGAACCAGTGAATGATTTTAAGAAAAGGAATGACATAATCAGATGTGAGTCTTAGAAAAATCAACTCTGGTTGCTGGGTGGAGACTAGAATTATGGAACTGTTTTATCAAGGCAATAGTTGATGGTGGCCTGAGAAGAGTAATATTATTCTTAGTAGATTCTGCTCTCCTTTAAAATATCAGATTATACACCAAGACATACCATCTGTTAAAGAGTAAACTTGCATGAAACTTGTTTGAACTATCAGTCAAGCCAATGATTTACAGTAGAAGATTGTCCATTTAAAAAAAGTATAACAGATTATGCTTTTGTTTCATAGAGCTGGATTCAAACCTGTGGAGCTAAATAAGCTAATTGGCAAGAATCAGAACCCACCAGTAATATAAACTTAGTAGTACCAGCGACAAAAATACATTCCAATTTAATATTTTAAGCAAATAACCTATATAAAGAAGTATTAGTGAGTTAAAGCAATATCCCCAGAACTTCACAGCTGAGAAAAACAGGCCTCCCAGGCATAGACTTGTATCTATTTGTATTACCTCTTTCAAACAGAAGCATGCCTTGGACCACGACCCTATATATATTCTCACTACTGGCTACAAAACCAGACCTGTGACCTCTTGCAAGTATTTACTACAGCCAGGTATTCTGGAGGCAATAAACGTCTGTAATAAGATTTAAATTCGATCAGTTCTTGGGTCATGGAGGGGGGTCACTCTACCCTGTTCTCTACACGTTAACTCATCCAGGTAGAGTTCTTGATTTTTTTCCTCTGCCTTCCTAATGCTCTTCTCAAATCAGGAACTGGGAGATTAACAGACACTTGCTCAAGAATAAAGCAGACAAGGCTGGACCCAGTTTGTCAACAGATACTTTATAAAAGTAAAAAAAGAATTAACTGTCTTCTGAGGACAGAGAGTTCAAGTCAAGTCAAATGATTAAGCAGTGGGGAAGACCATGGTATACTCTACAAATATTGGAAAATGTTATAATGATGGTATACGTGTAGGAAATTTTTGGTTTTTAGGAAGAAGAATGCTCTGCCGGTGATATCCAAGCCAGCTATTCCAGTGGGCCAAGCAGCCTCACTACATTCTTTGTATGTCAGACCTCTTCTTGGGTTGAGGTCTTGGCCCAAGTTAAGTCAGTTCTCAGCTTTCAAAGTCAAGTCTTTCAAAAATTTGCAGTAAAATTTTGTTCTTCTTTCTCTTGCCTCTTAGTGATGGTAGCTTCAGGCATTTCCAGGCCTTCTTGTTCAGCTGAGTCCCCTAGAGGAGACTTGTACAATTCTTCCTTTTGTTTTTCTCTATTTGTAAAAAGTTCTTGCTTCCTCCAGGACATCTGTGTCTCCTCCCTACTTGAGGAGGAAATTCTTGCCCTCCACCCACACTCAGGGCTGCAAAGGGTATGTTCACAGCGGGATAACTGGTATAGCCATGCAATTCAAAATTACTAGGTACTCAAATGTGGACCGGTGAAATACAAAATGTGCTCTCATGTTTGGCATTATATAAGCTTCTATTGTCATAGAATTTAGATTCTTGTAGAATGGCATAAGCCACAAAGAAGTAGAGAACTAAAAATCAAAACCAACTTGGCCCATTGAGGTGATCATGTGACACTAACAAAGCTCACCAGTCCAACAGAGAGTGGCCGGCAGGGTTCTGCAGGGATGAGCTCACCCATGGTCTCACCTAGTGGCATGCATGCAAATGCTGCTCAGTGATGCTAAACTGGGTATATATTCATTTCAAAACCAAGAGCCCTCAAACAGACTGTACACATGGCAAGCCTCTGATTTCCTGTTCTGGAGTATGAGATGGCTTCTTTTCAAGTATTTATGAGCAACATAAATTTTTGGTTTGCTTTCCCAAGGGAATCATAACAACTTTTGATGGGAAGGATTCATCCAGAGAAAGGAAAATACCCCACATCATTATTAATTAAAAGGAATGTACTAAGGCATATATCGCTTTGCTAGGAATAAATAGCATTCCATCTCTGAAATACAACAGAGCCTGTCAACTGTCAAGTAATTGGACCCAGAAATTCCTAATCAGAAGTGTCTACCAGGGCTGAGCGTTGTCAAAGTTCAAAGAAATTGGTGTGGAAGAGCAAGAATTAAGATGAGAATGCTCTCAGAGAGCTTTCCTGAAGCCAGCATTATCATGCTGAAGACAGTAAAACGCATCCTGGCAAGAGAATTCAACATTACTGAGGACTGACGCACCAGTGAGATTTAGCAAATGGGCACAGTAAGTAAGTAGTAAGATCTGAACACAGTATTCTGGTCAATTCTGGTTAAGGCTCTGTCGGCTGATATGTGGTATGTTTTGTTGACAAATATCAGGTTAGACTAAAGACTGGGGGAAATATGTGCTAACTCAAACACTCTCCAGAAAGTGGAAGCGACTCCAGTATTTACGGATAAATGAATGGATAAACAAAATGTGGTATATACAGACAATGGAATATTATTCAGCCTTAGTAAGGAAATTCTGATACATGCGGCAACATGAATGAACCTAAAGGACATTATCCTAAGTGAAATAATCCAGTCTCAAAATGAAAAATACTGTATGATTCCACTTATATGAAGTATCTAGAGTAGTCAAATTCACAGACACAAAAAGTAGAATGGTGTTTGCCAGGGACTGTGGGGAGGGAGACATAGATTGTTATGGACCGCAGGTCTGTGGCCCTCCAAAACTCACCTGTTGAAACCCTAACCTGCAATGTGATGGTATTAGGAAGGGAAGGCTTTGGTGGTCAGGCCATGAGGGTGGAGCCTTCATGAATGGGATTAATGCCCTTGTAAAAGAGACCTCAGAAAGCTCTCCCATCTTCCACCATGTGCGGACACAGTGACAGGACAGCTATAAACAGTCTGTCAACCACCTAGCAGGCTCTCATCACACCCTGAATCTGCCAGCACATTGATCTTGAACTACCCAGCCAGCCTACAGAGCTGTGAGAAGTAAACGTGTTATGTAAGTCGCCCAACCCAGTCTGTGGTATTTCTGTATGACCGCCTGGACAAACTAAGATGTGGGAGGTGTCTGATGGGAATAGCATTGCAGTTTTGTAAGATGAAAAGAGTTCTGGCTGCACGGCACGTGAGTACACAGAACACTCTGGAACTACACACTGGAAAATGGTAAAATGGTAAATTTGATGTTATGTTTATCATTATTTTTAAAATGTTTTAAATGTATTAAAGTGCATTTTCTAAATAGGTAGAGTTTATAGTAAATCCATCATAACTTGATAAAACTGTCTTTAAAAAAACAAAAACCAGTAACTCCAGATGTGGTCAGCAGGGACGAGCCCATTTTTTTCTGCATGGTCAGAGAAGGCTGAAGTGCAGATCTATGAGGACCTCTGCTAGATGGGCATGACCTAACTAATGGAGTTAACTCTGTGAAGTACTTAATACTAATATTCTGTTATATATGTCTTTCTGTTCTTAGATCCACTTCTAATGATTTCATGAGGGAAGGTCTTCATTTTTTCTTAGTTATATTTTTCCAATGACTTCCTAAATTGCATCCCTACTTAAGTAGGCATGTCATGGGTTTGGCGAGTAGTACTTTGAAAGTGTAGTTTCAGTAGAAGACGTAGGATATAGAACATAAGACATCATGATCACCTAGAAGTTATTGAGCTATATTCTTACTTATCCTTTACACTTAATATTCACAAGAAACCGTATAAAATTACATACATTTTATAGATTAAGAGCATGGTGCTCAGAGTAGTTGAGCAACTCATCTAAGGTCCCCAGCTGATGTGTGAGACAGCGTCCTAAGAGAAGGGAGAATTTCACTCAGACATTCAAGTGAAAGAGATTTAATTGAATGGGCCATTTCCAGAGCTTTGGGTGGAGTTGAGTAAGCCAAGGAGGAATGTCAAGGCACCCAGAATCTAATAAAAATGAAAAGTAATTTCTATCTCTATGTGTAAAGGTGTAAAGGGAGTAATAGACGAGGTTAAAGTCAGGTGGTTATATGATTAAGACCATATGACAACGTTTGTGAACCAAAGGGAAGAAAGCATTAGAGAGAAGTTGAAAGGGGATAACTAAAAGCACGTAGGTGTGAGAAAACAGGCATGGGTGAGATGAAGAACACAGGTGGAGTTAGCACTGGACAGGAAGAAGAGCATATCTTATTGCAAGGCAGGAGAGAAGACTAGGAGAGAAATGAAGGGAACATTGCTGTTTGAATGGAAAGCAGATGGTGAGGTTTTCATCTGGGAGAAAGGAGCCTGGGATGTTACAGGACCCAGAGGAAAGCCGACATAACAGCTGTTGTGGTAATTTGAGAGGAACTCCATTAGGGATGGAAAAATAACGAGTGTGTGGTGCTGTGAGCCACTCGGATGTTGTGTAACCCAAATCTGCAATATATTCAGACAGCATTGTTACAGAGCAGACATAACAGATCGACTCATACTGATTTCATCTTTTTCTTAAGAAAATGCTCTAAATACGAGGGCTGAAATGTTTAAGAAGTCATTTAAGAAACTTTTACTTCTGGAGTTATGACTCGTAGTATTCTGCACTAGTCAGGATCCTCCAGAGAAAGAGGACAATAAGAAACAGAACCAATAAGGACCAAGCTAGATACATTCAAAACAAGAAAGCTCTTGTGCTATCTCTCTCTCTCTATAAATATATGTACATATGACAGATAGATACAGACATGATAGAGAAATAGATTGATTGATTGATTGATTATGAGGAATTGGAGGCTGAAAAGTCCCATGATCTGCTGTCTGCAAGATGTAGATACAGAAGAGTCAGTGGTATGATTCAGCCCAAGTCTGAAGGCCAGAGAACAAGGGGGCTGATGTGTAAATTCCAGGCTAAGGTCAGGTTAGGCTGAGATGTCCCAGCTCAACAGTGAGGCAGGAAAATAAAAGAGCCGAATTCCTCCTCCCTCCATCTTCTGTTCTATTCAGGACTGGAGGCCGCCCACCCACATGAGGAAGGGCAATCTACTCTGCTGAGTCCACCAATTCAAATACTAATCTTGTACAGAAACACCCTCACAGACTGTGGGTGAAATTGCAACATTTCCAGAATCTCTCACCTGGCCTTCGTGCATCTCCACATCAATAGGTGTTTTCAAGGGGTGGAGAAAATTAGTCCATCTCCATATCAATAAGTACTTACAAGGGGGAGTGAGGGTATATCTGGAACGGAGAGGTTGGTGGGGGTCCCCTTTTGCAGCTGGGTAGTAAGAAACACGGGAGAGCAGAGGTGGATGACTGCCTGTAGGCAATCAATGAGTTTCTCCCACTTTTTTCTCCCTTCGATCAATTTTGGTTCAAAGGTCCCTGGGATTTTCCCTCTGGAGTTACACAGACACACCCAGAAGTAATGTTTAATCTGTACCTCACGGCCTCTCAAGTTGACACATAAAATTAACCATCATTAAGTCTACCTCTTCTCAATTTGGCACCCAAACTCCTTTCCCTAAATAAAATAATAAATATGAAAACAAAACAGTAACAAAGTCATCATTCTGCTCAATAAGATACAATATCTTGTGTATCTTTCCCCAGAAGAGGAGGTAAAGTCCTTGAGTGATATTTACTTTCTCCTTAATAACTTATAACTTAAATGCTATGATGTAAAATTAATGATATAAAAATCAATACATCTCATATACATGGCAAGGGAGTAAGAAAGAAAACAGATACACAAACACATGCACAGCAAAATAAGGAGGAAGTATTCATGACAATGACAGTCTTCATTTCTCTAATTGTTCACATAGTTGCAGCTGGTATTTATTACTACCTTCTTCCACTATGTATTATGTATTTCCTTTGCCTTCAGCAAGCACTTCAGCTGGTTTTTTACCTGATGAAGTGACCCAAACCTTCATTCCTAAAGGTCTGGGCCATTGGATTCCTCTCTGGATTGGGTTGTGGTTTTCCACTGACCTTAACCACAGGGCATAGTACTACTAGAGATGCCCTGAATGATCTCCTTTTCTTACTTCCATTGTGAAATAGTAGTCCAATTTTCCCCTGGTATTCAGGATCAATCATTTTACCCAGCACTGTACCTCCCCCTTCTTTGTCTGTTGATTCAATGGCTTAAGGAGGCCCAAGTGACCAGGTGGTAGTCTTAACTTCCATTTCAACAGAATCATTGTATCTCCTGGAGGAAGCATTCCTCTCATTGCAACTAAGACCTCTAGGCCAGCAGAACATAAAGTTGAAAGAATAGGAAGCAAAAAATTTGCTGCTGGGTCATTAGAAGTAATAG
Organism: Smutsia gigantea; assembly: GCA_032199065.1. Taxonomy (NCBI): domain Eukaryota; kingdom Metazoa; phylum Chordata; class Mammalia; order Pholidota; family Manidae; genus Smutsia; species Smutsia gigantea. The sequence goes on along the minus strand of JAVSCE010002402.1, from coordinate 250,105 downwards.
TGAGTGGTATCACTCCCATTTCCACCCCTTGATTCCTGAACCCATGAATCCTGGCTATCTGAGAAATAGTACTATATACTACTGAATGCTGAATCAGAGCTTATATAGCCCACGGGAGAACCTTGCTCCAGTCCTATAAGGTATTGCCACCTAGCTGGCACTATAACTAAGTCTTCAAAAGGCCATTCTCTTGTTCTATCATGCCAGCTGCTTCAGGATGGTGGGGAACATAGTAAGACCAGCAAATCCCATGAAGATGGGTTCATTGCTATACTTCTTGTGTTTCCAAGTGAGTTCTTTGATGAGAAACAATGCTGTATAAATACCATGATAATAGATAAGACACTGTGAAAGTTCCTGGATGATAGCTTTGGCAGAAGCATTGTGTGTAGAGAAGGCAAGTCCATATCCAGAATAAACATGTATTCCAGTAAGCTCCAGGGTGGAAGCAGTCTAATATAGTCAACTTGCCACCAGGGATGATCACCCTAGGAAATGGTGACATGTTGGGGACTCAGTGTTGGTCTCTGCCACTGGCAGATGAGGCAATGGTGACCATAGCCACACTGGCCTTGGGGAAAGCCTATGTTGCTGGTCCATGCAACTTCCATCTTTGTCACCATGGTCACTTGGCACATGAGCGCACTGGGAAATGACAGGGGTAGATGGGGAAAGAGGCTAATTGATATCTATAAAATAGATCAGCCTTTACACTTGATTATTAAAATCCTCCTCTGCTGAGGTCACCCTTTGGCAAGCATTCACATGGTACACAAAGATCTTCATGTTTTTTCTGTCCATTCAGAGAAGTCTCTTCACATACCTTATCCCCAATTTTGTAACCAAGTTTCCATCATGTCAAGTCCCTGACCATCCAGCCAATCTATCTGCTACAGCCCATGACTCAATATGTACTTGCATGTATCACCATTTCTATTTCCAAGCAAAGTAAATGGCAATTGTAAATAATAAGTTGCTTGAAGTTCTGCCCTTTGTGGTAACTTCCCTTCATGGCTGCTTTTCAGGGATGCCCCCAAAAGGGACCACAGAGCTGCCGCGGGCCACTTTTGAGTGGTGCCTATACGTAAACCAGGCCCACTTCTTCTTTTCATCTGTCAGCTGATTGCAGGGAACTTCTTGTGAAGTCATAGGTGCAGGCTGGAAGAGAGAAAACAGTATAGCAGTCGTAGGAGTCAGGGGCATTTGAGCCTCTTCTTCATGTAACTTACTGATGCCTTCAGGACCTGCCGGGAATGGATCACATATTTACTACTTCCATTTGATGGTGGAGTGATGCCTAACTTTATGGCTTGGTGGGTTAGACAACACCCAGTTCCTCAAGGGCAGCTCAGGTCACAGAGTGGCTTGACGGACCATAGTTAAGTGTTCAGTCTCTGCTAAGGCCAAGAGCTGTTTCTCAGAAGGAGAGTGGTTTATCCATGGAAGATTTCAGGGACTTTCTCCGAAAGCTCCAAATCTCATGCTGTAACTCACCTTTGGGGCCTGTCAATAGCTTCAAACAGCACCTCTGTATGCCATGACACCTCAAGCACCATCGGATCTGCTGGGTCACATGGCCCACGTGACAGACAAGCTTACACAGCACCCTGAACCTGCTGTAGAGTCTTTTCTGTTTCTGGGCCCCATTCAAAACTAGCAGGTTTTGGATCACAGGTTAAATGGGCCAAAGGGTGACATCCAAATGAGGAATATGCAGCCTCCAAAAGTGGCTGGTGAGGCACTGTGCCTCTTTCTTGGTTGTAGAGGAGCTCATATGTAACAACTTAGGCTTTATTTTAGAAGGGCTAACTCAATGTGAACCCCCAGAAATTTCACTGAGGTAGAAAGAACCTAAATTTTAGTCAGATTTATTTCCTATACTCTGACACATAAATTTCTTACCAATAAATCTGGAAGAGTTAACTACTGCTTGCTCATGAGGTCCAATCAGCATAATGTCTTGCAACAAATATAGGAGAGCACCTATTTCTTTGAGATACTAATTTCATTTCCATTGGATATATACCCAGAATTGGGATTGCTGAATCATATGATCTATTTTTAATTTTTTGACGAACCTCCATATTGTTTTCCATAATGACTGTACAGACTTACATTCCCAACAACAAGGTACAAAGGTTACCTTTCCTCCACATCCTCACCATTTGTTATCTCTTGACTTTTTGATAATAGCCATCTTAACAGGTATGAGGTGATATTTTTTTGTGATTTTGATTTGTATTTCCCTGATGATTAATGACAATGAGCATCTTTTCATATACCTATTGGTCATTTATATGTCTTCTTAGGAAAAATATCTATTCAGGTATTTGCCCATTTTTTTAAGATTGGGTTGTTTCTTTGCTATTGACTTATAAGAGTTCCTTGTATAGTTTGGATATTAACCCTTTATGGGATATATGGTTTCCAAACATTTTCTACCATTCTGTAAGTTGCTTTTGCATTTTTTAATTGTTCCCTTTGCTGTGCAGAAGCTTTTGAATTTGATGTAGTCTCAGTTGTTTATGTTTGCTTTTTTTGCCTGTGCTTTTGGTGTCAAATACAAAAACTCATTGGCAAGACCAACATCCTGGGGCTGTTCCCATGAAGGCTTCAAGCTTTTCCAAAATTTTAGGAGTTGTAGGGTTTCAGGTTTTATGTTTATTTAGGTCTTTAATCCATTTTGAACTGATTTTTGTGCAAGGTGTGAGATAAATATCCAATTTCATTTTGTTTTTTTGTTTGGATTTTTTTTGGTTGTGAATATCCATTTTTTTCCAACACCATTTATTGAAGAGACTATCCTTTCCCCATTGTGTATTTTTGGTGACTTTGTTACATTATTTGACAAAATATGCATGAGTTGTTACATTATTTGACAAAATATGCATGAGTATTTCTGGGCTTTCTGGTCTGTTCCATTGTTATGTGTGCTGTTTTGCTAGTCCCATACATTTTGGTTTTATTTATTTGGGTCTTCTCTCCTTTTAAATGAGTCTAGCTAAATGTTTATCAATTTTGTTTATCTTTAAAAAAAAACCAACTTACAGTTTTGTTGACTTTTTTCTATTGTTTTTCTACTCTCTGTTTCATTTATTTCAGCTCTAGTCTTTGTCATTTATTTCCATCTACTAACTTTGGGCTTAGTTTGCTCTTCTTTTCTAGTTCCCTGAGGTATAAAGCTAGGTTGTTTATTTGAGATCTTTTCTCTATACATCACCTTTTATTGCTATAATCTTCTCTCTGAGAACTGCTTTTTCTGTGACATTAAGTTTTGGAATATTGTGTTTCCATTTGCATTTATCTCAGTATTTTTTATTTCCTTTTTGATTTCTCTCTCTTCTTCTTGTATTCCCATAATACATATATTGTCCCACTTGCTGGTGTTTTGTAAGTCCCTTAAACTTTCTACTGTTTTTCCCTTGTTTTCTTTTTGCCCCTCTGATTGAGTGATTTTCCCTGATCTTTCCGTTTCCCAATCTTTTTTTCTGCGTGATCCAGTCTGTTGTGACTCCTTGCATTGTATTTTTCTGTTCAGTTATGGGATCATTCAGTTATATGATTTCTGTTTGGCACTTTTTAAATATTTTTTATTTCTTTGTTAAAATTCTCACTTTGTTTATACATTTCTCTCTTGACGTTGGTGAGCATATTCGTACCATTATTTTGAATTCTGTGTTGGGTGAATAACTTATATCCATTTCAGTAGGGATGGTTTCTGAAGATTTATGTTTTTCTTTTGTCTAGAACATATTCTCCCTTTTTTTTTTTCATTTTCCTGGACTCTGTGCTGTTCTGTGCATTAGATAAAACAACCACCTCTCTTGGTCTTGGAAGGCTGGACTTTTGTAGGAAAATAACCTTGCCGATCATCCCAGCTCGAGATTCTGGGTATCTGTCAAACTTTTGTGCTTTTCCAGACCTCTGTCCTTATTCTTAGTGTCCTCCAGGAGACCATGATGTGCCAAGTATCATCAGTGCCCTGAAGGTGAGGAACGTCCACACGCCTGAGCATTCCCAGAGGAGTACATATGGTTGCCTGCCCATCATACTCCAGGTGCAGGCTAATTGAAAGGACAACCCTTGGTCAGCAGCTGGGAAAGCTGGGGCATTAAATATACAGTCTAACCTTTATCAGAGGAAATTGGGAGCTAAGTATTTTTGTCTACTATGCTGAGCAAGGGGAACAGTTGCCAAGAGTCCTTGGGTACCCATAAAAATATCTCTTTGCTCTCTGTGGTCCTAGGGAAGCCATGACACCTGTCAGTTCCTAGATTTCGGTGAATTTGGAGCCAGTACCTGGGGTAGCAGCCATAGACGCTGAGGTGCTAGATGTGTGGATGAACTCCTTTCAAGAAGAAGCAAGAGGCCTACTTTTACCACTGGGGCAAACCAGGGGGGAGAAGGTGAGGGAAGTTGTCACACACACATACAGGCTCCCAGAGCACTAATAATGATATTCCTTATCAGCTCTCAGGTACAAGTGAATTAGGAACCTAACCCTCAGGCAGCATCTGGGAAAGTACATAGTCAACCTTTCAGGGAGAAACAGGAGACCTTGAATTCTGCCTGCTCCCTCTGTGGTGAGATCAGGGGTATGGCTTTAGGAAGCTCTTATGCGTCAAACTCTGTCAGCTCTCAGAGCTAAGTGATTTGGAAGCTTGTCCTTCAGGTGGAGGTGCTAAGGTTGGGGCGCTACATGTGTGTTCCAAACCATGGACTCCTCAGGGAGAACCTGGCATTTGCAGGTTCCCTCCTACTTGTGAGGCACTATGCTAGGGGTGGGGTTTATGGCATAGATGTGCCTCAGCTTTTCCTACCCATTTTGCTATGGGTATTTTCTCAGTTGCCTAATGTGCAGGACTCACTCAACTAGATTCTGGATTTCTCTTAGAGGGAACTGATCCCTGTGCAGCTGTTTTCAAAGTGTATCCATTGTTGGAAGGAAAGTCAGGAGCCTCCTATAATGCCATGTTGCTGATGTCTTCAATCTAGAATTTTTTAAATCTAATCAGATTAGAGAGTCAATTACAGAAACCCCAGAAATCCTAAAAACTCATCCTTTAAGTTCTGACAAAAAAAAATTCTCTGGAACTACTCTCAGTACCAAAATCTATATTTGTCAGGGTTCTCCAGAGAAATAGAATCAATATTACGCCGGACTGGCTCATGTGACTATAGAGACTGAGAAGTCACACAGTCTGTTCTCTGGAAGCTGGAGACATAGGAAAGAGCTGGTGGTATAATTCAGGTGATCTAAAGGCCTAAGAACCAGGGGAGCTAATGGTGTAAATCTCAGTCCAAGGGTAGGAAAAGAGGAGATGAGATGAGAAGCAGTGAAGCAGGAAAGAAGAGGGGAGTTTCTCCTTCCTCCATCTATTGTTCTATTCAGGCCTTCAGTGGATTGGATGACCCCCATCCACATTACACACGGCAATCTACTTCACAAAGTTCACTTATTCAAGTGTTGAAAAACATCTGGAAAATCCCTCATAGACTCACCCAGAAATAATGTTTAATCTGGGTACCCTGCATCCAGTCAGACCCACACATAAAATTAACCGTCACATATTCCAAGATACCTTTCCCCCAGAATAACTAAGTCTTCCTAGTCTCTCAAGACAGAAGGGAGGCTTTCACGGGTCTTCCGTTTATCAAACAAACAACTATAACTGTGCAGGATGTCGTGGCCCTGAAGACAAATGCCTTGAAGACACTACCTGCACTTATCTCAAGGTATTGAGCTTGGGTTGACCGTACAATAGAGAAGGTATATAAAGCAAATATATAAAACAAACTTTGATGAAATCTACAGATTATATTGAAAAATTGGTTATCAAAGATTTTAACACATATCTCTCAAATATTATAGACCACACAGGCCCAGAGAAGAGTAATGTAGATATCTGAATGCAATTAACAAGCTTGGTCTAATGTAGAGATCATATGTAAATTCTGCTTAAGAATAGGGTATCATGGTTTCCTCAGCATGCACAAAAACTGATCTTTAATCATGTGAAGTAGCTACAATAAATTAAAAAGTTGGTACATAAATACCACATTCACTGAGAAGGGTACAATTAAGAGTAAATAACAAAAAGATGAAAAATTCTCATATATTTGAAAATTTAAAAACATGCACTAAAAATCAAATCATATTGTATAGTAAATTTCTTAGATCTGAATAATAATGAAATAATACATATGACTCTTTGTGGTATGCAGCTAAAGCAGAACTTGGAGGACAATTTATAGTTTTAAATGTTTATTTTGGAAAAGAACTCTGAAATGCAATGAGATTAAGATATTAGAAAAAGACCAAGATAATATACACAAAGGAAGGAAAGATAATAAAGGTAAGAGTAGAAATCAATGAAATAGGAAACAAAGATATATTTGAGAGCATCAAGAAAGCCAGAAGTTAAGCCTTGGAAAAGGTTAATAAATTGCTAAACCTCTGTCAGTACTGATAAGGAAAAAAAAGAAACACAATTAAGCAATATGACATATGGCAGTGATTAAAAGGAAAAGATATTATGAATAACTTTATGCCAATAAATTTCAAATGACAAAATAGACAAATTCTTAGGACTTAAAATTGACTCTAGAATAAATACAAAGACTAATAGTCCCATTCTTACAACATAAATTGAAGTAGTATTTAAAACTCTTTTGATAAAGGAAAGAGCACAGCCTACAGTTGTACAAGTAAATTCTACCAAATTTTCAAGAAATAGGTCATTCCAATCCTAAAGAAGCTCTTTTACAAAATAGAAGAAAAAAGAACATTTCCCCAATAAATCCTATGGGAGCAGAATAATCTCAATACCAAAACCACACAGTGATGGTAAACAAAGTAAAATAACAGACAAAAACCAATTGTAAATTTAGACACAAAAATCTTAAATAAAAAATTAGCCAATTAACACCATCAGTTTTTGAAAAGGAGAATACAAGGAGATTGTAAAGGGGCATGAGGAAATTTTTATGGTCATAGAAATGATCTATATGTTGACTGTAACTGGTTACATGACTGTACATATGCATTAAAATTCACTGAACTATATACTCTAAAAGGTGAATTTTATTGTATGTAAATTACACTTCAATAAACTTTTCAAAAAAAGACGTTTTACAGAATTCCACACCTATTTTATGATAATTCTTACTACAAGAACAAAAGGAAACATCCTTACAATGATAAAGACTATTTACCAAAAATTTACATCAAACATCATTCTCAATAAAGAATGTTAAATCATTACCATTAAAATTAGAAGTCAAAGAAGTCCATCATTAAGATTTCTATTCAGCATTGTACTGGAAATTCTAGCCAGTATGGCAAGACAACAAAGCAACCAGATACATAAGAAAAAAAGAAAAAAAGTTGGTATTTCCCGATAATATGTTTGTGCTCACTAAAAATCCCAAACAACAGAATTAGAAATAATAATCGAATTTAGCAAGGTGACTGGCTAAATGAGCAAGATAAAAGATAAATTTGTATTTTTATGCCAGTAAGAAATAAAGCAATTTTAAAGAGGAAACCATTTGTAACAGAATGAATCTAATAAAAATGTGCAAGACTTATCTGTAGAAATTAAAAATTTTTATTGGAAGAAAGACTTAAATAAATGGAAAGATATTCTTTGTCCATGAACAGGATTCAGTATCGTTTATGTCAAAATCTCCAAGTTGTTTGATTCCATGCAGTTTCAATCACACTTCCAACTGGTTTGGAACTCAACAAAATTATTCTAAAATATGTATGTGAGAGCAAAGGAATAAGAAAGAAGAAAAATACATGGAGATCTTGCCCTATGAGTTACCAAGATTTTTTATAAAGTTACAGGAAGAGAAAAATATATAAATTGACTGCTAGTTAAAAATAGAAATAAGCTTAAACCTAAAGGTAACTTTGATAGACAATATACCACAAATCAACAGGGGAAGAAAGGACTATTCAACAAATGGTACTGGGAAAGTACCATTGATTGTTCATATAGAAAAAAAGTTAAATTGGATTTCCAACCCACTCCATACATAAAAAAGTTCTAGATGCATAACGAAATGAAATGTGAAAGGCAAACCTTAAAAAATGCAAAATAAAATATGGAGAATGTCTCTCTAACCTTGGGGTAAGAAAAAATGTCTAAGACAAAATGCAGTAACCATAAAAGAAAACGATTTCATTAAAATTAAACATTCTTCTTCACCAAAGGACAATAAAAGACAGTTGAAACACAAATCACACAACTGTGGTAGTGGAGGATGATAAAAACAGTTTGAAAAATAATTTGACTCTTCTTATTAGCTCAACATTTATTTATCCTGTGGTCTAGCAACTCTACTCTTGATTTCGTGCACTAGGAGGCAGGTATAAGAACATTCAGAGCAGTGCTATTTGTAAGAGCAAAAACTTGATAATCATCCATGTGTCCTGTTCTAGTTATCCTTTGCTGTGTAACAAACGACCTCAAAAGTTAGTGGCTTAAAATACAACATAAGCCTACAATTTTAGCAGGGCTTAAAAGAGACCATCAGTTTCTCTCCACCAAGAGTCAGCTCGGGTAGCTGGAAGACTAGGGGCTGGAATCATTTGAAGGGGCACTTACTCATGTCTGGAAGCTGATGCTGGCTGTTTGCCGAGACTTCATTTAGTCCTGCTCCATTACACCTGTGAGAGACTTGTCCAGTGACAGGTTGGCTTCCTCATAACATGGTGGATGAGTTCAAAGTAGGAGGGAGGAAAGGAGGAAGTGAAGGAGAGAGAGAGAAGAGAAAGGGTGGAGAGTTAGAGGAAGGGAGGGAGACATGGGAAAAGAGAACATTATATAATACACAGCTTCTGACCTAGCTTTAGGAAGCATACAGCATCACCTTTGCTGGATTCATCAAATATATTCATCAAAGGCAAGTTACTAAAGTCAGCCCCTATGCAGGGGAAAGAAAGTTAAGTTTTTTTTGTAAGGAGGCATGTCAAAGAATTTGCAGACATGTTTTTTAAGAACCCCACTTATCCCTTCATGGAAAAATAGATAAATAAAATATTCTCACAATTGAATGTTACATATTACAGTGAATATGAATTACTATAGCTATATAGCACAATATAGATGAATTCTTTAAACATAATTTGAGTGGAGAAAAAAACAGTCCCAGAGGATTACATTAAGTATGATAATATTTTCATAAAGTTAAAAGTCAAATGAAAATAAATAATATATTATTTATATAGATATATATGTATTTATATACATATTAAGCATATGTTTATATTAATGACAAGACTATTATTTTTAAAAGGGGAATAATATAAATTTGAGTGTAGTCCTTTATCTAAGTAGAGAAAAGGAGGAGAAAGAGAGTGAAATGGGAAAAGTAAATAGGAAGATATAAGTTACTGGAAGGTTCTAGATTTTATACTGGTTTGCATGTTTCCTGGTGCTCTTTATATCATTATACATAATTATATATGTATATGTGTTTGCAGTTTACATATTTGTAATAAATAGTCTTCAATGTACCAAGTATTATATTAAATAGAAGGGAACATTTTAAAAATGAAGAAAGAAATGAAAGGCTGTAATGGACTAGGAACAAAAGAGAAAGTATTTAGCCAACTTAAATGAGCCAAATTTCCAGGTCAGATAAATTCTGCCCTAGAATGTTAAAAGAATTTGCAAGTATGATTGTTAAAATTCTTTTTTAGGAAGTCATGTATGGGAGACATGATAGCAAATTGAAGATAGTTAAGTAAATGTCCTGATTTTTTTTTAGAAGTTAGGAAAGGTAGAGTTTACAAAATAATGGCAATCAACTTAATATTGATTCCTGTCACAAATTCCTAACAGATGACAAGTTGGTGCTTAGAAAAGAATGATGTGTCCACTAGGAGTTTCATGGATTATTGACAAATGCAGTTTCCTTTCATTACTGGGCATTTGGACTTTGTAGCATGGTTAGGGTAGCCATGAAAATACTGTAACATGATCTTGGCAAGGATTTTGATAAAATAACTCCTCTGTTCTTTTTATTTTTTATTGGTATCATTAATATACACTTACATGAACATTGTGGTTACTAGATTCCCCCCATTATCAAGTCTACACCACATACCCCATTACAGTCACTGTCCATCAGCATAGTAAGATGCTATAGAATCACTACTTGTCTTCTCTGTGCTATACTGCCTTCCCCATGCCTCCCCCAAACATTATGCATGCTAATCATAATGCCCTTTTCCCCCTTATCCCTCCCTTCCCACCCATCCTCCCCAGTCCCGTTCCCTTTGGTAACTGTTAGTCCATTCTTGGGTTCTGTGAGTCTGCTGCTGTTTTGTTCCTTCAGTTTTTTCTTTGTTCTTATACTCACTGATGAGTAAAATCATTTGATACTTGTCTTCCTCCACTGGCTTATTATAATACCCTCTAGCTCCATCCATGTTGTTGCAAATGGTAGGATTTTGTTTCTTCTTATGGCTCAATGATATTCCACTGTGTATATGTACCACATCTTCTTTATCCATTCATCTACTGATGGACACTTAGGTTGCTTCCATTTCTTGGCTATTGTAAATAGTGTTGCAATAAACATAGGGGTGCATATGTCTTTTTCAAACTGGGCTGCTGCATTCTTAGGGTAAATTCCTAGGAGTGGAATTCCTGGGTCAAATGGTATTTCTGTTTTTAGTTTTTTGAGGAACCTCCACATTGCTTTCCACAAAGGATGAACTAATTTACATTCCCACCAGCAGCGTAGGAGGGTTCCCCTTTCTCCACATCCTTGCCAACGTTTGGTGTTGTTTCTCTTTTGGATGTTGGCCATCCTAACTGGTGTAAGGTAATATCTCATTATGGTTTTAATTTGCATTTCTCTGATGATTAGCAATGTGGAGCATCTTTTCATGTGCCTGTTGGCCATCTGAATTTCTACTTTGGAGAAGTGTCTGTTCAGATCCTCTGCCCATTTTTTTTAATATAATTTATTTTATTATCATTAATTTACAATTACATGTGCAATATTACGATTATTAAACTACCCCTTCATCAGGTCCCCCCCACCAACCTCATTACAGTCACTGTCCATCAGCATAGTGAGATGCTATAGAATCACTACTTGTCTTCTCTGAGTTGTACTGCCCTCCCCGTGCCCCCCCATCATTACATCTGCTAATCGTAATGCCCCTTTTTCCCTCTTATCCCTCCCTTCCCGCCCATTTTCCCCAGTCCCTTTCCCTTTGGTAACTATTAGTCCGTTCTTGGGTTCTGTGAGTCTGCTGCTGTTTTGTTCCTTCAGTTTTTTTCTTTGTTCTTATACTCCACATATGAGTGAAATCATTTGATACTTGTCTTTTCGGCTTGGCTTATTTCACTGAGCATAATACCCTCTAGCTCCATCCATGTTGTTGCAAATGGTAGGATTTGTTTTCTTCTTATGGCTGAATAATATTCCATTGTGTATATGTACCACATCTTCTTTATCCATTCATCTACTGATGGACACTTAGGTTGCTTCCATTTCTTGGCTATTGTAAATAGTGCTGCAATAAACATAGGGGTGCATCTGTCCTTTTCAAATTGGGCTGCTGCATTCTTAGGGTAAATTCCTAGGAGTGGAATTCCTGGGTCAAATGGTATTTCTATTTTGAGTTTTTTGAGGAACCTCCATACTGCTTTCCACAATGGTTGAACTAATTTGCAGTCCCACCAGCAGTGTAGGAGGGTTCCCTTTTCTCCACATCCTCGCCAACATTTGTTGTTGTTTGTGTTTTGGATGTTGGCCATCCTCACTGGTGTGAGGTGATATCTCATTGTGGTTTTAATCTGCATTTCTCTGATGATTAGCGATGTGGAGCATCTTTTCATGTGCCTGTTGGCCATCTGAATTTCTTCTTTGGAGAAGTGTCTATTCATGTCCTCTGCCCATTTCTTAATTGGATTATTTGCTTTCTGTTTGTTAAGGTGCATGAGTTCTTTATATATTTTGGATGTCAACCCTTTATCAGATACGTTTTTTATGAATATATTCTCCCATACTGTAGGATGTCTTTTTGTTCTACTGATGGTGTCCTTTGCTGTACAGAAGCTTTTCAGCTTGATATAGTCCCACTTGTTCATTTTTGCTTTTGTTTCCCTTGCCCGGGGAGATATGTTCATGAAGAAGTTGCTCATGTTTATGTCCAAGAGATTTTTGCCTATGTTTTTTTCTAAGAGTTTTATGGTTTCATGACTTACATTCAGGTCTTTGATCCACCTTGAGTTTACCTTTGTGTATGGGGCTAGACAGTAGTCCAGTTTCATTCTCTTACATGTAGCTGTCCAGTTTTTCCAACACCAGCTGCTGAAGAGGCTGTCATCTCCCCATTGTATATCCAAGGCACTTTTATCAAATATTAATTGACTGTATATGTTTGGGTTAATGTTTGGATTTTCTATTCTGTTCCACTGGTCTGTGGGTCTGTTTTTGTGCCAATACCAAATTGTCTTGATTACTGTGGCTTTGTAGTAGAGCTTGAAGTCAGGGAGTGTAATTCCCCCTGTTTTATTCCTCCTTCTCAGGATTGCTTTGGCTATTCGGGGTCTTTTGTGGTTCCATATGAATTTTAGAATTATTTGTTCCAGTTCATTGAAGAAAGCTGTTGGTAGTTTGATAGGGATTGCATTGAATCTGTAGATTGCTTTAGGTAGTATAGCCATTTTGACAATATTTATTCTTCCTAGCCAAGAGCATGGGATGCATTTCCATTTGTTAGTGTCCTCTTTAATTTCTCTTAGGAGTGTCTTGTAGTTTTCAGAGTACAGGTCTTTCACTTCCTTTGTTAGGTTTATTCCTAGGTATTTTATTCTTTTTGATGCAATTGTGAATGGAATTGTTTTTCTGATTTCTCTTTCTGTTAGTTCATCATTAGTGTATAGGAAAGCAACAGATTTCTGTGTGTTAATTTTGTATCCTGCAACTTTGCTGAATTCAGATATTAGTTCTAGTAGTTTTGGAGTGGAGTCTTTAGGGTTTTTTATGTACAGTATCATGTCATCTGCAAATAGTGACAATTTGACTTCTTCTTTACCAATCTGGATGCCTTGTATGTCTATGTTTTGTCTGATTGCTGTGGCTAGGACCTCCAGTACTATGTTGAATAACAGTGGAGAGAGTGGGCATCCTTGTCTTGTTCCGATCTTAGATGAAAAGCTTTCAGCGTCTCGCCGTTAAGTATGATGTTAGCTGTGGGTTTGTCATATATAGCCTTTATGATGTTGAGGTACTTGCCCTCTATACCCATTTTGTTGAGAGTTTTAATCAGGAATGGATGCTGAATTTTGTCAAATGCTTTTTCAGCATCTATGGAGATGATCATGTGGTTTTTGTTCTTCTTTTTGTTGATGTGGTGGATGATGTTGATGGATTTTCGAATGTTGTACCATCCTTGCATCCCTGGGATGAATCCCACTTGATCATGGTGTATGATCCTCTTGATGTATTTTTGAATTCGGTTTGCTAATATTTTGTTGAGTATTTTTGCATCTACGTTCATCAGGGATATTGGTCTGTAATTTTCTTTTTTGGTGAGGTCTTTGCCCGGTTTTGGTATTAGAGTGATGCTGGCTTCATAGAATGAGTTTGGAAGTATTCCCTCCTCTTCTATTTTTTGGAAAACTTTAAGGAGAATCGGTGTTATTTCTTCTCTATATGTCTGGTAGAATTCAGAGGTGAATCCATCAGGCCCGGGGGTTTTGTTCTTGGGTAGTTTTTTGATTACCAATTCGATTTCGTCACTGGTGATTGGTCTGTTTAGTTTTTCTGTTTCTTGCTTGGTCAGTCTTGGAAGGTTGTATTTTTCTAAGAAGTTGTCCATTTCTTCTATGTTTTCCAGCTTGTTAGCATATAGATTCTCATAATATTCTCTTATGATTCTTTGTATTTCTGTGGGGTCCGTCGTGATTTTTCCTTTCTCATTTCTGATTGTGTTTATGTGTGTAGATTCTCTTTTTCTCTTAATGAGTCTGGCTAGGGGTTTATCTATTTTGTTTATTTTTTCAAAGAACCAGCTCTTGGTTTTATTGATTTTTTCTATTGTTTTATTCTTCTCAATTTTATTTATTTCTTCTCTAATCTTTATTATGTCCCTCCTTCTGGTGACTTTGGGCCTCATTTGTTCTTCTTTTTCCAATTTCAGTAATTGTGTCTTTAGACTATTCATTTGGGAATGTTCTTCCTTCTTTAAATAGGCCTGGATTGCAATATACTTTCCTCTTAGAACTGCCTTTGCTGCGTCCCACAGAAGTTGTGGCTTTGTGTTGTTGTTGTCATTAGTCTCCATATATTCTTTGATTTCTGTTTTGATTTGGTCGTTAACCCATTGATTAATTAGGAGAGTGTTGTTAAGTCTCCATGTATTTGTGAGCCTTTTTGATTTCTTTCTAAAATTTATTTCTAGTTTTATACCTTGGTGATCTGAGAAGTTGGTTGGTAGGATTTCAATATTTTTGAAATTACTGAGGTTCTTTTTGTGGCCTAGTATGTGGTCTATTCTGGAAAATGTTCCATGTGCACTTGAGAAGAATGTGTATCCTGTTGCTTTTGGGTGTAGAGTTCTGTAGATGTCTGTTAGGTCCATCTGTTCTAGTGTGTTGTTCAGTGCCTCTGTGTCTTTACTTATTTTCTGTCTGGTTGATCTGTCCTCTGGAGTGAGTGGTGTGTTGAAGTCTCCTAAGATGAATGCATTGCTGTCTATTTCCTCCTTTAATTCTGTTAGTATTTGTCTCACATATGCTGGCGCTCCTGTGTTGGGTGCATATATATTTATAATGGTTATATCTTCTTGTTGGACTGACCCCTTTATCATTATGTAATGTCCTTCTTTATCTTTTGCTACTTTCTTCGTTTTGAAGTCTATTTTGTCTGATACAAGTACTGCAACACCTGCTTTTTTCTCTTTGTTGTTTGCATGAAATATCTTTTTCCATCCCTTCACTTTTAGTCTGTGTATATCTTTGGATTTGAGGTGAGTTTCTTGTAGGCAGCATATAGATGGGTCTTGCTTTTTTATCCATTCTGTTACTCTGTGTCTTTTGATTGGTGCATTCAGTCCATTTACATTTAGGGTGATTATTGATAGATATGTACTTATTGCCATTGCTGGCTTTAGATTCGTGGTTACCAAGGGTTCAAGGGTTGCTTCTTTACTATCTAACAATCTAACTTAACTTTCTTGTTAAGTTATTGTAAACACAGTCTGATGTTTCTTTCTTTCTCTCCCTTCTTATTCCTCCTCCTCCATTCTTTCTATAATAGGTGTTTTATTCTTTGCCTTTAGTTAGTATTTGGATGGTCTGCTTTCTTTGCTATGATTTTTTTTTTCTCTGGTGACATCTTTTTAGCCTTAGGTGTGCTTCCATCTAGAGCAGTCCATTTAAGATATCCTGTAGTGGTGGTTTATGAGAGGCAAACTCTCTTAACTTTCGTTTATCTGGAAATTGTTTAATCCCTCCATCATATTTAAATGATAATCGTGCTGGATACAATATTCTTGGTTCGAGGCCCTTCTGTTTCATAA
Source organism: Smutsia gigantea (assembly GCA_032199065.1). NCBI lineage: Eukaryota > Metazoa > Chordata > Mammalia > Pholidota > Manidae > Smutsia > Smutsia gigantea. The sequence continues at coordinate 234,549 of JAVSCE010002402.1, read as the reverse complement.
CATTAAGTATATCATGCCATTCTCTTCTGGCCTGTAAGGTTTCTGTTGAGAAGTCTGATGATAGTCTGATGGGTTTTCCTTTGTAGGTGATCTTTTTTCTCTCTCTAGCTGCCTTTAATACCCTGTCTTTATCTTTGATCTTTGCCATCTTAATTATTATGTGTCTTGGTGTTGTCTTCCTTGGGTCCCTTGTGTTGGGAGATCTATGAGCTTCGGTGGACTGCGAGACTACTTCCTTCCCCAGCGAGGGAAAGTTTTCAGCAATTATTTCTTCAAAGACACTTTCTATCCCTTTTTCTCTCTCTTCTTCCTCTGGTACTCCTATAATGCGAATATTGTTCCGTTTGGATTGGTCACACAGTTCTCTTAATATTCTTTCATTCCTAGAAATCCTTTTATCTCTCTCTGCCTCAGCTGCTCTGTACTCCTGTTCTCTGTTTTCTATTCCATTAACAGTCTCTTGCATCTCATCCATTCTGCTGTTAAGCCCGTCGATCGCTTGTCTGATTTCTGTATTGTCTTTCCTCAGTTCCCTCACTTCCTCCCTCAGCTCTTGCACATTTCTCTGTAGGTCCATCAGCATGGTTATGACTTTTATTCTGAATTCTTTTTCAGGGAGGCTGTGCATTTCCATCCCTTCAGACTCCCTCTCTGGGGTTGTCTGGTTGATTTTGGTCTGAACCATATTCCTCTGTCTTTTCATGGCTGTATAATTTGGTCACTGATAGTTGCCACGTATGTCAGCTGGGCTCTTTAAGACTTTAAAAAGAGAAGAAAAAAAAAGAGAAAAAAAGAAAAAAAGGAAAAAAAAAGAAAGAAAAAAGAAAGAAAAGAAAAAACAAAAACAAAACAAAAACAAAACAAAACAAAAAAACAAAAAAATGCCCACCGGACGTAGATTCTGTGGGAATGCTCTAGGTGGCGCTATTGCCCCACTATTCCACAGCTGTGACTGTGCTGCTCCGCAGGGCCCTTTATCGCTCTGGCAGGGGTGGGAACGAATAGGAGGCTGTTGATCTCAGTGAGAAGTGTTAAGTATGGCTACGCTTCCTCAGTTGCCAGCTAAGGCTTCTGAAACTCCCCAGGACTCCCAGCCTGCTGGGCTGAGTGTGCTGGGGCGATCCGGCTCCTCCGCTGGGCTCCTGTCTCTTTAAGACCGCTGAAGAAAGCGCGCACTTTTTTTTTTTCCTTCCCGGGAGCCGGCTGCAAGCACCCTGGCGCGTTCCCCGCTCAGATCCTGCCCCTCTGTCTCTCCAATCTCCGCTGCACTGCGCAATGTGGGTCACCGCTCCCCGCGCAGATCACCGGGGCTGGCTACTTCGCGGGGTGTACTTCCACTCCCTCCCGGCTCTGAATCCTCTCCTCCCGCCGGTGCGCTGGGGTGGGGGAGGGCTCGGGTCCTGCCGGGTCGCGGCTCCGTATCTTACCCGCCTCTTGGGGTGCCGAGTCCTCTCGGGTGTAGCTGCATGCTGTGCACTTTCCTGTGTATTCTCGTCTCTCTTTTAGGAATAGATGTATTTTCTGTGTTTTCGTAGAAAAATATAGTGTTGGGAGATTTCTGCCGCCCTGCTCACACCGCCATCTTCCCGGAAGTGTATCCTCTGCCCATTTTTTAATTTGGTTTTTGATTTTTGTTTGTTGAGGTGCATGAGCTCTTTGTATATTTTGAATGTCAACCCCAACCTGCTGGGCAGAGTGCACCTGGACAATTTTTTCTACCTGTCCTTTCTCCTGAGCAGTAAGCTCTGTGAAATCCTTGCTTCTTTAGCAGCCCTCTTGCTTTTAGGAAGTCTGCCCACCCAGATCAGCCGGATATGAATCCCTGTTTTCCACAAGCAGCTGGGATCTCTGTCTCTCCAGGTATTCTGCCTGTCTTAGCCCTCCAACCCCACTAAATCATCAAAGAACCATGCATTATAGGTTCATGTTCCCAGAGCAGATCTCCAGGGCTAGGTGTTCAGCAGTCCCAGGCCTCCACTCCCTCCCCACTCTGTTTCTCTTCCTCCCGCTGGTGAACTGGCGTTGGGGAAGGGCTTGGGCCCTGCCGGGTCACAGCTTTGGTATGTTACCCTGTTCCGTGAGGTCTGCTCTTTTCTCCAGGTGTATGCAGTCTGGTGCAGCCTTCTTTCCTGTTGCTCTCTCAGAATTAGATGTATTAATTGTATTTTCATATTATATGTGGTTTTAGGAGGAGGTCTCTGTCTTACCTCTCACGCTGCCATCTTTAACTCCTCTGTTCTTGCAGACAAAAATAGAAGGCTATGGATTTAAAACAGTAGAATTATATGGATGTTGCTGACTGAATAATCCAAAGGATTTGGTCGATATCAGCCTGAATGAAGGTACAGGATTGCTCTGTCTCTGGCCTCCTTGTCTTTTTATGCAGATCTGCAATGTGGAGGGAGAGCTAGTACAATGAGTGCCAGAACCAAGAATGAGAATGTCCTGGACAAGAAAGAATGAACATAGATTAAAAAAAAAAAAGCTCTCAGTTTAGTTGAAAACTACTCGGGAAAACATGGTTTTGAGCGAGAGCTGCATTAGCAGCCATTTGTCTGAAAAAAGGAAAGAGCATAGAGAGAGATAGGAGGAAGAAATGAATATTTACTCCAAGCTCAACATAAAGAAATGGCCTGCTCGGGTTGCCAAGACAGCTGTGAGACTCACACTCTATTTTGCAAATGGTTGGAATGTATCTGAAGTTCTGGCTGAACAATGGGTGCCATATTTTAAGAGGGACATTCACCAAATGGAGTGAATCCCATGGAGGGCAGGTTGACTGGGTATGAGTCACGCTAGAAAGGGTTAAAGGGATTTTAAGATTTTTTGTTTGTTTGTTTACTGAGGAAAGCCTTGGGGTGTGATGGCTATTTTCAAATAAATAGTTAACCTTCTAACATGTGAGAAAGGGTTTCAACCTGTTTAGGCCCTAGAGATCTAACTTAGTTCGGTAAAATGAATCTTTAGGAAGGCAGATTTTCTTTCAGAAAAAATAAAAAGAGAGAAATTGAGAGAGAGAGAGCATTCTACAAAATCACCCGAAGGCTGAAGAGCTTCCTTGCACAGAGGTGAATTCCCGTAACTAGAAGTGGTCAAGCAGTTCTGGGTATTTTAGGGATAATTTCACCACTCAGTGGAAGATTTTACTAGATGGCCATCAAGATCTTTACCAGTTGTTACGGTTCAGGGTTCCATACCTACCCCTTACCAGAGACTACGCTACTAAGACGATATTAGCAAAACACTGTTTGTCTATCAGGTGACTCCAGGAATCTATCTTAAAAGTGTTACTAATTCTGGGAGCCTAAAAGTGAAGGTGTGGGGAGGCTGAAGGAGGAAAGGAACTAGTTGGTTAAGATGCAGAACAGTCGAAAGTACTTGCTTTTGCGTGGGGGATTCTCTACTTACTGGACCCTGCCTCAACGGGACAGAATGGCTGCTCCTGTCCGCCTGCTTCATCCAATACCCTTGCACCCTCTCTGTTGCTCTGCCTCCTGGGTCTCTTCCTGTGGGGATACACAAACTACTGAGCCTCCTTTCATTGCAATGTGACCAGACGTGCTCCCAGTTCCAGATGTTTCTGGCATCAGTTGAACAAACCTCATGAAAATCATAAAGCCAAGCATAAACCCCAGATTAACTGTCTTAAATGTTTTCTCTTTCTGAGAACTGGGACAGGGGTCTCGATCTTTTTCATGCTTTTCTCAAGTTAAAGCTATGTGGGGACAAATAAAAGTCAAAATTTTGAACCAGTTGTTAATCATGATTGTGTAAGAATAGCTTTGGGCCCCGTAGAGCCTAGGGAACATTTCCAAGGGTTCCCGACATGGTGCAAGGGAGATCTAGCTTGTTCCAGTTCAGTACAGTGAAGTGGTGGTCTAACCGGCTTACAGTCCATGAAGCTTCTACAGAGGTGACAGAAAGGAAGTTTGAGACTCGTTTCCTTATCTTAAGATAATGCAACTCCATCAGAACAATATAGAAAAATATCTGTCAGCTAATGGAAGGGACAACCCATGCCAGGATCAGGGGGACCCACAGTCTAAGTCAAGGCATTAGGGGGAGGGAGGGATATTGTCATGGCAGTGCAACACCAGGAACCTGCTTTCCCTGGGAGGGTCTGGTCAGAGTTCCTATGGTGGAGAAGCTGTTAGCCATCATGTTACACTTCTGGACCTAGGGCCTTGGCACTACTGATTCATCTGCAGGTCCCGTAAGTCAAGGAAAACAGAAATTTTATTTCTAACTTTCTTCTATGTATTTGAGTCAATGTATATGTTTCTCCCGCTGTCTGGAACTCCATCTCTATTCTAGATCCCTTTGCCTGCCTCCTACTTCTCCTTTAAAATGCATCTCAATGTTACCTTTCTGGGAAGTGTGCCTGAACCATCATTCCTAAGTCCCAGTTCCCCCAGCATCTGGTGCTCTATGACTGGGTTATGTGTTTTTGTCTTCCTCCCATGCAGCATGCTGGATTCTCAGAAATCAGAACTGTGTGTTGTCTACTCTGTCCGCATAGGAATGCTCAGTATTGTTCTTTGAATAAAGAAATAAAGGAAAGGCATTCTGGGATTCTGAGGAACAGCAGCAATAGTAGCCGGGATGTCCTGAAGGTAGAACATCATCAGAAAGGAGCAGTGAAACTTCTCTCGGGGATCCCAAGACCAACAGTTCCCATCTAGGTCAAGGGTGGCGAGCAGAGTAAGCCTCATATATGGAAGATCACTAATAATGATGCCATTATTAATATTCTTATCACACCAAAAACTAAAATGATCCCAACACTAAGTGGCTGATTATCTATGAATGGAGTGGGTATCATGGCTCAGATAGCTTTGTGATGAGATGCAGCACATGGAAGGCATGGTGATTAGCCTTGGTCATCAAAGGGCTGTGGGAATCTTGCATTTCAGCAGTCAGTCTGTCTCACTTTGAACAAAAGTCACACAGGTTTGTGTTAATGGGTGACTGATCAGCTTCCATTACACTTCTTTTGTCTCTGTGTCTGTGACACCCAAAGGCTCTGGCTGAGAGGAGTGTGAGGACCCTGAAGGGCTTTCATATGGGGAACTAGCGCCCTGCTCCCACCACAGGTTAAGAACTCCATCCCTAGCTCTCCCTCCTGGAGGAGGAATGTCCTGGTCACTACAGGTTTGGCTGTGCCTCTCTGTGGGGGCAAGAAGATAACTGTGTCTCCTTTTGTTACTTTCTGTTGTATGGCGCTCATGAATGTCTTTCAAAGACTCAAGCAACTTCTGAAGAAAACACTCATGTACCACTTCTACACAGCAGAAACAACCACGGGACTTTATTCAAACAAACCTTCAGACTAGGTGGTGATATTCTAGGTCAGAGACTAGCAAATTTTTTCTGCGAATAGCCAGAGTAAATACTCAGGCTTTTTGCAGACAGTGCCATATCTGACATAACTACCCAGCTCTGCCCTTGAAGCATGAAAGTAGCCATGGACACTGAAAATGAAAGGATGTGGCTGTGTTTCAATAAAATTGAACAGTATAGCAGGTTACTGGATGTTCTTGGGTTCCTCTGGGGAAGGAGACTGAGGGTGGCTGGCCTGGTACAGAGGAGGGACTGCTCAGGGGCATGAGGGAAAGGGAGAGAGGGAACATTGGAATGTACAGTGAGAAAGGTGACTCTCAGTCATCTGAAACTGAGACAGTGGGGCATCCAAGAAGCTGGATGAAGAGGGAAGGAGGAGGAATAGGACCAGTGGGTGGATGGGAAACTTTGCCTTAGCCAACCCCCTTTACTTGGGGATGAGACTGGAAAAAACATCTTTCTCTGGGACACAGATTACTTCTCCCAGCATCTCCTGGACAGAGCCTCCAGCAGCTACAGGCAGGGCAACCCTTACCTGTCTAATCTTTCTGCCATCTCAGTTCTTGCGCCCTCCTGCCAACAAAAAAAAAAATTACCACAGCAGATATCCTTTCAACTGAACTCAATCAAACAAATGGTATGTTTAGATGTGTCAGGGAAAATCCTCTTTTCCCAAGCCCCTCCTGGTCTTCACTGTTGTAGAGCTAATCTTTAGTGTTATTGAGTCCCCGGGATTGTTGTGCTTTCCCTGTAGGGTGGGAGGAAATACTCAGTGATTTCTTCTTTCTTGTGATTCTGCCTCTGAGAACACTGAGGTCTCTGCTCTGTTTGCTGTTGACAGCTCCCAAATGATGGATGGTCAGATCATGGGATGACTTAAGAAATGGCAATCAGCTCAATGACAAAGAGCAGGTCCTTCCAAGGAGGCTTCCTTGCAGCATGCAGTCTACATCATGCATGAGGACTTGGGGTAGAGGCAGGCATAAGGCACGTGGAGCCACAGTTAGGAATTCTAAGAAAATACTGCACTGGAAGGAACCACAGAGGTGGCTGAGTGGCCTTCAGAGAGGTTTCTTTCCTCTCCTGGTCAAGGTTGCTTTAATATAGACATAAAAGAGAATGGCAGAGTGCTTAAGAAGGTGGGCTCTGGAGTCTTTTGACCTGGACCCTAAATCTCTGCTCTGACATACTCAAGCTGTCAGTGACTTTAGGCAAATCATTAAACCTCTCTGAGCTGTATTTCTCCCAATCTTTAAAACGAATATACTAATAATATCTAACTTAATGGACTGATGTGACAATTAATTGAAATAATCTTAAGGATAATAACGTGCTTCTTTTTCTTCTTCTCTTTCCTATTCTTGTTACGTGAACATGAATCAAATGGCATAGAGAATCCCGTAACAACCCCAGTCCTCCTGCTCTGAGCCAATTCTAGATGCTTTAATTCTCTGGAGATTCCTTCGAAATAAATGTAAATCTGTGTGGTGATAGAATAATAGAACAACGTACATCATTACCAGCCATTTGTGTCTCAGGGAGAGTTAATATGCTCCTCTATTTGCATTTTTCTTCACTTTAACGGAACGCTTTCACATACATAAATATGTTCAAAACTCGTATGATCCTGGAAAAGTAAGGCTAGGGAGGAATTGTTCTCTTCATTTTATAGAGGGAAAAAATGAGTCACAGCATCTAAGTAATTCTGCAGGAGCCTGGACAGAAACCAAGTGTTTATGGCACTGGAGCAGTGTTTCTCAGAGTATGGTCCAAGGATGCTCCCTGCTCCAGAAGTATTGGGAGGGCTTGCTAAAAATGCACCTTCCTGGGTCACATCCACCTGGGTTAATTAGCCTCAGTAGAGGTGGGGCCTGGGAATCAGTTTTCTTACCACATTCCTCACGCAATTCTGATATATCTTATAGCTTAGAAAATCATTGCTCCAGAGTCTACACCAATGGTTCTAAACTCTAGCTAAACATCTAGATTGCCTGTGGGGGATTTACCTAACAAAACACAATCAAGCAGGCCCGGGGGCCATACATCAGCCATTCTGATTAAATGGCATCCACAATGATCCTTATTCCCAGCTAGCATGGAAAGTTTCTGATCTAAATCAGCAGTTCTAAAACTCTGCTGCACATTAATATGACATGCACAGGCTTCTTCCCAGGCCAGTGAAGTCAGAATCTCTGGAAATAGAATCTAGCTATCAGTATTGTCAAAATCTCTCCCAGGTGTTCTGATGTGCAGTCATGGCTGAGAACCAGTTGTCTAGATCAGGCATCAGCCACTTTTCTGTAAAGGTCCAGGTTGTAAATATTTCTGGCTTTGTGGGCCCTATGGCCTCTGTCACAATTACAGACAGTCCCTGACTTACAATGGTGCGAAAGTGCTATGCATTCAGTAAAAACTGTACTTTTGTCTTTTCGCAGGCTAGCAACATGCAGCACAATAGTCTCTCTCACGGTGCTGGCCAGCGTCAAAGGTCACAGCTCTCAGTCAGCTATGCAATCACAAGAGTAAACAACGCATATGCTTTCAGCCATCCTGTATGTATACAACCATTCTATTTTTCACTCCAAGCTCAGTTTCAATTACTTGAGATAATCAACACTTTATTAGAAAATAGGCTCTGTGTTAAATGATTTTTCCCAACTGCAGGCTAATGTAAGTGTTCTGAGCAATGTTAAGGTAAGCTAGGCTGAAGTGTTATGTTTGGTAGGCTAGAGGTACTAGATGCATTTTCCATTAACAATATTTTCAGCTTACGATAGGCTTGTCAGAATGTAACCCCATAGTAGGTCAAGGGAGATGTGCACTCCGTGCTGCTGGTGTAATGTGAAAGCAGCCGTAGGCAATGTGTAAATGGATGGGTATGCCTGCATTTCAATAAAATTTTATTTACAAAATTTGGTTGTAAATAATTCAGCGCATGGACTGAATTTGCCCCATGGGCCAGGGTTTATGCTGGTCTGTTGTACAGAATCATTTTTTTAAAAATCCAGTCTGTGGTAGATGGATTCTTTTGTAAAATAAAATGCAAGTGAATTACTACTACAATGAAATAAGAAAGACAAAATATAAGCCCACTGATTACACAATTGGATGTCACAGCAATGTCAAATTACTATCAAAGTTTCTAAATACTTACACTCAATTTCTCTACCTATCACATGAACTGGTACTTAACATCTTCAGCTACATCTGTCCAAAGACTACATTTTCAGTGGAACTCATAAAATCACAATAATCTCCCTGTTTGAGGGATAAAGGTGGCTAGAATCGGATAGAATTAATTGGTGTAAACTTTGTAGAGAAAGAACCTTTGACTCCAACTTTGCAAAACGTGATGGACCTCAATTAGTGAAGAAGGAAAGAGAAGGCATCTTAACGTAATACTTGCCACTTAAAAAAAAAAACACTATAAAGTGAGCTAGATTTGAATCAGCAGGGAAAAGCAAGTTTTATTTGTTAAGAAGACAGAGAAAGGTGCATTTGCCAGTATAAAGAGTGTAGGGCTGATGGACTCCTAGGAGAAAGGACATTGAGGGCTTTGAAATCAAACAGGACTTAGAAGCCGGCCTTGCCTCTTCTTAGTCGAGTTGGGGGCAATCACTGACTGTTCTGAGCCTCAAGAACCTCATCTATGAAGTTAAGGATCCCATCGGCTTCCCAGGATTGTTGAAGGAATTCAAACCATATATACAAAGTTCCTATCTCACCACCTGGCACTCAACAAATGACAGTGATGGTGACTGAGCGCACACCCAGCTCCCTGGGGAGAATGCCAGCTTCACAGCCTGACGGACCTCGGGGTGTGAATTCTGGCTCCATCCCTTGTGTGGCTTTGAGCCCCTTTAACTTTGGCGAACCTCAGGTTTTTATCTGTAAAACAGACATTAATACCTAGCTTTTAGGTTAAAGTAAAGATTAGAGATGATCAAAATATTTAAAATTCTGGCTCAAGTGCCCAAAAAGAAGTTCTCAAAAAGTGGTAGTTAATGTTTTTTCTCATACAATTTTTTTTTTTTACTGAGCTATATTTACATATCATCAAATTCACACTTTTAAAGTGCATAATTCGGTGATTTTTAATATCCTCACAATGTTGTGTAGCCATCATCACTATCTAATTGCAGAGTGGCTATTGTTTTTTCGTCCTTTTAGCTCAGTAACCCCAAGGCCGGTCTCTGACTTCTCACACTCTGCAGAAGGCTTTACTGAAGCTTGGCGAGGGAGAAACCACACCACACAACACTCAGGAAATTTCTTAATCGTCTCTTTCCAAAGTCTTACCCCTTATAGCAGTTGCTCAGATTTGTCTTGCCTCCTCCAGAACCCCATCAAGGCTGGCTCTCCCCCTCACCCCTCTCCTTTCCCTCAGGGCTTTTGTAATCCTTCCCCGGTAACTCCCTGTCCTTTCTCCCAAACTTGAGTGACGGGGCCCATTCCCTTAGCTTCTTCAGTTTGCCACTGCCAATCATTGCTTCGCTGGGTCAGGGACAGCTAGCTCTTTTTCTGAGATCTGTGTTCCTCTCTTATCAGGTCTGGCAGAGGCCTCTCCAACCAGAGCTCAATTTCTCTACTCCCCTTGCATCTAGGTAGGGCTACGTGGACCTGGCAGCAGGTGAGCAGAAATGATGTGTGTCACTCCCAGGCAAAAATGAGTAAGAACTGGGTATTCCTCCTCTATTTTCTCTTTGCTTGTCTGCCAGCTAAAGGCAAAGGACTCCTAACCCTAAGAGAATATAGCTAAGCCTCAAGGAATCATCACATGGGAGGCTACCTATTGAATTGCTGACTGCGATTGAGAGGAGCAAGAAATAAATAGTATACCTGGTCAGCCCAAAGAAAACAAAAGCTTTTTATCCTCAGAACACCTTAGAGGAAGAATATTTGTAAGTATTATCCTTTATATAGATAATTTTACCCTTGGTATGGATCATTCTGTCACATTTCTATTACTCTTATTACATGCCCTCATTCCATGTAAGCCTGGAACTTGCAGGGATAATATTAGGAGAGATTCTGAGTTTCTCCCCAGCCCTGGGGGAGCACTCGTGCGCAGAGGGTGAGAGCCCTCCACCAGCTGGGCTCCTGAATCGGAAGGCAGAGCAGTTGGCTCACGTGTACTTTATAAGGAGCAGACCCTGGACCTCGTGCAGGGATGACAGGAGACGGGCTGCCTCCAGGCAGAGAGGCTTTACACTCACTCACGAAGTAGCCAAAGCTGCTGGGTAGATGGAGGGTGGCTTGCTGATTAGCATTGCTGTCTGCCTCCGGCTTAGGAAGGCCTCATACTGAGGGTTGGACAGTGACTTGGTGGTGATTCAGGGTTGGGCAGAAATGGGGCCCTGCCAGATGAAGCTCTGAAAGACCAGAGCCTTAAAGGTCATCCAAGAAAACCTTGCCAAGTTCACTGCCAGATAGCCATAGCAGCAGGACAGGGATGGGGCATAGCCTCCTCTTCTCTACACATACCCACCCCTAAAGGATGCCTTTTCACCTTCCCAGGTTTCCCTGCATCCTCTCTGTGTCCCAGTTTCATTGTAATGTCAGATGGTGGAGAAAGACATGGTGGGTGAGTGGTGAGAGAGTTTGCCAAGAGCTGAGGATGAAGATACCCCATTTCCCACCCTCTACTCTAGGATTAGATGCCCTAGCTCAGAAGACTGACTCAACTGGTCAGTGTTATTGGGGCTCTCATAAATCTTTATAACTGCATCTATTCATTTATGCATTTACTTTTTCATCTACTAGACATTTCCTGAAACCCTACTTTGAAACTGGCACTATGTTAGGTGCCTTGGGGCATGAAAAAATGAAGAGGTCATCGTCCCTGTCCTTAAGAATGAGAACACAGAGACAGAGATAAGAGCAACAGCTTGCGACTAAGTTTGTGTCAAAGCAGTGGTAGCACCGCTCCAGCAGTGTGCCAGGGAGGCCTTGGGATTTGGTGGGGTCTAGGGCTGGAGGCCCCTGGATGTTCTGGGACATGTAGTCGGGAAAGACAAAGCCTTTGGCAGGGGCTGCTCCATCTCCCAGCTAGGGTGGAGCCTACTGGCATTGTGTTAAAGCACAATGAGAAGGAGATGCCAGACTTCAGTTGGCTGCCCCAGAGCACTGACGAGTGGGCTCTGGCCAGCTCCAGAGACAACACCTCTCTCCCTGAAGTTGGCTGGCCCAGTCCCAGAGAAGAGCAGAAAACCTTCCTGGGAGACAGGCGCTCAGGCTGAATTTCACTGGTCTGGTCTCTCTCCTTTCTGCTTCTCTAGCCTTCAGCTCACTGGTCCCCAATCCAACAGCACAAGCAGAATGTCAGTCAGATCTGCCCAGACCTGTTCTGTCAGAGAAACCTCCACAGTGTCACCTGAGAGGAAACCGGTGCACCTTTCTCTGGTGTTAGCGAAGGAACCTGCTCTGTGCGTGTGTGCAGGCGGCAGTGAGGAGCTCCCCTGCCAATGAGCAGAGATCCTCTGGCACAGGCGCTGGGTATCCAGGCCCCTGCTGCGTTCTTCCTCTCTCCTCAGAAAGGAAATCGAGAGGACCATTTTTCCTATTGCCCAGTGGGGAGGCAAAGCTGGCTGGAAATCCACCTGAGATGCAATCCTGGGGCAGCTCCGGGACCAAGGTGCCCAAGGCTCTGGGTCAAAACTTACAACCACATAGGGGAAACACTTAGTATTTCTTCCCTACAAAAAGGTAAGAGATGGGATGAGGAGATGGGCAAGGTTCTAGTTTCACCCTTAGTCTGACCCCACAACCAGGGATTGTAGAGCATGTCACCTAAATATTTGTGCTACAGGACCCAAGGTAGCCCAACAAGTAGCCAATTCAAGGCTCACTGATCAGATAGACCTCTGTCATTAGACCTTCTCAAACTGCTTTCTGTCCTGCCCAATTCTGGACAGAGAGAATAGCCCTAGAATTTGTATATGTCCTGGGAAAAAAATTTGTTTCTCCAATGGCCAGTCCCTTCTGTGTGAGATGTTTCCTTATTCATTAAAGGCTGCTGCTGGGAGAGAGAATTGCCATACCGGGTCACCACAGCCCAGAGGTTGGCCCTCAGCTTTGCAGGTTAGATAGAATTTAATTCTATCAGTTCCTCATAGATAAGCCCACTATGGAGAACTGATTCTCTAAGTAAGAGACTGAATGAAAAACTAGACACAGGCTTACCAATGAGGGGTATCAGGGGGGATCACTGGTCCCCAATCTTTTCTCAGAGCACCGTCTAAGCATAATCTCACTCAGGACACTGAGACATAAAGCAGATAGCCTCATGGGGACAAAAGTAGAGCAAGGCTTCAAGAGTGTCCTTCTTCTTCTGCGGTATTTCACCATTTTAGGGTACCTGGGTGAGCTGCCCTTCTGCATTCGGGACACGTTTCTGGGTAAACCGTGCTGGTTCTCAGAATTAGAGGGGGCCCATTCTGGCATGGTGCTTAAGAAGCACCAACCAGTTTTGTGGAAATTCATACAGACCACCTCCATCTGTGATGCCAGCATTGCTCCAGACATAGTACGGTACAACCGAGCAGATAACTTTATTTATAAGTCGTGCTCCCCAACTTTTTGAACATCATGCAGCCATACGCCATGTCTGTATGGGATACCGGAGGAAGCTCTAGTTATCCCAAGTCCTGCTCTGTCACCATAAGGTTTGGGAAGCTCTGCCATATCTGTGCCTCGCTGTTGCCCATCAGTGGGCCTTAGCGCACCTGCTGGAAAACTCTGGTGTGTACCGTGATATTCTTCAGTAGATTTCGGAGTATTTAGGAGAAATGGTAAGTACTCTTAGTCTCATCAGTAACACACCTTTTAGGATCTGATTCTTTCAATGTTGAGTCTTGGGGTGTTTGGGTTTTATTTTCAGCAGGTGAATTTTTCTGATACTGCCATCCACCCCCCAAATCTGGAATGCCTTCTGTAGAGAATACTTTCATCTTCCCTCTAGATCCCCTCTTCAAGGCTGGTGTACCAGCTCCCAGCTGCTGATGGCTCACAGCTGTGCCCTTGGCGGAGCACTGGCTGGCCTAAGATCAAGGCCCCTCCTGGGGACAGCTTGCAGCAATGACTGGCTAATGAAGAGATATAAAGGTCAGATCCCTTGCTTCAACTGGAAGTAATTCCGAAAGTTCATCCCTGCTCGAGAGCTCCCTGTAGGATCATCTAAAGCCTCAATTACAACCGGATTAAGGATCAGTTTCTTCCCCTGACCAACCCTTCTAGGTGAATCTATTGGAAGCATACCCAATAAAACTTCTGCATATAATTCTCTGTCACCAAATCTGCTTCCAGGGGACCCACCTAAATCACACTCTGAGGTCTCTAGCATTTTATGACATTTAGTGTCATACACCTTTTCTGTATAAAATAACCAGAATTATATAAACACACAGAGTATTTGTTAAAAGTTACTTGAAAATGTAAGGACTGCTGAACAGCTAGAAATTTCTGGGAAAGGACAGTATTTCAAAAGAAAAATCTGAGTGCCCTTGCAGTTTCCCATGGGGGGAGAGCCTCGAAGGACCCCAAGGCGATCTGTCCTTTACACCTTCTTGGACTAGTCACCTTCTCTCTCTGGGCCTCACTGCCTTCATCCATAATATGATCAGGTGACCTCCTGATTGTTCCGCTCAGACTTTATGGGTTCCATATTTCTCTGTTTCTCTAAGGCAGGCATCCTCAAACTTAAACATGTATCAAAATCTCTTGAAAGACTTGTTAAAGCAGATTACTGGGCTCCACCCTCCGAGCTTCTGATCTAATAGGTCAGAGGTGGGAGCCAGGAATCTGCATTTCTAACACATTCCAGATGACGGATATACTAATGTTGTCAGTGTGCAATCCACACTTTGACACCTATAGCTCTTATGATATTTAAGGGATGTTTGTTCTTTCAGTTGGATGGACCATTTCACAAATTATAATGTAGCGGCATTATTACTCAGGTGACGTTAAAGAGTTAATTCAGCATCTTCATTTGCTTAGTGAGAAACTCTGTGTTAAGGAAGAGTGTTCCCACACCAGTTGAGACCTCACTATCTAAAGCTTAATCTTATGTGAAAAAGAGGTCAGTTTTTCCAGAGGAGTCTACAAAGATCATAAACCAAATAGATTTGGGTTTATGGCAAGCTCCTCAAAGCAGGAGAAAGGAGGGGGTGGAGAAATTGTCTTTTGCGGAGGGTCTTCCTTGAAGGCCTTTGCCATGTCTACACCACCTGGGATGCTGAGAGGGTCAGGGGCTGTGAGCCTCACTTGTGCACAAGATCTCAGCCTCCGGCCCCTGGGATTCTGGAGAAAGTGCTTTCACCTTCCGTGGCATGCTCGGTGCCAGCAAGAGTCATCCACATAGGGCCGCTCAGCTGGAAGCATTCTCCCTTCTCTGGCCTGTGGCCTCACCACCCAGTTTGTTTTTACTGGACATCTTGGAGGTCTGAGAGCCTAGGCGTCAGGGCACTTCCTTCTTAAGCATGTAGCGTCTGGGGTGCTGAGACAGGCCTGCCAGTTCCCATGCACGCCTCCAGGCCATGACACAGCTCTGCTGGCTGGAGGGAGGCAGGCTTTGCCTGTTCTCACGATGTATCTGGTTGGACAAGGCCCTGGAACTGTCCTCTGGAAGCCCTTGGGCACTGCATGGGATCAGGAAAATCTTCAAATAAATCTTCCCTTTTTTTTTCCCAAACAATTTACCCATCTTTAAAGCATCAGAGGATCTCAGGACTTTGAGGGATCTTGAGAGACCATCCAGTCCAGCTCTTTCTCTTTAATAATTATCAAGCCCTATTCACAATAATGATGATGTTTGACTGTTTGCCAAGTTTATTAAGTGGTTCCATATATGTTTTTGTTTTTCTCTCGTATAATATAATGGCTGTGTTAGAGAGCCCTATTGACTCTTCTGCAAAAAAGTAGCCCATAGATCTGCCCACTCTCTCCATTGTCTCTGCTCCCACCCTGGCCACCATCATCTCTTCAGCATCCCCTCCAAACATGTTCCTTCTTTTGCACTCTTGGCCCCTACCATACATCTTCCACATGCCATCGAGAACAATCTTAAAAATATAAACTGATGGTGATTGCACAACATTGTGAAAAGTACTAAATGCCTCTGAAATCTTCATTTTTGATGGTTAATTTTATGTATGTGGATTTCACCTCAATTGAAAATATGTGTGTTTAATACGTCAGCATATGTCATGTGCTAGCACAAAACCCTTCAATGTTCAGTGGGTCTCTCATTGTGCTTAGGAAAAAAATCCAAATTCTTTACCATGAGAATACTAGGCCTACCTGGTGTAAATTTGAAATTTTACCTACCCCATTTCCTACCACTCTTTATCTGACTTGCTCTGCTTCCAGGCACACTGACTTTCCCTCTGTCCCTGCACACTGAACTCATTCCTAGGAACCTTTGTATTCTCCTATTCATAATATGCTTCACTTGGATCCACCCACTCCAAAGGAGCCCCGCCCATTCGCTGTCAGCCCCCATCTTGCATTTGATTCATATCACTACTGATATTGCCTTGCCACCCCATAAGAATATTTGTTCCCTGAGAGACCTTGTCTGTCTCCTTCAACACTGTCTCCCCAGGGCCTAGAACAGTGCATGACATTTGATGGTTTGCCAAGTCTATCAAGAATATTAGTCAGGGTTCAAAAGAGAAACAGACCAATGGGATTTATACAGAGAGACTTGTAACAAGGGATTGGTTCATTTGATTATGGAGGCTGGCAAGACCAGTGTGGGCTGGCAGGCTGGGGCCGCACGAGGGCTGATGGTGCAGATGAAATCTGAAGACTGGAAGACTCCAGTCTACTGGAGGCTTCCCTCGTGCTCGTGCTTGGGGAGGCAGATCTTTTTGTTCTATTCAGGCCTTCAACTGACTGACTGAGACTCACCCACATTAAGGAGGTAATCAGTTTACTCAAAATTCACCAGTTTAAATTGTAATCTCATCCAGAAACACCCTCCAAGTTGACACATAAAATTAACCATCACAGTAGGTATTGTTAAATTGTTTGTTAATTGAATTATCTAATCTGATCTTTGTAAATCTTGTGATGCGGGGGATACTAGCCCCACTTTGTAGGTGTCCCCGCTGCAAGGAAGGTAACTGATAATGGTTTGAGAACATACCGCAGGAAGTGGCGAAGGCAAAGTCAAGCCCACTCTTGCACCGAGTCTGGAGATTAAACACTTGGCAGCACTGTCTCCCACGCCACGCCAAGTACGACTGCATCCAGAGAGTCAGGAATCTCTCAAGTCTTCTCTTTGGAAATTCTTCCTTGTGTGTATGGAAATGTTTCTGCTAGGCAAGAAGAGAAGAGTCTGAGGAGCAACCGCAGTGCTTTTCGCTAGGCCTCATTGCCCTTCTGTTCTCGTGCTCTTTGCCCTACACCCTCTCTGCTTCAACCGAGTTAATCAACAACACATGACAGGAAAAAAACCAGTCCATGTTCTCACTCTAGCTCACTACTAGCTAAAGTATCTACTATGTATCAGATGCCTACTAATGTCAGACAACATAAAAGAGTGGATATTAACTCCATTTTTCAGTTGATAAAGTGGAGGTTGGGAGAATAAGTAGCTTGCCAAGGTCACAACTTGTAAATAGCAAGACAGATTCAAATCTAATCTGACCACTGAATCACAGTCTTCTCACTATACCACAGGGCCTCTTAAAAGAAGTCAAATCTGTGACTCATTCCACCTAAATCCCCTCCCCACTCCTTTCTGCTTCTCTGCCAAACTGAAGCAGTATGGTGCTGTGAACAGATCATAGATCCTAGAGAGAGAAGCTCTGTGCGTCTTCCAGGCTGTCTAAACAAGTCATTTGGTCTATTATTCTACATCTATTCATTTATAAAAAGAAGATAGTATATCACTTCTTTCTAGATCTGAAGTAAAAACTTAAGTTGCCTGTATCCTTTTCTGATTTATACAAACCCATTTAATCACTCAATCTGTATGCCTTGAATATTAGCAAGTAATTATGAGCTTGTTTACAAATAAATCCAGTGTTTGCTTTGTCTCCTCAAATGGGCTGTTCACCAAGGCAGGGGTTAAATTTTGTTTCTTTTTTATCCTTTTATCTTGCCCAGTGCAGCAATCTTCACTTAACAGGAGCTCAATTAAGTCCAAGTTGAAGGACTGACTCAAGAAGAGGATTTGTGGGAAAAGTCAAGAAGTCATTCTGCTTATAGAGAGTAAGACATTTGATGAAGATAAGTCTTGTGAATTCCAGAAAGTGCAAATTAAGTTGGGAAGGGAGATATGTCCCTAAATGATTTAGCGAGGAATAATGGGGCCATGGGAGGTACAAAATCTCAAAATCCCAATGCTTACACATTTTGAGAGGATGAATATTGGTTCTTTCTGTTTTAGGGTTGGCATGGTGCATGTAAAAACTACTAAATTAGTAGGAGTCAAAAATCCTGGGCTGCAGATTTGCAAGTCATTTAACATCCTTAAGTTAGTTTTAAAATTTGTAACATGATATTGCTGAGCTAGATTACTACAAGGTTATTCTTTCCAGCTCAAAAATGTTAGGATATCACAGATAAGAGGCTAACTTTCTTAACGCATAAAGACCTCCTACAAATCAACTAAAAAAAGCCAATAACCCAACAGAGAGGGGGAAGGATAAAGGCAGAGAGAAAAGAAATAAAGTCAACTTTTAAAAAGAGTAAAGCAAGTTAAAACTACAAAGAAATCCAATGTTTTCAACTATCAGATTTGAAACAAAGTTCCGTAACACATTGTGTTGCTAAGACGGTGAGGAAGCCAGCATTCTCCAAAAAGTAGTGGAAATGTATACTGAAATATCCTGCAGGGAGGACAATTTGGTGATTACTATTGAAACTCAAAGGTCATATACCCTTTGATGTGGCAGTTCCACTCTAGGTATTTGCACTACAGACAACTCACACATGTGAGAAACACCTGTGTAAAAGGCCATTCACGGCAGGATTTTTATGTTATCTGTGGATTTAAAACATCCCAAACGGCCATCTGTATATTATTTAAATAAATTGTGGTTTACTGTATTTCCATGCAATGCAATGATGGCAATCTTTAAATGGGGGCACATCTGTACATCTGACATGGACAGATCTTCACAATATACAGTTTAATGAAAAAGGAGAAGGGTAACACAGGGTGAATAGTATAGTGCCAAAAGTTATTAAACAAAAATAATATACAATATGCACATTGTTTTTCACTTGAAAATACTTTAAAACTTACAAAAGTTGTAAAAATAAAAACAGCATGAAGAACACCTATATATGCTTTTCTAGATTCACCTATTATTCATATTTTACCCCATTTGTTTTATCATTTGAATATATATACATAGTTTTAATGTCTCTGGAAGCTACCATGAGTAACTTGTAACAGAGGTTGCCTCCAGGGAGGAAGCTGAGTGACTCTCTAGGTGGGGAGGAAGACTTACTTTTTACCCTGTGTCCTCTTGACTCTTTTGAAATTGTATTATGTATTCAAATAATTAAATGAAAAGTTAAATGAGCATTTCTGCAAAATTTGTAGGTTTGTGTCTTTAGGGCGAAGCTCACTTTCTGGTGAAAGAAGTCATTTGGACATCTGAAAGGGTAAAAAGGCCAAAAAGAAAGTCAAAAAGACAGCCAAGAGGGCCAAATAGTGATGAGGGATAGTTTTTCTCTTTATACAATCTACCAGCTGATAAAGACATAATGGTAAAATTAGTTTATCAGCATTTATAACCCCCATTGTGTAAGTGGATCAATAGCTGTTAACACCAAAAAGGACGTTTATGTTTGTGTGCTCCTAGATGGAAGTACACACCACTGCCTGCGAAGGATTCTTGGCAAAATAACTGATCCTGAATTAGATCAGTTTCTAGACATTTAAATCAATTGCAGCATATACTGGGGTCAGAGGAACAAGCTAAGTGACATTGCCTGTCCCTAGGCCACAGTCACAAATGTAGAAAAATATTTAACTTAAATAACATAGAAAATCAGGAATAAGAAAGGGGCATCAACCTCAAATATAGAAAAGATTTTAAATGGTAAATTTAACACACGCTTTTGTGCTAATAATTTGAAAACTTCAGTGAAATAACCAGGTGATTTTATTGGAAGATACAGATACCAAAATTGATCCTAGAATTATCAGAAAAATCAATTATTAACTCCCTAACAGGGATCTGCAGTCAGGTGAGGTGCTGGTCTGAGGCCCTCTACCTTCAGATCCACTCTATGCCCTTTTTCCTGCTAGGCGTTATCCTTGGGAGGCAGCCCCTGCGGGCTGTGCTTCCCAGGCTTCTGTGTCAGCTGGCTTCTTGTAGATTCAGGCAGCGGTAGGGAGGGGCAGAGGCTGGAGAGAAGCCAGGCTTTTGTCCCAGCCCACTCTGCCCCTCATGGAGTCTGCTCGCTGGTTACCTCTTTTCTGTAGCTCAGCTCCTGCTAATTACACCAACATGGCTCCAGCTTCCACTTTCTGAATTTGGCCTTCGGACTCCAGTAATACCTCCTTCTCCATGCGTTCCCTCCAGGTTAGGGGTGACATAGGTGTTTCCCACTATTGCTGATTTCACTTGGTTGGCTTTTTAGCTCTTTCTACCTCCTGACTTGTGACAAATATACCACTGTAATTCTGTGCAGGAAAGGATGATAGTCTTCAAACAATGGTGTTGGATCAATTGTAACCCACTACAATAAAAAGAAGCACTGATCCTCTATTTCACACCATACAAAAAAAAAGAAAATTGTAATGGTCATAAGACCAATAGATGAACACTAAAGCAATAAGCTTCTAGAAAAAAAACCAGAGAATATTAATATTTATATTGTTAAAAAAATATATAAAAACCACTCACATGAGAAAATTAATAAATTGGACTTCTCAAAATGAAGAATGATTCATCAAAAGACAACATTGAGTGGAAAAGGCAAGTGACAGATGGGGAAGAGATAACTGCATTCTCTGTCTATCCCTCTCCCTCTCCAGTCATGCCAAGGGATTCTTCCAGAATATATAAAGGACTATAAATCAAAAGAAAAGGACTAAGAATCCAATTGGCAAGTGGGAAAACACCTAAAATAGGCCCTTAACAAAAGAGGATATTCAAATGTAAGCATATGAAAAGCTGCTCAAAGCAGTAACTTGATCAGGAAATGCAAATTAGAACCATACTCTTATACCACCACACTACCATCAAAATTAAAAGGATTGATTAAAACCAAATGTTGGCAAAGATGTGGTAGACAGCTAGAATTCTCATATATTGCTGTTGGAGTAAAAATTGGTTCAACAACTTCAGAAAACTATTTAGTAGATTTTTTATTTTTTAACAGCTTTGAGGTATAAGTGATGTTCAATAAACTGCATTTTTAGTGCATATAATTTGATGCATTTTGACATCAAATATATTGTTTCATATATGGACTCATGAAACAATAACCACAGTCAAGAAAGTAAACATGTACACCACCCTGGAAATTTCCTTTCGGAATCCCTTTGGACTCCATCCCTTCCTCCCTACTCCCTACTCCCCTCACCCTCATACAACCACTGATCTACTTTCTATCACTGTGTATTAGTTTGACTTGTCTAGGATTTTATATACATGGACTCGTATGTGTTTTGTATCTAGTTTCTTTTGCTCAATTATTTTGAAATTCATCCATGTTGTTGTGTCTAGTTCATTTTTATTGCTGAGTAGTATTTTCCATTGTATGGCTTATACCTCAACTCGTTGATCCACTCATCTTTGGATGAACATCTGGGTTGTTTTCAGTTCTTTGCTACTACAAATAAAGCTGCCATGAACATTAATGTGCAAGTCTTTGTGTGTACATATGCCTTATTTTCTATTGGGTAAATACTTGCAGTAGAATGGTTGAGTCATAGGTAGGTGTACATATAACTTTTAAAGAAACGAGCAGTTTTTCATAGAGTTAAATATATGTAGCTCATGCCCTATCGAGTCCACCCTGGGTAGATTTCCAAGAGAAATGAATGTATATGCCCACTTCAAAATACGTTTAAGAATGTTCATAGCACTTTATTCATAATAGCCAGAAATTGGACACCTGTCCAAATGTCCATGAACAGTAACCAGGGATCCTCTACCCCTCTGGTGTTTCTGAGTTGCTCGGGCCAGCAGCAGGTATTTTGGTGTTCAGAAAATCTGACTGTTATAATCATCCCATTACATGCACCCTCAGTTCCCCTGCCCCCTCTCTCCGGCCAGCATTCTTGTCTGTCAGACCCCACCCTCATAAATCCAGATTTCCATCTACCCCCCACCAGCATGTGGGTAGCTGAACGCAGCTGGAAAGCATGCTACCTGTGACTAGGCTCCCAGTGTTTCTCAGTCAAGGACTGGTTCAGTTCCTAGAGGGTGTTTGGAAATGCAGCTGGGAGCATTTCTGATCATCACAATTATTAAGGGGTATTACTGAAGGCCTGAGATGCTAAATGCTGAGCAACATGTCCACCCAAAAGGCAAGCAGAAACTCCACTGAAAAAGAGTTTGACCACAAATCTCGAATGGTGAGCACTGTCTGTCATCATACTTAATTCCCTCAGCAATTCCTTCTCCCACTACCCTACACAACTTTCATATCTTCTCACTTCAAACCTCCAATACCTTTTCCCTCCTCCTCATTTTTAACTGAAAATTGTATCTCTTATTTAAAAAACACCCAGAAAAGTCCAGGAAAATACTTCCACATGCTGTTGATATTTACCAGAATACCTACATACCCACATACTCAGTGTCCCCTTCTGTCCGTCTGGGGAAACCATCCAGGCTGTTTTCTAAGTCCTCTATTGTGGACTGCGTCCACTCCCTCTTGCACAACTTTCTTCTGGCAGTTATTGTATCAGTTTTCCCCTCTTGGCTCTACTAGTCCCACCAGGATAGAAACAGTCCACATAATTTCATAACCTAAAAATATTCTTCCTTGACATCACATTCCCCTCCACATTTTAGAATGTAGTCATTTGCAGGGAGTCAGATCTGGCTCTGCCACCATCTCACCAATGCTTTTCGGCGGATGGCCTCTGTTTCTTATCTATAAAACGAAAAAGTGATGCAGTTAATCTCTAAGGTCCCTTCCCTGGTTAACATCTGACATCTTTGGCATACCCCCTCACCATGTATATATATGGCAAGGCACAGAGCAAAGCTAGCTCTGTGAAGGTGCCAGGTTAAGCACCACAAAGAGTACAGGAAAGGGTCACACACACATTCCCCCCCTGGGGGAACATGTGGGCCTGGGACAAGACCACAGTGATTTTTCTACAAGGAAGGCTAAAGAAAGATGTCTAAAAGTAGGGAGCAAGTTCAGAGCGGGGGGAAGATCAATGAGGTTAGAACTGGGGAAGGTTTCATGGAGGGCAGGGTTTATGACAGGACTTAAAGGAAACTCAGAGGGACAATATAAATTCAAAGAGGTGGAGAAGCTCTGGGTGAGATTCAGCCCAACTTCTTTAGAGGTAGAGGAAAGGACAGTAGTGGGAAGGAGATGTGGCTGGAGTCATATTGTTGGAATCTTGAGGTCTGGATGAAAAGCTTATATTCCTTACATGTAACAAGGAAATTAACACTAGGGAAAACTAAAGATGATGGAAACACATGTGTTCCAATTTAGCTTGAGTCCTACAGTCCTACATTCAACATTAAAGTGTGTAACTAATGAAGTGAATGGGGCTGAAAGAGAAAAATCATCTGATTAATTGGTCAAAACACATTTGGAAATTTTCAAAAAAGAGTAAGTAACCTCAAAGTTTTACTGCATGAGATATTTCTTTTCTGACTAACTACGCATGACTTGAACTCTGGAACCTAGTTTCACCATATCAAGAACAATTTCCCCAAATTACCACAGGAGAATACCTGTTTCTTGTTTCAAACTGGGACATGCAGTTATTTGGGTGGCCAAGACAAGCCTTGTCATAGGAAGGGCAAATCTTAAATGATGGGATAAAATACTCAGTTTTAGGATCAAATATACATTCCCATTTAATTGCTAGCATATTTGTCATTGCTTTGTACAAAGCTCAATATTAAATACGTCTATGTCTAACCTCCTTTAACACTGGTGCCAATTGGGAGATCATAAAGCTTTGTGGGGAGGCTGCAGGCCTGAACTCCCATGGATCCCACCACCAATTCTACAGGTGTCCTTTGGGAGGCAACTGCCTCTACTAGTTGGCAGATTGGAGTCCTGGAGACTTCAACACCAAGTTCAAATCCTGGCCCTGCCGCTAATGTGACTCTTAACTTTAATTTTCTTTGTGCCTCAACTTTCCTCATCTGTAGAGAGATGATAATAAACGTGGTAGCCTCACAGAATCGTTAGGGGAATCGAATGTGTTCATATATTTAGAATAGCACCTGGCACATGGTAAGGGATTATAAAAACTGGCTGTTATTCACGTTATCACACTATTTCAGCTTCTCTCTGAAGTCATCACTGCTTACTGATGACTTTAAATACAAAAGGCAGGAACAGAGTTTCAGTAAACTCAAAGGACTGTGAACAGAGTTTAGGATGCTTAGAGATGTGACCTTGTGCCTTCCCTTCTCCCAGACTCAATGGTATGTATCCTCTAATCAGAGACTCCTGGGAAGAAAGAGAGCAGTTTTGTCAGAATTTTTTCTTAGAGCTGGTCATAGTCATCTTTCAAGACAGCATGTTCTTCAGGAAATTATTCCCTCCACCCATTAGGTAACCCATTTCCATCTGCCTCCTTCAATTTCTTATTGGTTTCTTTCCCTTTTTCCTTTGTTTGGTTCACCAATATCAGTTTTCCTCTTCTTTCTTCCGTGGCTCATGTTTTCAAGTATGCTTATGTGTATAAGGACAACAGGGCAAACGCCAAAGGTCAAGACCTGGTAACTTGGGTCAGAGTACCAGTTTCTCTTGTAAAAGGTTGAAAAAAGAATGCAGAGCCTCTTGGTTTATCTTGTGGGAGAAAGTGCTTTGGGAACCACGCACAGGGCTGGACTCTGAAGATTTTTGTCAGCAAAATTTCCTGTGGAAAATATGGAGAACATACATTTTCCATTCCTGCGTGTCTTCCTCATACCTGGAGCTAAGAGACTTAAAAATCCAACTAAGCCCATAGGAATGCTCTTAGACATGTGAAAAAGTTCAGTCAAGTCCAACATACTCCCCAAACTGATTCTCTCTGGAAAACCTCTGCAAGGGCACAGCTCACTGGAACCAGGCTCACACAGGGATGTCCTGTGTACAGTGCTTACCATGCAGTCTCTCCAGGACAGCCTCAAGCTCAGATGAAGTTTCATTTTCCTCACATGCTCACTTACAACTGTCAAATTACATGTCCCAAATATTTGTTCGAAAAAAAAGTATTAAAACTACAAGACAAGAAAGTACAGTATACTATTCCTGTCCATAGGTCACCCAGAACAAAGGTCAGGACTGACAATTCTGCGCAGGAATGTGTTTGTTTTCAACAGTTCACAGCAAAATGAGATTCTTCAAATAAGATAGTAATAATTTGGCATGGAGATGGCCAAATCTCTTGGCCTTTATCACTGAACACAATGTCCTAGCCTACTTCAACTCATTTTGTGACATATCTGCTTGAGGAATCTTGACATTTTCATCACTTCTTTTCTCTCTCTCCAGGTGGCTGGCCAGCCCTTGCTAACGCTGCAACGGGATGTGATCATGGACCAGAACACAGGACTTTGTGAACTGCTTCTGTTGCACTGTGTTCTTTTCAGGAATTTGCCTTGGCAAAGTCCTTGCATTTATTATATTAGACTTGGGCAGGCAGAGGCCATTCCTAAAAGATATAATTCTCGTAAATCCTTACAATATCCAGAATCAAGAAATTGGTCTTGATTTACAAAGGATGTGATGACAACGATGATGGTACTTTGCTAGTTGGATATTGTGATTTATAGTTTATAATTTACCTTCAGCTACATTTTGAGGTGGTAAAGTATAACTGCAAGAAGAGAATGAGGACTACAGATAAAGGCCTGATAGGTAAGAAAACTGAGAAGTAGGGGCTAAAACCCAGGTCTTCTAAATTCAAAGTCTGTGTTCTTTCTGCAACACTCTACCAAGTTAGGTGCTATGAACAAGGAAGACAAGAAGAAGAAAAAGAATCTTTAATCACTGAAACACAGCACACTACTAAGCCTTTCTAAACTGGGATAGGCCTCTCTTTTCAAAGAATGTGTTTTTGGTGAAAATATATTCATCCTTTATATCTTCTTTACAAATAACTCGACATCAAAAGCCATTTAGATATTTTGATATATAAACAGGGCAAGGCATTGATTTTCCTCTTCATCCTACCTTCTCCACCCTCTGGTTGTAATGCATGGTTTTGTAAATACATGCCTAATGGTTTTTCATGAAATTACAGTATCAAGTCAAGAAAAACATAAACACTGCCCACACTCCCAGTGGTAATTAGGCTATTTTTTAAAATGTAGTGTAGTCAAGGAGTACATATTTATAACATCATGTCCAAAAGTAACTATAAAGGGCAGGGTTCCAATTAATGTGAGAATCCAAGGTGGTACTGAAACCAGTCAGTCAGTGAAAAAAAATACATATTTTGTGCAGGTGTTGGGCTCAGCACCGTGGATAATGTGGTGTTCAAGACAGGGACTACGTGGTCTGCCCTGCGGGAGTGTACAGTCTAGGTGGGGACTGTCTTTCACCAAACTCTACCTGGAAAGGTAACAAAACTCTTGTTACTGCAGCAATGCAAAGAAAATGTTTTGTAGTAGACAGCACCCAAGGGCATATTTGCAGTATTGGCAAAGATTGGTCATCTGATTACTGCAAGATTTCCCAAGTAGCAAGTAAATAGAGAAATGGCTGCAGCAATAGAAATACAGCTGCTATAGATTCTACACTTTGAAGCTTGAACTTAGAGCAACTGCTCAGTTACAAGTAGCTCTCTGAAATTAGCTGGTATGTGACAGGAGGTCACCATCTCTGGGAGATCACAGAGGTCCCACACTAACGTAAATCACACAAGCAGATGAGTGTGATACAGACTAGCATGATGTGAAAAGATCTAGAAAAGAACAAGGCTCTCATAAATCGTGTATTAGCTTCCTGATGACGACATCCTGCTGGAAGAGGGGGGTGTTGGCAGGGAACTGAACCATAAATACAAGTGGGAGTTGGTGGCTCCCCCTGTGAGGATGGACATGTGGTCCCAAAACAAGTTCAAAGTGCAGATGTTATATATTTAAAGAAAGATTGCAGAGTGTAACACGGTAAGTTCTGCACAAGGAAGATTCTCAGAATCATATGGAAAGCAATGAAATGCACAGCATGAGTCTAGAATCTGGCCTAGCCCTGATTAAGTAGAAAAAAAAATATATGTGTGTGTGTGTGTGTGTGTGTGTGTGTGTGTGTGTGTGTGTGTGTGTATGGCAATAAATAGGTGTGATATTTAAACTGGTTTGGCACTGGCACTAAGCAATCAGAAGAGATGCTAGCTATAATCTTGGAATGTAGTTCCGGAAGGGCAGGCGGTCTTAACTCTTTAGTTGCCAAAACTGGGGGAGAGGTAAGGTGGCACAAAGGACATCTGGAGGGCTCCTATGGACATATTTCAATATTTTAAACAATCGATGTGGCTGAACATGAACTCCGGTAATAACTGCCACGGAGAAAAATTAACTGCCATGACATGACCCAAGTGTGAATAGGGCGACTTGTGCCAGAAAGAGTGAGAGAAAATACTCAGGTATTAGAATGGAACTCCTTTGTGGGGATACAATGAAACAAAGTAGGAAAGGAGTGTTAGGCGAATGCCGCACCTTAATATTTTTTAAGTCTCTGTAACAATATACTTTCTGTTTATAACATTCTGTGAAAACACAATACCCTTAGTTGTACTACTTACCTGGAGTGAGTCCTAACCTTTAGGTTCTGATGTAAATAAATGATAAGGGCATGTAAACAACAGATGCTTTTAAATAACAGTCAGCAACATCTGAGTTTAATAAAGTCTGAACATTAATAACCCCCTCTCACTGACTCAGCAGCAGGCCGTGGGGAAGTAAAGTTGTAAGTAAGTGACAAGCAGCAGCAGGCCTGTTCTGAGTAACATACTGGAGTCGGATTTGGTTGGACTTCGAGCAGTGAAGAGGGGATAGTTCCCTCACAGCTGTATTTCTCAAGGCAAAAAAATTGCATGGTAACAGGCAGTGGCTTCTCACTTTTCATGTTGAAGCCACTTGGATCCAATAAAAGTCATTTTTCAGTAATAATTTTTGAGAAAGTGACTTTTAAGGGAATTAAGAGTTTTAAATAGCATGCCTGGGAGCTATGAGCGATTATAGAGAAGACAACATTTTAGGCCTTGTTTAACACCCTTACTATCATGATTTCAAGTAAAAGAAAGAAAGAAGACATCTCCAAACCCTGTTTCCATGCTTATGAAAAGAATTGTAACCAATATTATTCAGAGTATATGAAGAGCATCTTCCTTCAATAGTTTGCCAAAATTATTTCATGCAAGGTTTCTCAGTTTGAGATTGATCTGGAGCGATGATCCAAAACTTTAAATTGTTTCTCAGAGGAGTCCCTGGCCTAAGAAAAGGTTAAGAACCCACTGGTATAATAGGAAAATTCATTCATTGATTCAACAAGCATTTAAGTAATGCCTATTGTATGCATACCCGGTACCAGTCTTGGTACTAAGGATACAGCACAGAATGAGTCCAATGAGGCCTCTACACTCACAGATTCCGTATTCTATTGAGAAGGCTGGGAATGTTTGTGAGACTTAGACACCTAGGTTTAGATACTGGAATTGTAACCTTGAGCAGGTTACTTGCCTCTCTGAGCCTCCATTTCTTCATCTGTAAAGTGGGAGTAATAAGGATCAGAATTAACATGATTCAAATATCTAGCACAAAGGTATAAGTTCAATAAATGATCATTATGATTAACCTCCCTTCACCCGAAGGAAGTAGGTATAGGTCAGAGGGATAGCACTACTTCAACTTTATAGATAATAAGCTTAAACTCAAAAGGGTTGCATGAATTGCGTTAGTCAAGGTAGTGATCGATATAGCTATGATCTGGGCTACCTAGTTGATAGGCTGACTAGCTCTTTATTTTCTCCCTCCATCGATATAGCTATGATCTGGGCTACCTAGTTGATAGGCTGACTAGCTCTTTATTTTCTCCCTCCACATCACTCTTCCCTAATTAAGACTCTGCTGTATTTATCAGCTTTAAAGAACTTCTGAATTTTTTAAAACAGGGGTTGGCAAATGATGGCCCACTGTCTGTTTTTAAATGGCCCTCAAGCTAAGCATAACTTTCACATTTTTAAATGGTTGAAAGCAAAAAGAAATAGTATTTTTTTATGCTTGGAAATTATTAGAAATTTGAATTCCAGTCTCCATACATAGTCTTATTAGAACACAGGTACACCCATTTGCTTAAGTCTTGTCTACGGCTGTTTTCATGTGATAGCAGCATAGTTGAATAGTTGTGACAAGAGACCATATGACCTGAAAGCTTAAAATAGTTACTATCTGGCCCTTTATCAAAAAAGTTTGCCAACCCTTGGTTTAAAATGTCATTTTCTCTTCAAGGAAAAACATAGCAAATACATCACAGATCTTCTGTATTGGTAATGTGACATAATTTAGAATCGAAGAGTCAAATGTATCTGTTAAGTCTACAAAGTGAGACACTTTGATCACAGCAATTAGGATATTAAAATAGGACAATAGCTAATATTTATGAGAATTTTAGAGGTATTAAGTCATTTGATACAACTCTAAGAGGTAAGTACTTTTTACATATGAGATAACTGAAACTCAAAGAGGTTGGAAAGCATGTCCAAGGGCACAAAGCTAGTAGATGGCTGAGCTGTGATTTGAAGTCTGTTCTTATATACCAGAGCAATGCCACATAATGGATAGCCAGAGTTTAAGCAAGAAGCTTTGTAGAGGTAGATTTACCCAACTTTCTCTGCCTTTTCAAAATCTATTCCCTGATATTACCTTATGGCTAGTTTCTTTACTTCTCTGATTCTTTTTTTCCCCTGTGTAAGACAGAGAAAATACCTAGTTTGCAAGGTTACTGTAAGGATTGGAGGTAACATATGAACAATGACTAATATCCTGTAAATGATAGCTGCTATGATTTCATTACTATTGTGAAGGAAGTTTTTTCATAAATTGCAGGTATAGCAAATCTGCTAAGGCAACTTTGGAGGCAGAGGGAGGTGGTAGCTGTTAAGAGAGATAAAGGCAGTTAAATTGTTCCCCAGTCCCTGAAAGGCCTAGTGATCAGTCCCAGGCTGCCAGCTGCCTAAGTTAGGGAGCTTATCCTCCTAGAGAGAGTTTCTGCACTCACGGTGAAGGAAAGCAGCAATAAATGCGGCAGGTGGGAAGAGGGGCTGGTAATCCACTCTTGAAAGTCAGTTCTTTACACCTGACGGACAGGACTTGCTTCTATATAAAGAGAGCATGGGCCCTACATGAAGATCAGCATTTGGAGAGGAAACTATCATGCAGAATCAGTAGAAGCAGCAGTGGTGAGGCAAGGGGAGGTCAGGAGTTGCAAGTTGTACTCCAGAACTCTGCTTTGAGGAAGGAAAGTGGAGAGATAGAGGCACAGGAAAGTGCTTTCCACTTTAACCCCTAGGCTGGTGAGCAGATTTGGTAGCAGATATTTCTCCTGGTCATCAACCTAGGGGTTTCTCTTTCATCTATGGACCAATATTACCTTCCTAGTTTGAGCCCCGCACTGTGCCAAGTGCGGTGACCGCATTTTCTCCAGTGATTCTCAGCACCATCCTGTGAAGTAGGTACTGCTGTCTGCACTTTGTAGATGTGAAAACGGAGGCTTGGAAGGGCTAAGTACTCTAAACCCAGAACACTGCTAGTAAGCACCAGTCAGGATTTAAATCCAGTCTTTAACACCCATTTCACTGTCCTTTCAATTATTCTTTAGTTGCCACTCATTGATAGTGGCTTATGCAGGTATTAATTCACTCAACAAATACTTATTGAGACACTATTCTGCCAATGAGTGCAACATGGACAAGTGTCTGAGAGGGAGGACACACTCCAGTAAAACCCAGACATAGGAGGGAGCGTGGGAGAGAGTGGGAATGGGGAATGACTGTTAATGGGTATAGGGTTTTCTTTTAGGGTGTTGAAAATGTTCTAAAAGTTGAAAGTGGTGATGGTTGTGCAACTCTGAGTGAACTAAAACTTTAAGTGGATGAATTTTATGATATGTAAATTATATCTCAATAAGGCTGATACAAAAAGGAAAGAGAAAATACAATGAACATGCCAAAAAAGGATATACTGTGAGATTAGAATACAAACAGGCAGTCATAGGGGTCTTCATACTCAGAAAGGCTATAGGATTGCATTATAATTTGATTCTGATACATGTCAAACTAAATCATAACATGTAAATGAAATCTACAAAAAACCCTTAGACATAAGAGTGGTCTTACATTGTGCCACTACACTACTGTGCACTGAACAATGGGATTCTGGCCTTTTTCTCACTTCTTGTTTAACTCCTAGGGGGTTATGTGAGGCTCAAAACTGGATTTGCTAGGATAACTTTTTCCATACCAACAAGATGGATTCAACAAGAAAATGTTAGCATCTCTTAGTTCTGGTCTTGTACGAAGTGCTACACAAAAGAAAACAACTGTGTCTGGGCTTCACTCATCAAACTTTCATCTCTCTATGGATTGGGAAGCAGGATCTGAGTGCATAGGGGTGTACACAAATGTTGATATAGGTGGAAACAGAGAAGAGTTTCCTCTTAACTTGAAAAGTTCCCCCTAATTCATGATTTTAACAGCCAATGATATAATTTAACAATTCAGGTTAAATTTTGTGTCTTACTTCTATTTGAACTCAAATGTGAGTGGAGTGGGATTTGTTCCTTTCCTTGAGTGAAGACCATTAGAAGTAAGGCCTTCCAATTTCCCAATTTTAAAGAATATGATGAACCTAAACTCCCCATAACATCAGTAATCACACCTTAAACTGGAATTTTTTAATTATAGTTTAAGAGGAAGAGATAAAGTCAAGTAAGCACTGACTTTAAAGATACTCTTAAAGATCATGTTCTTAGGGCACTACATATTCAGCCCTATCTCTGATAACTTTCTATAGTGACCACATAGGATTAAGTGAAGCATTAAAGGGATGAGCCTGAGGCACTGCAAGATCTAGATGTGCTTTCTAAATCATTATAAAAGCAAAAATTAACTTTAATGTGTACTAAGTAAGTCACAAAGATTATAATAGTAAAACACATTTCCAAAAAGGTTGAAAACCTGGTTACTTTCTGATTAAACAAAATTATTTGATCTATACATATCCTATTTTGCCTATTTCAATTAAACTAGGGTTACCACATATGTTATGATCTAAGTCCATTAAGCAGTTAGTGTCTCTCAAGGTTCAGGAAATTAGACTGTTTCTATATATACACAAATTCGTAACTTGATAATCCATTGATTGAAATTATTATAGCTGTCAAATTAGGGCTTACAAGGACGAGCACTATTTGCTGATGACTTTGGAAGAGGTTTTCTTTCTTTACTAATTTCTAAAGAAACCTGTCATCATTTCAAAGGGCTAAAGTCCTTAATGTGAAATAAATAAGGGTTCAAAGAGGATAGTTCAAATACAGTTCAAAAGTTGTATCTCCCTACGGTTGCACTTAAAAAGTAAATACTTAGCATGAGGAAACAGCCAGTGCTTACTAAGCATCAGGTGTTGTTTAACATTTGTGTATGTTGTCTCTAGAGATCCTCAATATCAATTACCTCCAATTTTACAGATAAAGAACAGGAGGGACAGAAAAATTAAGTAATCTGGCCCAAATCACACTACTGTTAATTGCCAGAGGCAGGATTACAACAGTGACTCTTCAACCCTAATGTGGATGCAAATCCCCTGGAGGTCCTTGATAAAATTCTGTCTGATTCTGTAGTTTTGTTGTGGGACCTGAAAGTCTGCATTTCTAACAGGTCTTGAAACACAGGCTTCTAAGTAGTAAGATCTCATAGGAAATCAGTGAACGTCCTCGAGATGCCCTGCTGTTCAGCTGCCTTAGGGTGTGTGCACATTTAGTCAGGGGGGTTCTGGACATTAGAAGCTTCAGTTTACAGATAAGTCCCAAGCTCTGCCTCGGGATTTTGTTCCAGGCAAAACTGTGATCATATGTCAATGCCATTCTCTGACATTTGATAGACTTCTAGTGGAGCATTTCTTTCATTAGGGAGTAATTTATTTCTATTTAGCTGGAATATCTGTTTTTTATAATTTTATGTTTCCAGCACAGAGTAGACTGCCTGGATTATTGCAAAAGCTGGGCACCAAATTCCTATTTTCTCTTCTTGGACCCACAGTTAGACTACATTCCCTCGAATTCTAGCCTTGCAGTCAGCTGTAGTCAGTGACTGAGTTCTAAATAATGGAACATGAATGGAAGTGACATGTGCCAACTGCAAGTCTGGCACAGCAAAACCTTGTGTGCAAGTCTGCCATGCTCTTCCCCCATCTGCCAGCTTGAAGCAGAAAAGCATGGATCTTTTGAAAGCCACATGTCGAAGATGGCAGAGCCACAACATTGAAGTTTAGGTCTTGCTCATCAGTGACATCTGTTTGGGCTTTATGTGAGAAATTTTTTATTGCGTTTAAGCCATCATGTATTTTCAGTTTATTTCTTCTAGCAGCTAGCATTACTTTGGCCAATGTACTCCTTAGTAACTATTTCCTGTGTGAGTGGAAGTACAGTTTCTCTGTATGTGATCTTGCTTGTTGATTCAGGAACAAGTTAAGGAGACAATGTCTGTGCTACAAAACTAAATGTCTGAAAAATGGGCTCATAGGTAAGAATCTGGTTTCTCCTGCAGGAGCCTCCATAATAATGGCCTATTCTGGCACACATTTGGCACTTGGTAGGGCAGCATTGCCAAGGTCTGTGCAATTTTCTAGGTGGTGTAAGTGCATTATCTTCAGATCAGCATTTTTTCAGTGTTATTTGAGTTCCAAAGATACGGTTTTACCCTTTTTTTTTTAAACCAACCAACCAACCAACCAACCAACCAACCAACCAACCAACCAGAAAAAGCCTCATAAATATAGAGAACAAACTGGGTGGTTTCCACAGGGGTGGGAGTTAGAATGGGCAAAACAGATGAAGGGGATAGAGAAGTCATAAAATAAAGAGATCACGGGGATGAAAAGTACAGCATAGGGAACATAGTCAATATTGTAATAACTTTGTATGGTAACAGACGGTAACTATACTTATCACAGTGAGCAATTCATAATGTATATAAGTGCTGAATCACTATGTTGTACCTAAAACTAATACATATATTATATATATATGTAATATATGTCAACTACAGTTCAACAAAAAAATCAAACAACAATAACAAAAACACAAAGAGGTAGGTTTAAAAGCTGTTTTGTTCAATTTTGCTGGAAGGAGAAATTTTTATTTAAGAGCTGGAAAGTGAATGGAAGCGAATGGACAGTTGGGCAAAAAAATAAAATCTCGTATCTATAATTTTAAATTAACATTTACCTTCCACCCAAAATATTTTCACAGTCCCTGAATGATGACAGATAACCTCCATTGCTAATTCCTGAACTCTGGACCTCCCCTGCACCTTGTCTGAGAAAATGCAACTTAAATAAAAAATAAATGATAAATAATACATTTTAAAAGCCCTTCTGCAGAGGACATACGAGATAATGTTAAAGTCAAGTAGCTGCGCAAAAATGGTTGAATGGAAGAGTTCTAGCATTAGACGGCAAGGTAAGACTACCTATAATCTCCATGGTTTTGTCTATGAGGCCAACCTGCCGTAACCTTCCTGTGCCTCCATTTCTTGACCTATAAATGAGAAGTTCAGTGGTCCTCAAATATTTGGAACCAATGTCCCATTTCATATTAATTTCTAACATTTACTTTACTATTAGAAATAAAATTCATAGATACCATAACCAACCTTACAATGTTTATAAAATTAATATATTATAATTTATAGGCATTTCAAACTGAAAATGTCAGACACATCTAAACAAGAAGCCATAAATTGCCTAATGCTTTATACCTACTTATAAAGAGTAAATCAGATTTTAAAGAGGAGACCAGAGGCCATTCCATCTAAGTAGTAAATAAGAAGTTATAATAAACCAAATCTTATTTGTATTTAATAAGAGAAAGAGGAAAAACCTTGAGCTGAAGTAGGGCTCACAACACAAATCAAGTAACAGACTGCCAAAATGGAGAAAATTAGGTAGAAGTGGGCCTTATCTATAAGGTAAAGCCACAACAATTCTCTTATGTTGTGATATGGGATGAGGCAGTGAAATATCACAGAAAACATATCTTCTACCTTGATAACCCACATGCATAGAGAGGCATATACTTATTGAACTTAAAGACCTTGCAGATGGGGAGAAGAGGATGGACTGGAAAAAAAAATCAATAATTTCTACAACATAGATTTTTATAATACTTCTATATAGGATGGCATATAGGGAAATAATTTTAAAACAGAGTTCAAATTCAATGACATCCTTACATTCCTTGTGTCTCCACTACCTTAATAATTTGTGTAAATGTTTTAGCAAGTAGGGAAAGATTTGAATTTGATAGATACTATCTTTGTTAATAATAACAGAGTTCCTTTTACATTCTCTCCTGGTACTTTCTCCCATGACCCAATTAGAGAAAAAAGCCAAACAATAAAAAACCCAGCTTACAGGTATGCTTGTTCATTTCTCAGAACTCCAAATTTTAGAAAACTAGGAAAGAAGACTCACTTGAAACTATTTTAAAGGAAAACTGGAGTAATTTAAAAGAATACGTTCATGGGTGAAAATTAAGATGTTTGCAGCAGAGGATTAAAGATGGCGGCATGAGAGGTGAGACACAGGCTTCCTCCTAAAACTGTATATAATACAAAAAATATAATTAATACAACTACTCCTGAAAGAGCAACAGGAAAGAGGAATGCACCAGACTGCATACACCTGGAGAAAAGAGCAGACCTCATGGAACAGGGTAATGTACCAAAACTGTGGCTGGGCGGGACCCAAGCCCTTCCCCACCCCAACTCACTGGCGGGAGGAAGAGAAATGGAGCGGGGAGGGAGTGGAGGCCTGCAACTGCTGAATTTCTAACTCCAGGGATCTGCTCTGGGAGCACATTTCATGGTGCTTGCATGGTACTCTCATGATTAGGGGGTTGGAAAGCTAAGACAGGCAGAATTCCTGGAGAGACTGAGATTCCAGCCGCTTGTGGAAAGTAGGGATCCATATCCGGCTGCTCTGGGACAAAAGAAAGGTGGGCAGTCTGAGAGATTCCTAACAAGGAAGCCCTTAGCAAGAGGGCTGCTAAAGGGCAAGGATAGCACAGAGCTTACTGCTCAGGAGAGAGGACAGGTAGACAAAATTGTTCAGGTGCACTATGTCTAGCAGGTTGGGAGCATTCACGATTTCAGGTGCTCCACCTCCCAGCTGGCTACACAGCTCCAAGGACCCCCTCTGTGATATACAGTCTACTACGCCTTTCTCCTGGCGAGCCCCACCTGGCCCGGAAACCGGCAAACCCTACCCTGGCGTTAGGCCAGTCAGAGGGAAGATCTGTCTACAGCAACTACAAATGCAAAGCATAGAGGCTTATAACTGTGTGCTCATCCCACTGGTTCAGGCAGTGGAGTCAGGCATAGCAACTGGGAAGCAGGAAAGAGCTCTTTCCTCTCCCCAGGCATGAATATTACTCCCCTGCAACCCATGACATTGCTTCAGGGGCTGAGCAGCTAAAGAGAGTAGACCTTCTAGGCACTAGAGGGCACCATATACATATATGAAATGCCAAAGGAGCCTGGTTCAAAGTAAAATTATTAATACAACTCCTAAGAAAGATTTAAATGACATCGACCTCATGAATCTTCCTGAAAGGGAGTTCAAAATAAAAATCATTAACATGCTCATGGAGGTATGGAAAGATATTCAAGAACTCAGGAATGAATTCCGGTTGGAGATCCAATCGTTGAAGAGCACAATGGAGGGTATTAAAAGCAGATTAGATATGGTGGAGGAGACGATAAATGAAATAGAAACTAGAGAAGAGGAATACAAAGAAGCTGAGGCACAGAGAGAAAAAGGATCTCTAAGAATGAAAGAATATTGAGAGAACTGTGTGACCAATCCAAACAGAACAATATTCGCATTATAGGGGTACCAGAGGGAGAAGAGAGAGAAAAAGGGATCGAAAGTGTCTTTGAGGAGGTGATTGCTGAAAACTTCCCCAATCTGGGGAAGGAGATAGTCTCTCAGACCATGGAGATGCACAAATCTCCCAACAAAAGGGGCCCAAGGAAGACAACATCAAGACATATAGCAATTAAAATGGCAAAGATCAAGGATAAGGACAGACTATTAAAAGCAGCCAGAGAGAGAGAGAAGATCACATACAAAGGAAAGACCATCAGGCTATCATCAGACTTCTCAGCAGAAACCTTACAGGCCAGAAGGGAGTGGCATGATGTATTCAATGGAATGAAGCAGGAGGGCCTCAACCAAGATTACTTTATCCGGCAAGATTATCAGTTAAAATTGAAGGAGGGATTACACAATTTCCAGATAAGCAAAAGCTGAGAGAATTTACCTCCCACGAACCATCTCTACAGGGTATTTTGGAGGGACTGCTATAGGTGAAAGTGTTCCTAAGGTTTAACAGCTGTCACCAGAGGTAATAAAACCACAGTAAAGAAAGTAGAACAGCTAATTACTAAGCAAATGCAAAAATTAAAATAACTATCTCCAAAGTCAATCAAGGGACAGACAAAGAGTACAGAATATGATACCTAATATATAAAGAATGGAGGAGGAAAAAAAAGGAGGAGAAAAAAAAAGAACCTTTAGAT
Source organism: Smutsia gigantea (assembly GCA_032199065.1). Classification (NCBI taxonomy): domain Eukaryota; kingdom Metazoa; phylum Chordata; class Mammalia; order Pholidota; family Manidae; genus Smutsia; species Smutsia gigantea. Next base: position 197,240 of record JAVSCE010002402.1, on the reverse strand, counting down.
TGCATTTCTAATGGCATATTGAGTGAGTTAAGTTAGACTCTTAGACAGTAAGGAAGTTAACCTTGAACCTTTGGTAACCACGAATCTAAAGCCTGCAATGCCAATAAGTACATACCTATCCATAATTACCCTAAATGTAAATGGACTGAATGCACCAATCAAAAGATGTTGAGTCAGTGAATGGATAAAAAACAAGACCCATCTATATGCTGCCTACAAGAGACTCACTTTAAACCCAAAGACATACACAAACTAAAAGTGAAGGGATAGAAAAAGATACTTCATGCAAACAACAAAGAGAAAAAAGCAGGTGTTGCAGTACTTGTATCAGACAAAATGGACTTCAAAACAAAGAAAATCACAGGAGACAAAGGAGGACATTACATAATGATAAAAGGGTCAATTCAACAAGAAGATATAACCATTATAAATATCTATGTACCCAACACAGGAGCACCTACATATGTGAAACAAATACTAACAGAATTAAAGGGGGAAATAGAATGCAATGCATTCACTCTAGGAGATTTCAACACACCACTCACTCTGAAGGACAGATCAACCAGACAGAAAATAAGGAGACACAGGCACTGAACAACACATTAGAACAGATGGACCTAACAGACATCTACAGAACTCTACACCCACAAGCAGCAGATACACATTCTTCTCAAGTGCACATGGAACATTTTCAAGAAGAGATCATATACTAGGCCACAAAAAAGCCTCTGTAAATTCAAAAAGATTGAAATTGTACCAACCAGTTTCTCAGACCACAAAGGTATGAAACTAGAAATAAATTACACAAAGAAAATAAAAAATCCCACAAACACATGGAGGCTTCACAACATGCTCCTAAATAACTAATGGATCGATGACCAAATAAAAACAGAGATCAAGCAATATATGGAGACAAGTGACAACAATAATTCAACACTGCAAATCTGTGGGATGCAGCGAAGGCCGTGATAAGAGGAAAGTATATTGCAATACAGGCCTACCTCAAGAAAGAAGACCAGTCCCATATGAACACTCTAAACTCACAATTAATGAAACTAGAAAAAGAAGAACAAATAAGGCCCAAAGTCAGTAGAAGGAGTGACATAATAAAGATTAGAACAGAAATATATAAAACTGAGAAGAATAAAACAATAGGAAGAATCAATGAAAGCAAGAGCTGTTTTTTTGAGAAAATAAACAAAACAGATAAACCACTAGGCAGACTTAACAAGAAAGAAAGAGAGTCTACTCACATAAACAGAATCGGAAATGAGAGCAAAAATCCCTATGGACACTACAGAAATACAAAGAATTATTAGATAATACTATGAAAAAATTACATGCTATCAAACTGGGTAACCTAGAAGAAATGGACAACTTTCTAAAAAATACAACCTTCCAAGGCTGGCCCAGAAAGAAACAAAAAATCTGAATAGACCAGTTACCAGCAACGAAAATTGAACTGGTAATCAAAAACCTACCTAAGAACAAAACTCCTAGACGAGAAGGCTTCACTGCTGAATTTTTTTAAAGTTTATTTTGATATCATTAATCTACAATTAAATGAGTAATATTATGGTGATTACACTACCCCCTTCATCAGGTACCCCCCCAACCCCATTACAGTCACTGTCCATCAGCGTAGTGAGATGCCTTAGAGTCACTACTTGTCCTCTCTGGGTTGTACAGCCCTCCCCGTGCCCCCCTAACATTACATCTGCTAATCGTAATGACCCTTCTTCCCCCTTCCCCCTCCCTTCCCACCCATTTTCCCCAGTCCCTATCCCTTTGGTAACTATTAGTCCGTTCTTAGGTTTTTGTGAGTCTCCTGCTGTTTTGTTCCTTCATTTTTTTTTTTCTTAGTTCTTATACTCCACATATGAGTGAAATCATTTGGTACTTCTCTTTTTCAGCTTGGCTTATTAAACTGAGCATAATACCCTCTAGCTCCATCCATGTTGTTGCAAATGGTAGGATTTGTTTTCTTCTTATGGCTGAATAATATTCCATTATGTATATGTACCACATCTTCTTTATCCATTCATCTACTGATGGACACTTAGGTTGCTTCCATTTCTTGGCTATTGTAAATAGTGCTGCGATAAACATAGGGGTGCATCTGTCTTTTTCAAACTGGGCTGCTGCATTCTTAGGGTAAATTCCTAGGAGTGGAATTCCTGGGTCAAATGGTATTTCTATTTTGAGATTTTTGAGGAACCTCCGTACTGCTTTCCACAATGGTTGAACTAATTTGCAGTCCCACCAGCAGTGTAGGAGGGTTCCCTTTTCTCCACATCCTCGCCAACATTTGTTGTTGTTTGTGTTTTGGATGTTGGCCATCCTCACTGGTGTGAGGTGATATCTCATTGTGGTTTTAATCTGCATTTCTCTGATGATTAGCGATGTGGAGCATCTTTTCATGTGCCTGTTGGCCATCTGAATTTCTTCTTTGGAGTAGTGTCTATTCATGTCCTCTGCCCATTTCTTAATTGGATTATTTGCTTTTTGTTTGTTGAGGTGCGTGAGTTCTTTATATATTTTGGATGTCAACCCCTTATCAGATACGTCATTTTTGAATATATTCTCCCATACTGTAGGATGTCTTTTTGTTCTACTGATGGTGTCCTTTGCTGTACAGAAGCTTTTCAGCTTGATATAGTCCCACTTGTTCATTTTTGCTTGTTTCCCTTGCCCGGGGAGATATGTTCATGAAGAAGTTGCTCATGTTTATGTCCAAGAGATTTTTGCCTATGTTTTTTTCTAAGATTTATATGGTTTCATGACTTACAATCAGGTCTTTGATCCATTTTGAGTTTACCTTTGTGTATGGGGTTTGACAGTAGTCCAGTTTCATTCTCTTACATGTAGCTGTCCAGTTTTTGCAACACCAGCTGCTGAAGAGGCCGTCATCTCCCCAATGTATATCCAAGGCTCCCTTATCAAATATTAATTGACTGTGTTTGGGTTGATGTTTGGATTTTCTATTCTGTTCCACTGATCTGTGAGTCTGTTTTTGTGCCAATACCAAATTGTCTTGATTACTGTGGCTTTGTAGTAGAGCTTGAAGTCAGGGAGCGTAATTCCCCTTGTTTTATTCCTACTTCTCAGGATTGCTTTGGCTATTCGGGGTCTTTTGTGGTGCCATATGAATTTTAGAATTATTTGTTCGAGTTCATTGAAGAAAAGCTGTTGGTAGTTTGATAGGGATTGCGTTGAATCTGTAGATTGCTTTGGGTAGTATAGCCATTTTGACAATATTTATTCTTCCTAGCCAAGAGCATGGGATGCATTTCCATTTGTTAGTGTCCTCTTTAATTTCTCTTAGGAGTGTCTTGTAGTTTTCAGAGTACAGGTCTTTCACTTCCTTCGTTAGGTTTATTCCTAGGTATTTTATTCTTTTTGATGCAATTGTGAATGGAATTGTTTTTCTGATTTCTCTTTCTGTGAGTTCATCATTAGTGTATAGGAAAGCAACAGATTTCTCTGTGTTAATTTTGTATCCTGCAACTTTGCTGAATTCAGATATTAGTTCTAGTAGTTTTGGAGTGGAGTCTTTAGGGTTTTTTATGTACAATATCATGTCATCTGCAAATAGTGACAATTTGACTTCTTCTTTACCAATCTGGATGCCTTGTATGTCTTTGTTTTGTCTGATTGCCATGGCTAGGACCTCCAGTACTATGTTGAATAATAGTGGAGAGAGTGGGCATCCCTGTCTTGTTCCTGATCTTAGATGAAAAGTTTTCAGCTTCTTGTCGTTAAGTATGATGTTAACTGTGGGTTTGTCATATATGGCCTTTATGATGTGAGGTACTTGCCGTCTATACCCATCTTGTTGAGAGTTTTAATCATGAATGGATGCTGAATTTTGTCAAATGTTTTTTCAGAATCTATGGAGATGATCATGTGGTTTTTTGTTCTTCTTTTTATTGATGTGGTGGATGATGTTGATGGATTTTCGAATGTTGTACCATCCTTGCATCCCTGGGATGAATCCCACTTGATCATGTTGTATGATCCTCTTAATGTATTTTTGAATTTGGTGTGCTAATATTTTGTTGAGTATTTTTGCATCCACGTTCATCAGGGATATTGGTCTATAGTTTTCTTTTTTGGTGAGGTCTTTGCCCGGTTTTGGTATTAAAGTGATGCTGGCTTCACAGAATGAATTTGGAAGTATTCCCTCCTCTTCTATTTTTTGGAAAACTTTAAGGAGAATGGGTGTTATTTCTTCTTTATATGTCTGGTAGAATTCAGAGGTGAATCTATCTGGTCCGGGGGTTTTGTTCTTGGGTAGTTTTTTGATTACCGCTTCAATTTCGTTGCTGGTGATTGGTCTCTTTAGTTTTTCTGTTTCTTGTTTGGTCAGTTTTGGAAGGTTGTATTTTTCTAAAAAGTTGTCCATTTCTTCTAGGTTTTACAGCTTGCTAGCATATAGATTCTATAGTATTCTTTTATAATTCTTTGTATTTCTGTGGGATCCGTCGTGATTTTTCCTTTCTCATTTCTGATTCTGTTTATGTGTGTAGATTCTCTTTTCCTCTTAATGAGTCTGGCTAGGGGTTTATCTATTTTGTTAATTTTTTCAAAGAACCAGCTCTTGGTTTCATTGATTTTTTTCTATTGTTTTGTTCTTCTCAATTTTACTTATTTCTTTTTTGATCTTTATTATGTCCCTTCTTCTGGTGACTTTGGGTCTCATTTGTTCTTCTTTTTCCAATTTCAGTAATTGTGTCTTTAGACTATTCATTTGGGAATGTTCTTCTTTCTTTAAATAGGCCTGGATTGCAATATACTTTCCTCTTAGAACTGGCTTTGCTGAGTCCCATAGAAGCTTTGGCTTTGTGTTGTTGTCATTTGTCTCCATATATTCTTTGATTTCTGTTTTGATTTGGTCATTGATTCATTGATTAATTAGGGGAATGTTGTTAAGTCTCCATGTATTTGTGAGCCTTTTTGTTTTCTTTCTAAAGTTTAATTCTAGTTTAATACCTTTATGATCCGAGAAGTTGGTTGGTAGAATTTCAATATTTTCGATTTTACTGAGGTTCTTTTTGTGGCCTAGTATGTGGTCTATTCTGGAAAATGTTCCATGTGCACTTGAGAAGAATGTGTATGCTGTTGCTTTTGGGTGTATAGTTCTGTGGATGTCTGTTAGGTCCATCTGTTCTAGTGTGTTGTTCAGTGCCTCTGTGTCTTTACTTATTTTCTGTCTGGTTGATCTGTCCTTTGGAGTGACTGGTGTGTTGAAGTCACCTAAGGTGAATGCATTGCTGTCTATTTCCTCCTTTAATTCTGTTAGTATTTGTTTCACAAATGCCGGCGCTCCTGTGTTGGGTGCATATATATTTATAATGGTTATATCCTCTTGTTGGATTGACCCCTTTATCATTATGTAATGTCCTTCTTTATCTCTTGCTACTTTCGTTTTGAAGTCTATTTTGTCTGATACAAGTACTGCAACACCTGCTTTTTTCTCCTTGTTATTTGCATGAAATATCTTTTTCCATCCCTTCACTTTTAATCTGGGGATATCTTTGCGTTTGAGGTGAGTGTCTTGTAGGCAGCATATAAATGGGTCTTGCATTTTTATTCATTCAGTAACTCTATGTCTTTTGATTGGTGCATTCAGTCCATTTACGTTTAGGGTGATTATCGAAAGATATGTACTTATTGCCATTGCTGGCTTTAGATTCGTGGTTACCAAAGGTTCAAGGGTTGCTTCTTTACTATCTAACAATCTAACTTAACTTTCTTGTTAAGTTATTGTAAACACAGTCTGATGTTTCTTTATTTCTCTCCCTTCTTATTCTTCCTCCTCCATTCTTTATATATTAGGTGTTTTATTCTTTGCCTTTAGTTAGTGTTTGGATGGTCTGCTTTCTTTGCTATGATTTTATTTTCTCTGGTGACAGCTTTTTAGCCTTAGGAATGCTTCCCTCTAGAGCAGTTCCTTTAAGATGTCCTGTAGAGGTGGTTTATGGGAGGCAAATTCTCTCAGCTTTTGCTTGTCTGGAAATTGTTTAATCCCTCCATCATATTTAAATGATAATCATGCTGGATACAGTATTCTTGGTTCGAGGCCCTTCTGTTTCATTGAGGCAAATATATCATGCCATTGTCTTCTAGCCTGTAAGGTTTCTGTTGAGAAGTCTGATGTTAGTCTGATGGGTTTTCCTTTGAAGGTGATCTTTTTTCTTTCCCTAGCTGCCTTTAATACTCTGTCCTTATCTATGATCTTTGCCATTTTAATTATTATGTTTCTTGGTGTTGTCTTCCTGGGATCCTTTGTGTTAGGAGATCTGTGGGCTTCCATGGACTGCGAGACTATTTCCTTCCCCTGCATGGGGAAGTTTTCAGCAATTATTTCTTCAAAGACACTTTCTATCCCTTTTTCTCTCTCTTCTTCTTCTGGTACTCCTATAATGCGAATATTGTTCTGTTTGGATTGGTCACACAGTTCTCAATATTCTTTCATTCCTAGAGATCCTTTTATCTCTCTCTGCCTCAGCTGCTCTGTGTTCCTGTTCTCTGATTTCTATTGCATTAACAGTCTCTTGCATCTCGTCCAGTCTGCTGCTGAGCCCATCGATGGCTTGTCTCATTTCTGCATTATCTTTCCTGAATTCCCTCACTTCCTCCCTTAGCTCTTGCATATTTCTCTGTAGATCCATCAGCATGGTTATGACTTTTATTCTGAATTCCTTTTCAGGAAGATGCTGCATTTCCATCCCTTCAGAATCCTTCTCAGTGTCTGGATTTTGGTGATTTTTGTCTGTATCATATTCTTCTGTCTTGTCATGTTGATAGGAGTGGTTGCTGGTAGGTACCAAGTATGTCAGCTGGGCTCTTTAAGGTTTAAAAAAAAAAGAGAAAAAAACCCACCAAAAAAAACAAGCAAGCCAAAAAAAAAAGTAGGAAGAGAAAGAAGAAAGAAATGAAAGAAAAGGAAGGTGAAAAAAGGAAAAAAAAAAGGCAAGAAATAAAACAAACCAGCAAAAAAAAAAAAAAAAGAAAGAAAGGGGGGCAAAAAATAAAACAAACGAGCAAAAAAAAAAAAGCCCACCTGGAGTGGATTCTCTAAGTGTGTTGTAGGTGTCACTGTTGCTCCACTAATCCACATTCGCGGCCACGCCGCTTTTTGGCCAGGGCGGGAACGAATGGGAGGCTATTGTTTTCTGTATAAAGTTCCAGCATGTCTGCTCCCTTCTCTCCATCACCAGCAAAGGAGACCGAAGTTCCCCAGGACTTCCAGCCTGCAGGGCTCAGCCCGCCTCGGCGATGGTGTTCCCTCGCTGGGCCCCCCGCCTCTCCAAGACTGCTACAAACAGCGTGCGCTTTTCTCTTGTCCCTGGGCGCTGGCTGCAGGGTCCCGGTGTGTTCTCGGCTCAAAACCTGCACCTTCTGCCTCTCCAATGTCCAATGCACCATGCGATGTGTGTCAGCGCTCCCGGCGCAGACCACCGGGGCTGGTTTTTTCTCGGACCTGCTCTTCCACTCCCTCCTGGCTCCGAATCCTCTCCTCCCGCCTGCGTGCTGGGGTGGGGGAGTGCTCGGGTGCCGCCGGGTCGCGGCTCTGTATCTTACCCGCCTCGCGGGGTTCTGAGACCTCTCGGGTGTGGCTGCACGCTGTGCACTTTCCTGTGTGCTCTGATTTCTCTTTAAGGAACAGTTGTATTTGCTATATTTTCGTAGATTTATATAGTTTTGGGAGGAGATTTCTGCCGCCCTGCTCACACCGCCATCTTCCCTGAACCCTTCACTGCTGAATTTTATCAAACATTTAGTGAAGACCTAATACTCATCCTCCTTAAAGTTTTCCAAAGAGTAGAAGAATAGGGAATACTTCCAAACTCATTCTGTGAGGCCAGCATCACTCTAATACCAAAACTGGGCAAAGACACGACAAAAAAAGAAAATTACAGACCAATATCCCGGATGAACATAGATGCAAAAATACTCAACAAAATATTAGAAAACCGAATTCAAAAATACATCAAAAAGATCATCCATCATGATCAAGTAGGATTTATTCCAGGGATGCAAGGGTGGTACCACATTCAAAAACCCATCAACATCATGCACCACATCAACAAAAAGAAGGACAAAAACCATGTGATCATCTCCACAGATGCTGAAAAGGCATTTGACAAAATTCAACATCCATTATGATAAAAAGTCTCAACAAAATGGGTATACAGGGCAAGAACCTCAACATAATAAAGGCCATATATGACAAACCCACAGCCAACATACTTAACAGCAAGAAGCTGAAAGCTTTTCCTTTAACATCAGGAACAAGACAAGGATGCCCACTCTCCCACTTCTATTCAACATAGTACTGGATGTCATAGCTATGGCAATCAGACAACACAAAGAAATAAAAGACATTCAGATTGGCAAGGAAGAAGTTAAACTCTCCCTGTTTGCAGATGACATGATATTGTAAATAAAAAACCCTAAAGAATCCACTCCAAAACTACTGGATCTAATATCTGAATTCAGCAAAGTTGTGGGATACAAAATTAATACGCAGAAATCTGTGGAATTCCTATACACTAACAATGAACTAGCAGAGAGAGAGAAATCAGGAAAACAATACCATTCACAGTTGCATCAAAAACAATAAAATACCTAGGAATATACCTAACCAAGGAAGTGAAAGACCTATACTCTGAAAACTACAAGACACTCATGAGAGAAATTAAAGAAGACACCAATAAATGGAAACACGTCCCGTGCTCATGGATAGGAAGAATTAATATTGTCAAAATGGCCATCCTGCCTAAAGCAATCTACAGATTCAATGCAATTCCTATCAAAATACCAACAGCATTCTTCAACGAAGTAGAGAAAATCATTCTAAAATTCATATGGAACCACAAAGGACCCCAAATAGCCAAAGCAATCCTGAGAAGGAAGAATAAAGCTGGGGGGATTATGCTCCCCAACTTCAAGCTCTACTACAAAGCCACAGGAATCAAGACAATTTGGTACTGGCACAAGAACAGACCCATAGACGAATGGAACAGACTAGAGAGCCCTGATATAAACCCAACCAAATACGGTCAATTAATATATCATAAAAGAGCCATGGACATACAATCGGGAAATGACAACCTCTTCAACAACTGGTGTTGGAAAAACTGGACAGCTACATGCAAGAGATGAAACTGGATTATTGTTTAACCCCATACACAAAAGTAAACTTGAAATGGATCAAAGACCTTAATGTAAGTCATGAAACCATAAAACTCTCAGAAGACAATGTAGGCAAAAATCTCCTGAATATATGCATGAGCAACTTCTTCCTGAACATATCTCCTCAAGCAAGGGAAAGAAAAGGAAAAATAAACTCATGGGACTACATCAAACTAAAAAGTTTCTGTATGGCAAAGGACACCATCAACAGACCAAAAAGGCATCCTACAGTATTGGAGAATATATTTGTAAATGACATATCCGACAAGGGGTTAACATCTAAAATATATAAAGAACGTACATGCCTCAACACCGAAAAAGCAAATAACCCAATTAAAAAATGGGCAGAGGATCTGAAGAGACAGCTCTCCAAAGAAGAAATTCAGATTTGGCCAACACACACATGAAAAGATGCTCCACAGCACTAATCATCAGGGAAATGCAAATTAACAACACAATGAGATATCACCTCACATCAGTAAGGATGGCCAGCATGGAAAAGACTAAGAACAACAAATGCTGGTGAGGATGCATAGAAAGGGGGACCCCCCGTACACTGCTGATGGGAATGTAAGCTAGTTCAACCATTGTGGAAAGGAATACGGAGGTTCCTCAAAAAACTAAAAATAGAAATACCATTGACCCTGGAATCCCACTCCTTGGAATTTACCCAAAGAATACAACTTCTCAGATTCAAAAAGACATATGCACCTCTATGTTTATCACAGCACTTTTTACAACAGCCAAGATATGGAAGCAACCTAAGTGTCCATCAGTAGATGAATGGGTAAAGAAGAGGTGGTACATATACAGAATGGAATACTATTCAGCCATAAGAAAGAAACAAATTCTACCATTTGCAACAACATGGATGGAGCTGGAGGATATTATGCTCAGTGAAATAAGCCAGGTAGAGAAAGACAAGTGCCAAATGATTTCTCTCATTTGTGGAGTATAACAACAAAGCAAAACTGAAGGAACAAAATAGCAGCAGACTCACAGACTCCAAGAAGGGACTAGTGGTTACCAAAGGGGAGGGGTGTGGGAGGGCGGGCAGGGAGGGAGGGAGAAGGGAATTGTGGGGTATTATGTTTAGTACACATGGTGTGGGGGATCACGGGGAAAACAGTGTAGCACAGAGAAAGCAAACAGTGACTCTGTGGCATCTTGCTACAATGAAGGACAGTGACTGCATTGGGGTATGGGGTGCGGACTTGATAATATGGGTAAATGTGGTAACCACATTGTTTTTTCATGTGAAACCTTCATAAGAGTGTGTATCAATAATACCTTAATAAAAAAGAAAAAACAAACCAAATGGCCCAGACTAGCCCAGATGCACCAGCGAGATCAAAGAACTGAAGTTTAAATTTTATTCAATTTTATTTATCACTTTTAAGTTTAATCAACTTAGATTTGGATTCACTTGATTCAATTATTGGAAAAATTTTAAGTCTGTTTAGACAACTTAAGAACGACTTGGATATGAGTCACTGGTCTTTAAACTAACTCTTGTGAAATCTCAGTATCGATCCAATATTCCTGATGAAAATTTAATGCTCCAACTGAGATGTGCTGTAACATACCCACCGAACTGCAAGACTTAGCAATAAGAAAAAAAGAATAAAAGAAAAAAAAAGATGTTTTCATACTGTTTCTCAGAACTACCAAGGCATATCACAAGAATACTGATGGAGGGAAAATACTTTTTCTGCAAAGAAAGGTATATTGAAAGTCCAGAAAAATTGTATGTTATCACTAATTACAGATCTTAAAGGTGCAAGAGAATAATAATGCATAAATTGAGCCTATGGTCCTAATAACCTTTTACTGGACTATAACCTAGCTTGGAAACTTTTAAAAGAAATTTGTATTTATTTTGTGTCAATTTGATCATGAGCACATCACACTCTTATTAAAAGGAATCTTAGCCATTTCCCCTGCACAGAAACATCACTCATTTTATAATAAACACTTTTGAGAAAATACAGTAAGATTAAATAACTTTTTAAATAAGCAACTTGATGTTGATTTTCTATATTATTTTTTATAAGAGCACAAGCTTTGGAGCCAGACTTGGATATGAATCCTGATTCTACCACTCAAAATATAAGATAACATATATAAAAGCCTCACAAAGGTGAAGGTACACATAAGTCCTCAAATATTATTTACCATTTCTAATCAAAGCAATGGCAGCTATCATTTTTCAGCACTTACAGTGCATGCTTTATGAACATTACTGCATTTATTTCTCTTACTTAGTCAATGAATATAATTCCTGTTTAAGACATAAAAGGACTGAAGTTCAGAAAAGATTGAGAAGCATGCTAAAGTTCTGAACCCAGGTGTGCTGGAGACCAAAGCATCAATGCTACTAACTGCCATTAAACATTCTTGTGGAGAGGGGGAGAGAGATAGGGTGGGAGTGGAGGGAGGGAGAGGGTATTTGGTGGAGGGAATCCATGAGTTTACTATGAGAATTAGACATTTTTCATGTTGATGAAAAACATGAAATAATAATATTCATGTTTTGAATTATCTGGATAATTGCCTTAAAACCCAAATATTGCCAGAACATTTCAGTGCCCAGGTTGCATTTTACTTACTTGTACATTAAAGCTGGGTTCTGCTTTAGTTGAAGAAGGTTTATGGAGAACAGACACTGACAACAGGGAAGTGATGCATTCAAGCTAGAGGAAGACCAAATAACACCACAATGTGCTAAACAAATGAAAGTAATAACAGTCTGAAGAGTCAGAGGACAGTAGTGGGAGAACTGAGTCACCACCCAGCACACAGCAGGTGTACACTGAACTCAAAAGAACCTGTACCATAGCACTTCATACCATAATCATATTACAAGTGACAGTTTCACTTTGGCAAAACAAAATCATGTATCATATTTAATTAGTGTTACTTTAAAATTCATAGTTTTGCTTGTGTCTGACCTGTAAAGTCTTTTGGTTTTTAGCTGTGCAAGATGTAGCTTTATGTTAATATGTAATTAGATAAATGACAACAAATAAATGGAAAACTGAGGAGCTAAGAGAATTTTTCCTTTTTAAAAGGGACTGTGCATTATTCAAAGTTGAGAAATACTGCTCTATATACTTCATTGCTTGTGTTTGTGGATTTCAACCTCTATCGCCACCTTACCTCACAGGATTTATGGGGAAGATTAAGTAAGACAATGGATGTGTGAGGGCCTGGCCCACGGAAGGAATTACAATAGTAGTTCTGTCTCCTGGAAACAGGGAAAATATGGAAGCCAAATACAGTCTAGACTCTTTTATTCTAAGTGTGATCTTGGAAGAGGAGAATTGATACCAAAAAGAGCTTGTTAGAATCTGAGACTCCGGGCTCCATGGCAGACCTACTCTGTCAGAATCTGTATTTCAACACATTCCCAGCTGATTTAAAATATGCACGTTAGAATTTGAGGAGCTGTAGTCTAGGTCTCCATAGAGAAGGCTGACAGTGAAATTCACTGAACTTTGTACTACTATTTAGGTTAACTTTGGTGATAGAGAAATGCCAGGTGTAAATGTCCAAAAAAGACTGTCCTATTTGGAGATCCAATATAAACATTCCCGTTTTACTACTGGTATTTCATAGGCTGGGTTTCCATGGAGTGGGATCCTCTTTAAAAGAGATCTAACTTCTAGTATATAAGGACCAAGAAATATTTTAAATGCAAAATATTAAAAAAATCTTTCTGAATTTTGCAAAATGAATTTTAAGATCCTGTCAATCAGAACATTTTTAGGTCTCCTTTGCCCAACAGCAATTAAAATAATTTACATGCATTAAGCTCTTATTTAAATATGTTAGCCCTCAAGATTTGGTCTGACCAAGTCCTGGCTCAGTTTACAACTGTGTGCTTACCCTAACAAAACACATTACAAAAAATGTATGATTGTTTATACAACATGTTTTAGTTTTAACTATTCAACAAAAATACTAGATCACATTCAGCGGTTGTGATTTTGTTAGTATAATTCACCTAGAGAATATCTATGCTTTTCTTCTTGAACTCAGTGGCCCTATACATTTAAGGCATGCTATACTTAAAAAAGATTCAAGATACGCTTCTTGGAAGCATGGAAAACAAAGTTAACAACTAATATCCAAGAGAGCCACTAATATCTAAAAATGACCTTGACACCATCTGTTTAAGGGCTATTTCAGTAGAATCAAAGGTTGAACTCTTGTTACTTACTGCTCTATGTTCTCTACATAAGGGCCATAGGAACCACATTCAAAGAACGTAAAGCAAAGCAAATTGGTGTGTGTATACACATATATACATGTATGTGCATATGTATGTATGTATATGTAAAAATGGTTAGGCCTATTAGGTAATTCTTATAATGTCTGGGTTTATGATATGACCAGGTAGAACCCTCCTCTATCCTTCATAGTCTCAGGCAACTACAAACCAAGTGTCATTCATAAACTATGAGGTACATTACTGAAAGTAAAGGTAAAACACTATAGGGAATGTTGATTATGATGTACAGAACCTAGAATCACAATTGAAACTCACTGGGCTAATTCCAAATTTAGAAGTTTATATGTTGTCCTGTAGTCTTTTTGGTCCTTAATACAATCAAGTCACTGTTCATAGAACCATACAATTCTTCTCAGTCCCAGTACTTCAAATTCGAATAATTTCTGTTCATATATTAAGCAATTTAAAGTCTATATACATACATACACAGGCAATGTATCAAGGGGAACATAAAAAGTGATTTTTAGCTTACACTGAAACTACTTTTTTATCATTTTCCTCTTAACTGTTACAAAGCAAAAATTAAACTATTACCTACAGTTTGAATTCATTAAACAAAGCTAAGCAAACAGAAAACAGGTAGAAATAGGCCACCCATGTTTTTCAACTAGACTGGTTATTATTCATCCCTTTCTAGAAATGGGAGATACTTTAATTTTTTTAGACTTCAGATATTTGATCAAAAATCTACATCCATTTTTCCTAACAAAAATACCTAAAAATTCCCGCTGTTTAGTCTCAAACTACTGCAGATGGCTTCTTTTGAAAAAAAGAGTACTACCAATGAAATAAGATACATTAAAGAAAAGAAAATCTTTAAGATATGGACCTTTAGAGCCTAAGCCTTTTAGAGTAAAATAAAGATAGCTTTTTTCAAGAGGTGATTTTTGCTGTCAAGAAACTTGGATATAGATGAGTTAAGGAAAATCCAAATATATGCTGAAATAAGAAATGCACTTGTTTTAAAAATCTTATTATGGCTTGCATGGATTAATTAAGGAAATTAACTTAATGTTTGTAAGTTGTTTCTTCTTCAATTCAAGTAGCATTTGGCAAGACCAAAGCTGAATTAAAGACTTGGTAGTGCTTTGGATTAGTATCATATGCTACTGGTCATCTCTATCCAGCTACCCTTTTATCCTCTCATGTGTCCTTGAAAATGGCACGTGTTATCCAGGCTATTCAACTTTCTGACAAAGGCAGACATATAATCAATGGTATTGAATCACTTCAACATCAAAGTCACTATGTCTCCCTCCTAGGATTTAGTACACTGAAAGAACTTCATTACATAATACTTTAGACATGAAAAACTATATAAGCATGGACTTGGTCAGATATCAAATTTAATTTCATTAGGAAGAGCAGCCCTTATCTTTAGTCACTCTTAAATTATGAAATGAAGTTGATATGAATATAGTCCCATACTACCTTTATACTGTAGGAAATCAATTGATCTAGAATCTTGCTATATATAGAATCTGCTTGTGTTAACTAAACATTGATATACCAATATGAACATAGCGAAGGGACATCCTTTTAAAATTATTGGCTATAAGAAATTGTACATATAAATTTGTCTTCTTTCAAATGGCAAAGTAGCTTGCTTCCTTGCTATCTATACAGGAAATGATTCAGGCTAGATGCCAATTTGAGGTAGCCAAATCCATCTTTAACAAAGAAAAAGTTGGCCTATTTTTATAATTGCTCCTAGTGAAAAGATACTTCACATATGATTTAATAACTGATTGAAGATGAAGCCAATTTTTCATATTTTTAAAGCTCAAGACTCAAGGGGTTAAAGGAGTACTGTTTGAGAGAAAACTTAACAGCAGACATCTGATTAGCTGTCAGGACCTGATGACCTAGGCAACATAACAGAAAATTCTCAACAAATAAGCACATATAAGAACAAGTGGTTTTGGTTTCTGACACAAAGTAAATGTGTCCATTACATGCAAAAAGTAAGAGTGCCTATGTAAGAAATTTAAAGCCCCTTCCTCTTTATATGGGAAAATACAGAATGGGGTAGACACAACTATACGGGGATTTCTCTATCATAAATGAGAGGTGTTTCTTTTACCTCCACTGAAGAATTAATTTGGCCATAGGGGAATGGGACCCTTGGAAGCACTAGTCCTGAGCACATCAGAACAGAAGAGTTCTACTTTTTCTTCTCCAAACTGTCACTGTACAGATTACATGATGGGGTGAGGGAGAAGGTGGGTGGATACAGGAATCAAAAGGAATATGAAGACACCCAGATGGAAATGATAATGGTTTGAACTTAATTCAAGAAGAAATGTTTAAAATGGCTAACAGACGCCTCTTACTAAAGTGTAGTATTGAGGGAGGAGTAGGCCAGAAGAAATTCTGGACAAAGCAGGAAGGCAAGCCTCAGGGTTGGGATTCTGCACTGACTGCTCTTGTCCCAAGAAAAGAAAAATCACTCAAAAGGTGCCAAAACAAGAAGAGTGCCTGGTAGCATTCCCTCAAGAATATTTATTATCACTTAAAAACAAATTAAAGACACCCACACAAACTCCCTTAGCATTTTTCATCTAAAGACATCAAAGCCCTTTCTAAATGCTATCCTCATGGTACCTCTGTGAGGTAGGTAGCATAACTAATTTTTATTCATAAGCAAGCTAAGGCACAATTAGAGCCTGAGTGGCAAAAGTGGTCTGGAATTTTGTTCACTACAACACACTCCCTTCAGATTGTTGGCAACTCAAGAGACACTGCTAGGGAATGTCCTTGGAGAGACAGTAGCCCCAGGAGCCAAGCAAAATCACTCATGACTCTAGGAAGACAGCACCTTCTGATGACCCACGGATGGAGTCTCAGGAGAGGCCCTTCATTTAAGAGAACCAACAAACGCAGTGCTTTTGACTCAGGAGACCAAATCACTCATGATTAAAGGAAAAAGCCTGAAGATACAGTCTTCTTCTTTTCCCCTGTTGAGACCAGAACAGTGGCAATCTTAACAAATCATATAATCCAAGGAACTTTAGTCCTTAAATCTTAGTCTTAATTGGTACAGTAAAATTCTGAGTCCCATATTTTGCTAGTGATTTTGATCAGATACACTTCCATACCCTTGATCCCAGACAATTCTCTTTTATCATAACCAAATTATCTGCATAAAATGTAATGCCAGGATCTGAAGCAAACAATGCATCCGGTCAGCATATATTGGTTCTATATTTTTTGAGAAATGCTTAAATACACAAAGGAAGCGTGCAAGGTTAAAGAGATGACGTGGACAATATTGGTGGCTTGTCTAATGGAGAATTCAGTACCCTTCAGGAAACTGAAGGTACTCAAAAGTTGCTCCCCAGTTTCTATTAACAACCCTCTAAAAACAAACATTTTCATTAGATACAAATATACAAATTTAAAATAAATGTGCAGTTCAGAATGGCCTACGATTTTCAGATTGCTTATGTGCCAGAAAATACACAGTCACTAAAAAAATACCAGAGAGGTGGGGACAAAAGGCTCTCTGGATCTGAACAGCAAAAATGAGTATCACTTCAATAGGTAGCAATTAGTGGAGAAAGTGGGGTCCTTGGAAACCAGTAGCACTGATAGACGGCGGGTCACAAATCTGGTGATGGGGGATAAGATGTATAATAAGGCCCATTTTCCTGTGGAAAGAAAAAAAAGACAAGAATATTAAATAACAGACAACTAAATAACAGACTATTAAACAGTGCAGTATAAAAGACCAATTTAACTGGGAATGTGAAATAAAGGGATTTATAGTCAACACCACAGTGTATGTAAAATGTCCAGCACATGCCTGGTTCTGAGCAGGTCCTCATTCATTAGACTAGTTCCACTGGAGTCAGTCAGAGCTGGTATAAAGTAGGCAGATCTAATCATGATGCTAATATTTTTTATTAACATTACTACTTACTGAATATTCTATATGCCAGACACTTTATCAGTACTTTTTTTTCATTATTCCTTTCTATCCTTACACAATGCCATGAAGTAGGTAACATCCTCATTTAACAGAGGTGGAAACTGAGGATCACACAGATTGCCTAACTCACCTAAGGTCCCCTACCTGGTACCCAAGAGAGCTTCGATTTAAATCCATGTCTATTCAGATCCAATACCCAGATTCTCTTGTTAAACTGTTGTCGTACTATGTGTCGGATCTTAACGTAGAGTTAAGAAACAAAACAAATTATCACAGCAAAATTTAATAACCATAACTGTTTTGGCAGAAATGAGTCCTCTCCATGACATGCCTGAGTGGCAAGGCTTGTAACAGTTACAATTCTCAGGGGGTTTAATTCAAGATCAAGATGGAGAATTAAATGCCAGAAGCAACAAATCAGGGCTAAGAAGAAATTTTCTGACCTCATTTTGGCTAACTTCATTTTAATAAAAATCAAGACAGTTAACTTTATGGTAGATGGACTCTAGATTAGATTTATGAGACTTAAGATTCATTTCTCATTTTTAAGGAAAGTATTTCCTTGACAAATAACTTGTTTTTCAGTAAACCACAAACAGAACATACTTAGGATTAATGTGAGATAACAGAAATGGAGAATTACATATAGGATGAAAATGGCATTGCTTTATGTTATATTTACATTATAGTTATCTATCTGGTCTTGAGCATAATAGGCACTTCAGTGACTAAGTGAATCAAAAACTCTGCTGTTCTTCAGAGCAGATGCTTTGGAGCAGGAATTAACCCTGGGACCATAACCAGGGAAACAAGAGGATATCTAGGCAAACTTCCTTTCTTATTTTATTATAAACCTGAACAGGTACCAAAAAGGCTAAAAAAAATGTTAGGTAGAAACCAATCCTAGGACTGACTGTATTTCAGGATACTTGAAAGAAATTAAAAAATTTTTTGTTAGAATTTCCTATCAACATGTTATACTAACCACTTCTCTATGCTCAGTATGCATGGAAGCTATGCCTAAGAAATAAACTTGAAGAGAAAATCTATTCTGAAGTTCATTCATTTGAAAAGAAATGTTCACTATCCATCTTTTAAGATTACTCCATTCCATTCCACTACCATATTTTTCTAGGTTTCTCATATTTATATTAAATTGTGATAAAGTAAGAAGGGCAAACTAATTCTCAATGCTATGAAATAGAACTTTTTATAATAGTCTCACATTGGGCAAAAGGCTGCTGAGTGATCAAATATTTTCTCTATTTTTGGAAAGAATCATAGAACTTTGAAGAATGGTTACCAGGTAAACCTGTATACTGTCTTCTTTGACTTTATAAGAATGCTGACTAGTTCCCTTTCTGAAATGGTCTCAATACCATTTTGATCGATAGGTAGAAATTACCTTCAAAGGTTCCTTTTAATCCTTTAAGACTTATGTCACTATTCCAAGTCAAATAAGACACAGAAAAATGTAAGTGCACTGACAATTGCCACAACCAACATCATATCAAATCTTCACCAAAAAACCTATTATGTGCAAGGCACAACTGAACATGATAATAAAGCTAACCAACTCTATATTTATTCCCTTGTCTCTAATTATATTTTTAGTTCTTCCTAGCAAAGGAAAATGTTTCCTTACAAGGCAATACCCAACCACTTACTGGACTTCCACCTCAATGCCCAGGGGCACCTCAAACCTATCGTGTCATACACTGAACACACCACCTGTCTCTTTTCTCCATGCCCCGATTCCTCTCTGGGACGGTGGCAATACTACTAGAGATCCCAAAGCAGAAACTTTATGGTAGTCATCTTAGGCATCTTTCCTCCTTTATCCCCCTTAATGGCTACTCAGTCACCAAATGCTGTGGATTTTATTTCCTAAAATGTCTATTTCTAAATATCTCTAAAATCTTCAAATCCTTGCCATTATCACTTACCACTGCCCTAGCTCCAGTCTCATTTCTCTTACAGCCTTCTCTAATAGACTCTTACCTGATTCCTTGCTTATAGTCTTATCCTTCTCTAGTCATTGTCTACACTGTTTCTTTTTTTGGTATCATTAAATACAATTACATGAGCTTTAGCCATTTTTCTGAACAGGAACATAATGCCAGTTCCCCCTTGCTGAGCACTCGCCACCCACAAGGCCACAGTACTGCAGCATGACGTGAAGCTGCAGGGTCTGGCCAGCTGCCCTCTCTCTGCCTGCCCTTTTCACATGGCCTCCTGACACCTTTGGTTTCCGCCCTCTCTGACCTTTATATATAGATGGCCTGACATCTCTATCTTAGAAAGTTCTAGTACAGGTATGTAGAGATGATCCAATGAACCAAGATTATAGGTTATTCTGCCAAACTCTAATTAATCACATTAATAGGCCTATATTTGAGATACAAAATATAACAAAAAACTAAACCAAACACACAAAACAAAAAAACAAAACCAAGCTCGAGTGTGGTGTTTATACTTAATGAAAGCCTGCTTAAGGCCTTTAAAAAAGTCTCGTTGGCTTAAAAACAGTCCTTTGGATTTTCTAACCAACACAATCCAACTTGTGTATTTCTACCCCAGAAGATAAATTATAAATCCAGATACTAGCTTTGAACTGTCATTCCAATTTTTGGTATCAAAATGTCTTTTAGTGACTTTCATATTTCCTGCTATCCATTTTTTTTTTTAATATTAAGGAGAGTGATGTAGAGTTCAAAAGAAAAGAATAACAGTAAGGCTATTTTCTCCTCCAGCAATCTGCAATAAATACACTGATGTTCTTTTTGTCCCTCCCATAATTCAACAATCTTTGTATCTATCATCCAGTTGTTCCAAAAGCCAAACATGAAATTTTATTAGCCATTAGAACACAAATACTTTGTTCTTTACATAAAGAGGAACAGAAATCATGGCTGAAGTTAGAGAAATGTTAGACAGAAAACATCTTACAGAATATTATTTTACCGTATCCATGTTGTACAATAATTAGGGCAGAATAATTCAATTCAAACTTAATATAACCCTCAAATATATTCCCTGGCTCATGCATAAAGATATGTAATCTGTATTAATTATTTAAGGAGATTGATGATCTTTTGGCTAAGCACGTTACTTACTTTTGTTTTTGTTTTCCAACTACTATGTATATATATATATATAAGTGTGAATAAACACAGTGGAACAGAGCTTGGATGAAATTCAAGAGTACCTCTTCATTAGTGTTCATAATTGCAACTATAATAATACTAAATCATTGGTTGATGCTCTTAAAAACATTATACAAACTTACAGCAAAATGAAACTTTCAGTAAATACTACTAAGATAGGCTACCTGGTTTACAATTAATGCTGAATATCAGATACTTATAGATTCTTCTGTCTCTATTTTATACAGATGGAAAGACATTCAATTTCCAACAAAATCTGAGGTATGTCTCAAAGGTGGTAGAAAACTGACAGTACAAGCAAGGATTACCTTCAAACCTACAGGAGAAAGATCTGTCATTGAAACATTTACTAGGGAAAAAGCTCTCTCTGAGGACAAAGAGTTCTCCTAATGTTATTGCAGGAAAAGAATGCTAAATGACACTATCAAGTTTGCTAAAACGCATTAATTGCACTAATATCATCTTCTAATGAAAGGATGTTGTGCTTACAAGCAACGCGCTATAGAACAGAATACTACACCAGGTGAGGGAGAACTCCTGGTACTTCTTACCCTGGCATCATATTCAAGGACAAAAGGAGGAAAGTCAATCTGTTCTGGTGATATGGCAGAAAATAGCTGGTGGAGGCTATCCACATGGTGGATTTTGTCCTTCAGTCCTGAGACAGAAAAGGTGGTAAAAAACCATGTTGATACCTGATTAATAGAAGAGAAAAATAATTTAAGCTAGTAGCCAGAGTTAAAGATACAAAACAGGGTTTTGAAAATTTATACCAGAGAAAAACTCAATTTTAAAACTGAAACTGATGTCAGAAAAATCTTGTGATAAGCAGTGTTTTTCGAAGTGCAGGTTGTAGTTCATCACTGAATAATGGAATCAATTTAGTGGATTATGAACAAATAGCATTAAAAACAATAGAGAAACACAACCGGGCAGGAATTAGGAGGGACAAGCTTGTTGGTTACGTATTCGCGGGTCCCACGTGTGCTGTTGCAACACATGCTTCATACTGTGAGCTGTGGTCAAAACCACTGCGCTATTTGATAGAATCATTGATTTACTGGTACTCTGAAGATGGTCAACATCTCCAAATCTCACAAACTCTTTTCACTTTTCCAAATGAGATTGAAAAAATTTCTGCCAATTATCTGAGACATTTATTTTTCAGTTGACACTTGGCATGTGCTCTCTTTCTCAGTCATCCAAAGTGAAATCTTCTGGGATGTGGAGCCACCTTTGCTCATTTCACTTTACAACCTACAATCCCTCTATAAAAGCTAGTTTGTGAAAGTTATTAGTTCCAAAAGAGAGTTCTTGATAACAAACAATATTGACATAAACTAGGCAACAGCTAGAATTTACAAATTATTGTTTATCTATCTACACTGGCAATCATAATTAGTCATGCTTACCAACAGCTGGCGCAACAGTTCTGTGAGGTAGGTACAATATTGTTGCTATTTCCATTTTACTTATAGAAGAAAGTAACATGTATATATGAATTCTCAGTGCACTGGCAGAGTACACGGCAAATGTATAAAGCCATACCACTCATGTCAATCATTTTGTTAATTTCTCTGACACTCTATCACATTCTTCAGTGGTTGTTCCAGACCTTTCATGTATTCCAGGTCTCTAATATGATGTGACTTTCTTCACTTATGAGAAAAGACATAGAATAAGAGAGACAACACTGAACCTATCTCTACCAGAATTCTATCTAAACTTTGACTCGTCAGAGACTCATCTCCACCATTTCTCCCTTAGAGTTCCAGATTATCCCCTCTACTGAATTCGTATGGCCTTTTGCTTAAACCTCACTTGTGGCACTTATTCCTATTCCCAGTATTCAATTACTTATTCATTTCTATAATTTCCCTAGTATTTGGCTACACCACCAATGGCTGGCTATAAGGTCTCAAATATTAATATTACCCTTTTATACATTCTCCCCTCCCATCTTCGAAGTTTATTTGGAGAAAGGTGGTGGTGAGGGAGAAGGGAGGCATCTAGCCTTGCCAGAACAAAGCAAGTTAATTTAAGTCAAATTAACACTTAATTACATACCAAAAATCAACTTACTACATCAGTTTTTAAAAGGCACATGCTATTATATATCGGATACAAACTTCTGCAAATTGGATTAGTAAATGTTTGAGATTAAGGAGCTCTACAACCAGCCACAGAGGCAGCTGATAAACTAGTTAAGAGCTATGGAGACAATGAAGATTTTAGTCATTTTAGAAAGAATTTAAGAATTTAAGATTGTAGAGTCAGAACAGAGAACCTCAAAGAGGTGTTAGGAGATACATTTGTGCAAGGAGTTAAACATCTATTGGTCATCTACTATGTGCTAAGCATTGTACATGGTTGTGATACATGAGAACAGTGATATGGCCATTCCTCAAAAGGGGCCAATCCTAGTAAGAGGTAGACTATAAGCATAGGAATAACTACTTCAGGTAAAATGTACTAAACACAATGAATGCCTAAAGAAACACTTGAATACTTATTATATGCAAGGAGTTGTGCTACCTGGAAAAAGGCATAAAATTATAGAGCTAGGAGAGTATGCAGAGACTTTTTGTGTCACTGTCTCTTACCTCAAGACTTTTTTACACACTCCTCTTTTAGTCCAGATACCCTTTTCCTCACTTCCTTACCTGGCTAATTGTCTTTCAGAGCTTAGATTAGAGTTCACTTCAGTGGGGATGCTTTCTTTGACTATCCTCCACCAAATCTGGAAAAGAAGCTTCCTTCTAAGTTATCTAACAACACTGTGTTTACTACTATTATTGCATAATTAACATTCTGTATTGTATTATCTGAATCTCTAAATAGACTGTAAAGGGAATTACCTATTATTCAATACCATATTCATAGGGTCTAATTAATGCCCAACATAAGAAGGAATTCAATGTGTTGAAAGAATGAACAAATGGAGGAGTATTACTTTAATGGACTTACTCCAATTAGTTTTAATTGGACTTATTACTTTAATACTATTTAGGGATGGTCTAATATTCCTTCATTCTACAATAAAAATAAATTGAACTTCAGTGTGGGTCTCAGTTTCTTCATCTATAAATGAGCAAGTTAGACTTAAATGATTTTTAAGGTCCTTCTTAATTATGCAATTCTGGGAACGGACTCTTGAGTATGTGGCACCATATGACATGGTGGGGTGGTGGTAGTAAATTCAAAGAGAAGCCTAGGTTGGGGAGGAGTAGACAGTGAGCTTAGACATGCAACCTTTAAAAGAGAAACACATTTCTCTGTAACATTTTGTCCCATTAACTCCTTTACATACTCTAGGTATTATTAGCAAGAGAAAATTACACAAAGTACCCAAACGTTTTCTGTTCGGGGCAACCCAAGGGCACTTTTCTCATTTCAGTTTTATATAGCTTAGCTTTTAATTTCAATTATTTGTAAGTCATAAGTACACATTTATTTAGGTAAAGTTCCATTACTTAGTATTTACTATTTTAAAAAGCTGAAGAAAATTTAAAATTTCAGAAGGGCTGCTGTGATATTTTGTGAATGCTAGAAATCCTTTCTCCCAATTACTCGCAAAAGCAAAGCCAAGAACACAGGATCACAGAAGAGTATAAACTAGGAAAAGACTGTTCACACACATGTGCACTCAAGTAATCTACTAGAGCCAGAATCAACAGTGGGTGTAAATGCTATTAGTTTGTATTCTATTACACTTCAAAGAAGAAAAAGAATAGTGATTTATATGAGCAGTCAATTTATTATCACTTTGGGTGGAGTGGCCTGGAAAAGATATGAGCATGGAAATCAGAACAGTGTGATTTGATTGTTTTATTATCCCTTGATTTCACCTCATTATAATTGCAAACACGCCATTTATAGTTTTCGACTTAGTATAAAATAATAGTGGATGTCATTGCACGTGGGTTTTATTCCCTCAGTGGCCCCTCCTAAGTTATGGAGAAGTAACATAATGGCTCTTACTTCATACATCTGGTTTCCAGCTCTGCCCAGCCGGCCATTAGCATGGACTCCTATCTGTGCTCTGTCTGGCTAGTGCCTCTGACACTGCTGTTTCTGCAAAAGTCTATCCATCCATGTCATAGGAAGAAAAGCTATTTATTGACTCTCTAGTGTGGGGGAGGAAAGGTTAAAGTCAGAGCCTAGCAAATAGTACACACATATTTGCATAAACCTGGTACAAAGGAATACTCTTTTGAAAAGTCTGGTTGTGACAGGAGTAAAAAAAATATTAAGAACATTATGAACATGTTCATTCACTAAAGTTAAAAGAATTTTACCGTGATCACCAGTATAGCCAACACTCAGTCATTGCCATTTTCCTTTTGTTTCATCAATCCCTTTAATCATCTATCAATCCATCTTACTTTTTGACTGTATTTCAAAGTACGTTGCAGATATCAGTAAGCTTTCTTCAAATATGGTATTCTTATCTTTAGTAACCAGAGTTCAATGTTTATTCAGTTCTTTGCTATGAAATTCATTCAATGAAATGCACAGGGTTTAAGTGTACTCTGCTGTTTAGACAAATGCATGCACTTGCATAAGCAAAACTCAAAACACTTTTATAACCCCAGAGAATTCCCTCATGTTCCTCTTCAGTCATGCCCCTCTACCAGAGATAAACATTGTTTCTTTTTCTTTCTTACCATGGACTAGTTTTGCCTGCTCTAGATATATCTAGGTATCTAGAATATCATATAAATGGAATCACACTGTATGACTTGTTTCTGTAAGGCTTCTTTGACTCAGAAAAGTGTTTTAAAGATTCTTTCATGCTGTGTGTATATCAGTAGCATGTTCTGTTTATTGCCAAGAAATATCCCACTACAAAAATACACCAGTTTAATTATTCATAATCCTACTGACCATCACTTGGACTATTTCCAGTCTTTGGAGGCTATGACTAAAGCCACTATGAACATTCTTGTGGAAGTCTTTTTATTTGCATATATTTTAATTTCACTTGGGGAAATACCTGGCAGTGGAATTGCTGGGCTGCAGTCTAGGTATATATTTAATTCATAAGAAATTGCCAGAACTTTTTTCAAAGTGATTGCAGAATTTCCCATTCCCATTTATAACACAATTGCTCCAAATCATTGGCAATACTTGACATTGTCAGGTTTTAAATTTTAGACATTCTGGTGGTAGTGTAGTGGTATTTCATTAATAGTTCCTTAAAAAAGTTTTATTAAGATACAACTGACATATAATAAATGGCACACTTAAAGTATACAATTTAAGTTTTGACATATGTAAATGCCCATGAAACCATCATCACACTCAAGAAAATGAACATACCTATCACTCTCAAAGGTTCTTAAGAGTCCTAACACCTCCAATCCTGCCTGTCCCTCTCTTTCCACAGGTAACCACTGCTCTACGTTCTATAATTATTCATTAGTTTGTATTCCCTAGAGTTTTATATGCATGGAATCATACAGTACATACACTTGTCTGGTTTCTTGTATTCAGCCTAATTATTTTGAGATTAACTGGTGTTGTTGCATATATCAACAGTTTATTCTTTTTTATTGCTGAGTATTATTCTGTTATATGGATATACCACAGTTTGGTTATCAGTTCTCCCAATGATGGACATATGTGTTGTTTCCAGTTTTTGGCTTTATCAAATAAAGCTACTGAAAATATTTGTGTACAGGTCTTTGTATGGATATGGTTTCATGTCTTGGGTAAATACTTAAGAGTGGAATAGCTAGATCACATAGTAGGTGTATGTTTAACTCTTTAAGTAAACAGCCAAATTGTGTTCCAAAGTTTCTGTAATATTTCATATTCTGATTAGCACTGAGTTCCAGTTCTTCCACATTCTAACATTTGGTATGGTCAGTATTTTCAATTTTAGCCATTCCAATAGGAGTATAATGATTTCTCATTTTGGTTAAATTATACTTTCCTAATGACTAATCATGTTAAACATCTTTTCATGAGTTTATCTGCCATCTGCATATTTGCTTTGGTAAAGTGTTTGTACAAATCTTCTGCCCATTTCTAAATTGAGCTGTTACCTTGTTATTGATTTTTGAGATTTCTTTATATATTCTAAAGACAAATCCTTTTTCAGAGAAATACTACATTTACAAAGACTTTCTCTCAAGCTGTCGCTTGTCTTTCTATTCCCTTAACAATCTTTAAAAGGGTAGAAGTTTTTGATTTGATGAAGTCCAATTTTTTTGTGGATTGTGCCTTTGGTGTTGTGTCTAACAAATCTTTGGTCTACTCAAGGTCACAAAGCTTTTTCTCCTACATTTCTTCTAGAACTTTAATAGTTTTATGTTTTACATTTAAGACTTTGATCCATTTTTGGAATTTTTGTATGCAGTGCAAGATATGGATCAAGGTTTTTTTTTTTTGCATATAGATATCCAATGGTTCCAGTATTATTTGTTCAAGAGGTATCATTTTCCCACTGATTTAATTTTGCACTTTGGTCAAGAACTGGTTATCTGGATCTATTTCTGTAGTCCCTATTCCATTCTGCTGATGTATATGTCTGTTTTTATGCCAGTGTGTCACTGTCTTGAGTACTGTAGCTTTAGAATAAGCTTTGAGAGCACATAGTGTTGGTCCTCCACTTTGTTCTTCTTTTCAAAAGTTGTTCTTAATATTTTAGATTCTTTGCATTTTGATTGGTCAATTTCTTCAAAAACCTTGCTGAAATTTTGGTAGAGATTGAATTGAATCTATAGATTTAGCAAGAATTGGCAATTTAATATTAAGTATTCAAATACATTAATACAGTGTATGTCATTTATTTACATCTCATTTAATTACTCTCATCGATGTTTTGCAGTATACATAACTTGTACACTGTACAAGTCTTCTACCTCTGTTATATTTATCCCTAAGTACTTAATATTTTTTGGTGCTAATATAAATTATATTACTTTTTAGATTTCAATTGTTTGTTGCTAATATAGACAATCAATTTTTAGATATTGATTCTATAATCCTGAAACCCTGATAAAACTTACTCATTAGTACCAGCAGTTTTTATATCAGGTACAATACTGAAGAGAAGTGGGGAGAGCAGAGATTCTTACAAAGATGTATTTATTACTAAGGTAATCCTGGTTGTCTCCATTAAAGAAAAAATTTCAGTTGCTACTGGATGAACAAAATATAAATGATGATGAGATTTTGGGAAACAGTCAAGTACTACTTTCCTTGACTTCTAAAGAAAGAAAGAAAAACCAGCTACCTACTGAGCATACAAAATAGTAAAAGGTTAACAATACATATCTGATAAGACTATGTAGTCATAACTTAACCGGGTAGGAAAAACCCTGCATTTAACTGACTGTTCATACACTATACTTTTTTTTTTTCAGCCTGGCCAAGCCTTGCTCCCGTAAGTACTTAATTAGCACTTACTGTGCTGTTCTAATACTGAGGAACCAAAAGGACACTTGCAATTTTTAAAAGAATTACATAAATACTTGATGCAAATTTTCAAGTTGGTATCTGAATGAGAAACTCAACAATTTTGTAAACAATGAGAAATCCCGAAGTGGAAACATTTTCTTACTGAGGTTTTCACTCATCTCAATTATGAAATATAATGAGGACTTTTCACTAGTTATCTTACTTAAATTCTCCAGAGTGCTTTAAAATAATGACTATTTCTGTTGTCACAGATGCTTTTC
Organism: Smutsia gigantea; assembly: GCA_032199065.1. Classification (NCBI taxonomy): domain Eukaryota; kingdom Metazoa; phylum Chordata; class Mammalia; order Pholidota; family Manidae; genus Smutsia; species Smutsia gigantea. The sequence goes on along the minus strand of JAVSCE010002402.1, from coordinate 168,959 downwards.
CCATTCACTGGCATTAGTCAATCTTGGTTCTCCCACTGATTTTTCGATTATTTCTAGATTTCAGATGACTTTTAGATTATTTTTAGGTTCCTGCTCTCCTTCCCTGATCCCAGGGTCCTATCTTAGTTGTCCTCTTTGCATAAAGTCTCTCTGTGGTTTTCTTCATTAACACATTTAAAGAGTTAAAGCTCTGTTATTTGATGGTGACTGTCACCCATATTCTAATTTATATCCCAATCCATGATCCCTAGTCACAGATGACACAGTCCTTTCTATCACCTGCACTCTTCTAAAAAAACACTAAATCCTGTTTTGTCATGTCCAAATAAGTAATCTTTTCTTTAAGCCCCAGTGATAAATTCAGATTCTTTTTCTTCTTCTCTCTTTTTTTGGCCTAGACCACAGGTTGGCAAACTTCTGCAAAGGACCCTATGATAAATATTTTAGGCTTCTGTTATTTACACTCATTGTAAGAAAATTTCACTAGGCAGGCCTGAAGGCACCTGAAACAGTTCTCAACTGGAGGCAGGACAACATGGATATTGATTAGGAGGCTGCTGTATCCTTTTAGGTAAAAGATGATGGTGGGAGGAACTAAAGTAGAGGCAGTTCAACATGCAGGTCTAAGTGCAGGAATAATGATGATGATGATATGAGGACAACTCACATCTACTGAGTGTTTATTTTACGTCAGGTAATATTTTAAGCATTTTTTACATGTATTAACTAATTTCATCATTCCCAAACCCTAAAGGTGGTACTATTGTAATTCCTATTTTTATAGAACATGACATTAAAGCACAGAGAAGTTATATAACTTACCTGAGATGGTAAGTTGGTAACTGGCAGAGCCAGATGAGAACCTATATTACCTGAATCTCAAACCCATGCTTTTAAACATTATGCCTTTTACCATCTCCCCAGAGACGGTACATGGGGATTGCATTTATTTTGGAGGGTTGAAGACACTGGAATGAGAAAAGGTACAGAATGAAAGAAGAGGACAGGGGATTTGGGATCACTAACACTGAAAGGATGAGCAGAGAAAGAGGGGACCACAAAGAAGACTGAGAGAAAGCAGCTAGAAGCAGGAGAAAAACTAGGCAAGGTAAGTTCCAAGGAAGCCAATACAAAGTGTTTCAAGGAAGGACTGATCAACTGTGTGTAAGGCTGTAGGAAACCAGGGAAGATAAACACAGAAGAATTTCTAGTGGACTTAGTAACACAGAAATTATCTTGGTGGTCAGAGGTGATTGTGGTGAGCAGCTTTAGTTGCCATAATGGGACTTAAACCAGATTGGAGTAATTTAAAATGTAATGAAAAATGGAGATGGTAAGCATAGGACACAGATTATACTAAACATTTTTGGTTGCAAAGGGGAGGAGAGAAAAGAAGAGACTTTAGCATGTTTAAAAGCTGAGTCTGATCCAGAGAAATGGAAGATGAGAAAGAAGATAATTTCTGAAGTGAGATTCCTGAAGAAATGAAAAATATATTGTGTACTTAGGAGTGCAAGTGTAGGTTCTGGAATTAAAATGCCTACATTCAAAATCCAGCCTTTGCTACTTATTAGTTGCTTACCTTGGAAAAGTTATTTAATTTCTCTAAGCATTGATTTCCTTGCTCATGAAATGGGACTACTGCTCCTATCTACTTCATAGATGTACTATAAGACTTAGATAAGAATGTATGAGAAGAACTGGCATATAGTAAGTACTTAGAAAATATTACCAATTATTATTACTATGGGGTCCAGAGCACAGGTAGAGGGACTGACTTGCATTTAGAAGGAATACATTTTTTGTGACAGAGAAAAAGAAGGCAATGATAGGAACAAATGGCAGCTAAGTTTGGGGCGGGAGGCAGAAGACAGGAAGCTCCTTACTGATGTTTTCTCTGTTCTTGGCTGAGAACAGGCAAGGTCATCAGTTGGAGTGAGGAGCTGCTGGTAGGACAGGGCTTGAGGAGAGTGGAGAGCCCCACTGGGACACTGCAAAGTGAAATATCAAAGGACCTTTAGTGGTGAAAGCCCTGTAAGTCTGCCAAGGAGCCCAAATCCACATAGCTCTGTGATTTCTCCATTAGTGCTCAGCATCCCAGACATGGGAGTGAAGAAAACAGTGTTGGAATATCTCAGTATCAGACTTTAATGGATAGGTGTGATGAAAAGGTAAGAGGTCATAGGTTATTTCAGGCAATGACAAGAGTGGCTGAAGTGATGGCGCAAACATTTTAGACTGGGCAGGTAAGCAAATAAAGGCAAAAAAAAAAAAAACATGGCATTTTCGGAAAAAGTAAAAGGACCAAAAGACTAGATATCTTGATTAAGTTGAGATGTAGGATTAGATACTAGGGAAATAAATGTGAGCAGGCTATCTATATTCTAGCTCTCATGCATCTCGCATGTAAGGTAGAAAATTAAACAAAATCGAAAACATAACAATGACAGACTCTAAAATCTTAAGAGGGTAAAATGCAGGAGTACCTACTAATTACAGGATAGGTCAGGGAAGTTTTCTATAGAGAGTACTTGCTGAGCTGAGATCTGAGGGACAAAGAGAAGTTGGCCGTCAGCACAGGAGGGAAAGTGTATTCCTTATCAACAGCATGAGCAAAGCCCAGAGGAACAAAGGGCACAAACAAGTAAGGACTGAGAGGTTAATGGCTCGGCTCGTCAGGGATGCCTTCAAAGATACTAGAACAAAAACATTAGGACTACAACTTGAAATCACTTAAAAAGGAAGGGTAAACAAAGAAACTAGCAGTCATAGTGCTGATGGTAAGAATTAAGACTTTGAAATGTATCTTAATAGGATGGCATGCAGTGCACCTGGAATTCAAGATGTAGCTAAAAAGAAAAATACTGTACCTTTGAACGAAATGTTGGATGAACAAAATAAACAGCCTTCAAATTCCTCTTGTACCTGATTCAAAATTTAAAAAAGGGTAAGTATAAGTCATGTCTAAAATCAGTCACTATTATGGATACTTAAGTCTTTGTTTGAGTATTTAACTATATTCACAGAGGAAAAACATTTTTTAAAACAGCTCTAGTTTACATACTGAATTTTAGGTGAAATGTCAAAAACAATTCAGAGAACATTTCATCATTTACGGTATCGGGTTTTATAGGAGATACTGTGTTTCTCTTGGCTATGACAGAGCCACATACAAGGTAAGACCAAATAAACTCATATTTAACAAAAAATTTACTGTGTGCTGCTTTTCTATATGGTGCTAGAATCTCTGGAATCAGGTTATCAATTAAACAACAGTAAAGCCATTTAAAATTAGTAAAAATTATAAACTACAAGTTTCAATGGTCATAGTAAAACAACAGAGTTTACTATGCCCCAGGAATTGTACAAAGTTTTACAGATAATTCTCATAACAATTCTATGAGTTAAGTACCATCACTGTCTTTATTTTAACCTTCCCAAAGTCACCCAGCCATCAAGTGGTAAAGCCAGAAACTAAACCTGGGTACTTTCTGAATGGCTCCAGAATCAGACTATCACCCTCTACATGACTGAGCCTCTCCAGGTGTGCCTGACACTATTTCAAAAGCCTATCAATCACCTTTGGGTCACACAAAGTTACTTTAGAGGATTTCTGAGAAACAATTCAAGCTCTTCGTTTCAAAGTAAAGTCCTGTTCAAAGTTAAAGAGCTGGCTAGTGATAGAGGCAGAATTATAGTGGAAAGAAGAAGCTTCCTTACATTTATATAACCCACAGTCAAAGCAAGAGAAAACGTTATCTATTAGGCAATGAAAACTTTAATATCCCTAATTAAGATGAGATTTAATGGGAGAGTAAGAGAGTTGGAAATTTATGGTAATTTGCCTTCTTTGAATACTAACTGTAATGTGGGTTTTTCACTGCAATCCATAAAGACATTATAATACTACCAATATCAAAACAGCCAGCAGGAGGGTGGAGTGCTATTTTGATTTAGAAAATTCTATTAATAAGAAAAAAAAATTAAAGCAGAACATTTTATCTTTGCTGTAGTGGGGTGTCATACATATATATTCTGGCCAAAATGTCCATTATCACTTCAAGGGAAATACGGTTGAATGAAAGTAATTTTCTGGCTCCAATTAAGTTGCCACAGTTCAAGTCCAAGTTCTGCATTTACTGTTGTGAGACCTTGGGCAAGACTTCACCTTTCAGAATGTCCAGACTTTCCCATCTTTCAAACGTAGATAATATTTATATTTATCTATCTACAGGTAGGACAAAGTGAATTCGTATTTAGCAAATTTATTTTGTGCCATTTTTTTTTACATGGTATTAGAATATCTGGGATCAGATTATGAATTCACAAACTCATGGGTCACTGGATCAAATGAAATAACATTTATTAAGTGTACTTAAATAAGTGTAACGCACCTTACTAATAGAAGGTAGTATTTTCCTCATTTTATATACAAAGATCGGTAATGATCCCAAACCTTTTTCAAGGTGTTTAAAAGCAGGAAATTTTTACATATGAATTCACTTAAATGCAAAATAAACTGAAATTAAGGAGGATCTCCTAATATGAAATTATCTAATCTATGTATGATAAAAATCTTTGCTACCTGAAATATCCTTTCGCAGACTACACAGTAATGTTTGGTATTACTTAATATAGGAAAGAAAGAAGCTACTTCCCCCCTTCGTAATTTGCAAAAATAACTAACTTGACATCAACAACATCGTAGAGTTTCTTCAGGAAGTCAGAGTCCAGGTGATTGTATTCACTGGTAAGTGTGTGAAAATATACTAATACATATTCCTTCACAGCAATATGATCCATTACATGGATAAAATACAAGAGAGCCTAGAAGAAAAAGAGGAGTAAAGGTAAAAATTATTTGCACAGTCATCTATTTCACAGAGACCAAGAAAGGAAAAACCCAAAAGATTAACCTAATCTATGCCCCAGTCATTGCATATGGACATCTCAGACTATAAGTATCAATTCTCTTTTAAAAGAGCTTCAGGAAAGTGAATCATGCCAGCGTTTAATAATTCTCATAAATGCTACAGTATGATCCCTTTTTGTCTTATTCTAAGTGATTCAGGAGAACAATCAGTCTTTCTCTCAAATAACTCTTCATATACTCAGAAAAGTTCTTCTGTCAACTACCAGGTTCTCTCTCTCTACAATAATGATACCAAAATCATTACAGTCCAATTTATTTCTAGACTTTTAATCATCCAGAACTTTCTTCTGAAAATCAGTCACAGTTTTTGTAGTCTCTAAGATACAGATTCAAGGCTCCAAGTAACCAAGAATTATTATAAAAGGATATTATATGTGATGCCTCACATGGCTTTCTTTGAGGGCTAATTTTCTTAGCATCTTTAACGTTAATCTGAATGAGGAAAATGGGAATGGGTTTAGTCAGTAGATGGCCAAGGACTGGGCAGCATTTCTAGAGTTCTAAAAATCTCAAATTTAATGAAACCAGATTGGTTAGAGAAATATTCCATTACAAGAAGGATGACATTTAAGACAACATTAAACACAAAGCAGAGATACAGTATGGATAAGGCCAGTATGAGTCAGTGGTGCAGCTATAAACAATGACAAAGGGGAAGCTAAGAGGTAACAACTGAAAGATTACTATCAAGCAGGCTATTTCAGGGGCAGTCCTTGGCATTAACATGATTGGATGAACACGGATTAGGATCCAACTGCTACCAGAGCAGAGGAGGGCAATAAGAAAACACAGTATCTTTCCAGTGGTTACCTGGTTTGGACCTTACAATGCATCTCATCATCTAATAGGAAATGATGCATTGTGAATATCCGGAACACCATGCAAGTATGTACCAAAACTAAATGCAGGGTTGTTATTGGTACCAATCACATCATTAATGATGAGAATTAATGTGACACTGATTAATAACACAAAATAAATGACCACAAATAGAAACTTATTAATGATATATAATTTGCATCAGATGAGTTTTTTCTCATCTGTGCATGTGTGTGTGTGTCTATGTGTATTTTTATCATTATTTCTGCTCTTATCAGATTGCTTCTGGTCCTCTTATTCTATCTACTCTACCACCTCCTCAGGGCAATTAAGATACCCATTTTCAGCTTCAAATTACCCATCTTTAACCTAAATTTTTTTTTATTATAAAAAGGCCACAATACAGAAAAATGTAGAAAACAAATTCTCCCCAAGACCATGAGATCCACTTTGAGATATTTACTTCCAGTTTTTACCTTTACTCTTAAACTGACTCGTCCCAACCCCCCTAAAAAAATGTTAAGGTCAGTGTATATACAATTTAACATATCATTTTTTCTCTTATAAACATTTCTCTATAGTACTTTCCTCTGTAAGCATAATTTTTAAGGTCATAGAACAGTCTATTTATGGATGTACCATAATTACCTGTTAGAAATTTTAATATAATTTTGTTACAAATGAGCCTGTGAGTAACATACCAGATCCAGTGCTATCACAATTTTGTTACACAAACACCAGTGACCAGGAGTATAAGGTCTTAGCTAGAAGCAGTTACCTATTTTTGAACAATTGTGTTTTATCTTAAAATGGTAATTTTTACACTTTTTAAGTACATAACATTTTACTATGATTAAGAATTATTAAAGTGATTCTCCTCCTCTGCAAAAAAAAATGATGTTCTAGGAGGATCTACATATCCTGTGGATTCAACTGTCCCTTGCCTGAGTATTCATGTTGGGCAGTTTCAGGGTCTATAGCTACTTCCATACTTTGGATTATTTCCTTAGTATAAATTCTCAGGAATGGAATCACTAGGTTAATAGGTCTGATCATTTTATAGTTTCATCATGACAATGATTAGTATTTAAAAGTTGTGGCTTATTTGAAGGTGAAAAAGGTATCTTATTTTCACTCACTTTTTTTTTGAGCTACTAAACAGACTGTACATTTTTATTTTTATTACCAATGAAACCATTTCTTTTTTTATGAATCATCTGTTTCTGTTCTCTGCTTCCAAATGAAAGGATAAGGAATTATGACATCTTGGGTTAATTACATCTCTGGTTTCTTCTCTTCAGATAGATACTCAAGAGTTTATCTTTTTTCAAGAAAGGCAGAATTTGTTAGTACAATACAGAATGAGTCCAATAAAAAATTTGCCAGTTATGTCACATCCTAAACAAAGCAGCTGAGTTGCTGGAGATCATATTAATGCCCTCCAGTACCTGTTTCTCCTATGTGGCAAACCAGACTCCTGACCTAATGAAATGATACACGCTGGCTAGCAGACCCTGGGCTGATACTCTGCTGGACGCACACAGCTCTGCCTCATCTCATATTCTAAGTCCTGATTCCCAATTTATATCCTAATTATTTTTTAAGTCAACACTATTTATAAAACAAAGGCTTTTAATAGCTTACCTTGTCCATATCTATTAATGTTACAGGAATGTTTCTTCCAACGACCACCATCACTGTTCGACCATAGTTATCAACACCTGCAAACAGGAAATGGAATCAGCACCCAGAAACTTTATTCCAAGAGTTTTATTTGTCCTGGACCCTGACCTTACAAATTTTTTGGGGGGGATTTTTTAATCCTTTACAAATGTAGAAGATTGAAAACCAGGAAAATAAGTTTTTCAAATTTCTTGTTCTTTTAAAAACAACTTTTCTTTTTTTTTTTTAGCTTCATTTAGTTTTGAGAACTGCCCTTATTTTAAAGATAAGGTCTCTTACAGGTTTTACATCAAGGACAGGTAAAGGTAAGCTTGCAGGGCAAAGATCTTTTTATAAATAGCTTTTCGTTTAAACTTACTATAACTTTCAATAACATTAGTGATTCATGAAAAACTAAATGAAACTCAAATCTGAAAATTAATAAGTACTGTCTGAAAAAGAAATACAATGAAGAAAAAGTAGAAACATGACAGTTTTCATTGTCTCCATTATATATTTATGTAAGGTTTGAATTCTGTATAGCAAGTAGATGGCATTTTTAAAAGCAGAAAAAACTTTTAAAATTAAGGTAAGAAAAAGGACATTAAAGAAATGAAGTTGGCCAATGTAGAACTATAAGTTGAAAATTTTATAGGTTTTGAGATGTTATAAGATGTTGATGATGAGCAAAGACTATCTTCATTAGTATAAAAACATTTTCCTCATAGATAAAATGGATAAAGTCAGAGAATAATGGGATCTCTAACAGCATGCTAGGGAGAGTCCTTAATCAGTAAAAGAACAAGTCACCGTATTCTGAAGCTCACCTGTTTGGTATAAGGCTTTCAGAGAAGCAATATCGGACAGATCCTCAGATCTTGCTTGACATAGCCAGCGATTGTAACTAGAGAAATAAAGAATATAATTATTATAATAAACTCTTATAAATTAAAGTCACAAACGGGATCTATTTTTTTCCTTGTTCCTAAAGAATCATATATTATTATAATGAGGAAAGAGTTACAGGCTGTTATACTATGCAGAATCTCCATGTTACTGATAAACAGAAATGAGTTATTAAGCAAAGGTACTCATAATATATGATATAAAAAATATTTTATGATCAAATGGAAGACTACTTATAAATATGGCTAAGATACCAAGTACTCAAATCAACACTGTTTTTAAATACTATCATCTCTTTTATTAAAAAACACAAACAGAGAAGGCCTAAAGCAATAGCCCTTCTCCAAAACAGATGTTCACTAATTCAACAAACTTGCTGAGTGCTTACTACATGATAGGTATTGAGGATTCTATAGTGAACAGACATGGTCAGTGACCTCAAGGAGTGTATTTTTTATAAACAGTTAAGTGTTGTACATATTATGTGGGACCACATAAAAACTAGGTAATTTTATCTGGAAAGCCCAGGCTTATTTAATAATTGACTAATGAAACTAGTTGTACTAATACCCTATACACCAGATCATAGGGACTGCAGTTTGGGTTTGGCTGAGAGGATATTAAAGCTGGAAGAGATACTGAAGATCTCAAAGAGAAGAAATGACCTCAAAAGAATCTGGACTTAATCTTAGAGTTACCAGCCAATTAATGGTAGAGTTGAAATCAGGTCTCCAGTTTTCCAGAAAGGCCAGTACTTTTTAAATTTCACACTGCTTTCTTAATACTCAATGTGCCACTTACTTGATCATAAAGAAGGTTTTCAAGGTACCTAAATGTGTGAAAAGCAACTCTGAGGCACCTAGGTCACATATGGTGACATCCTATAACATCAAAAAACAAAACACTAAACCAGGAGAGGGAGGAGTTGACTGTAATCCTATCACTTTCTGTGCAACTTTAGTAAAAGTCTCATTTCTACGAACCTAAGTTTCCTTATCTACAAAGTGGTGTTTTATGTAGGACACCTTTTAGCTATAAAGTGCAATCATACAACTACAGATACTTAATAGGAAGTCTATTACATATGGATTGTAATTAACAAATGATATGCCTTCTAGTTTCACAGAAACTCTTACTGTTTGTGACAAACACACTTGGTATTACATAGTTCTATAGTTTGCCCTTTTAAACTTGGAACCTTGCTGACCTACGCGTATCAGTCAAAGATAATAGTTTTTAATTTTGGTTTAAGATAAAATTTTCAGTCAAGAAAAGTCTGATGTTTATTGTAGTTCTTTCTTTTCATATGTGCTATTCCATATTTTTGCATGAGTCATTTCGTAGGTTTTTACAGTAAATCTACAATTCTACTGTTTTCTAATTGTTTCATGGTTGTCACATCCACAATATTAAACAGAATGATATATTTTAAATGTCTTGTGAGCACCACAGGTCCTAGCTCAAAACATGTAACAGGAATTCAGTAAATATCTATTACTTTCTATACTCCATTTATGTACTCTTTAGCTCGTTTTTCTACGATTAATTGCATAAATATAATACCTGCATCATAGTAGGGACTCAGATCTTTGTTGGATGAACTAATAAACATGACTAATTCAAGGTATTTTAGGAGCCTGAGAATAATAATAAAAGGTCATTAGTTTCAAGAAGTTGAATATATGAGACAGACACATATTAAAAGACAACTTTATAATAAGGCACAATGAAACAAGCAATCCAACAGATGTCTGAATACTCTATCAATTAAGAATGTATGCTGAGAGAAGGGCTGACAGGGAGAGGAGTGGAGGGGTTGGAGTGGAGGCAAGGTCTGGACATGCAGAACTTACTGCTCCCTTCTTTGAACCACAAAGATTAACACAAGACTCTACTCACTTACTGCAGTGTTTGCTTCTACTCTGTTAGATCACAAGATAGGGAGTATGTTCTACTTGACTCCACATTTCCACTAAGGTAGTTCTTGACACTCAGTAACTGTGTTCAAAAAAATCTTTAAACTGGAACTCAGGTGGACAAAATAGCATTAAACATCCTTAGTTCAAAACTCTCATCACTGACACATGACTGGTTCTCTGAAAAAAAAAAAATTGCTTCTCTAATTAGAAATAACTAATTAAGGAAGTAATAAGCACTCCCAATCCTGCCAGCCAAAACAAAAGTTATCCCCTCACAACAACCCCCATCTAATCACAAAGTCTCTCCTCTCCAGCTGTAGCCTCTGCCTCTACCCACCCATCATCTGAAATCTCAGGTTCATCATTTTCTTGCTTTCCATCATTTTAATTCATCTGTATATATTCCTAAAAAGTGTTTTGGTAGTTTTTAGCTATTTAAAAAGAGAAAAGCTTATTATGCTATGTGTAATCTTTTGGGTCTTTTTTTGACTTCTTATATTGCTAAGATTCATCTATATTATTGGATGTCAATATTGTTCATTCATTTTTTACTGCTGTATATAGTGCATTTGATACTACATGAAAACTATAGCTTTTTTCATCCATTGATGGGTACTTGGGCTGTTCCCAGGTTTTTGCTATTGTGAACAGTGCTGTGATCAACTTATTTTATATGTCTGCTGGTGTTTGTGTGTGATTTCTCGGGGGTAGATACCAATGAGTAGAAGTGCTAGGTTACAGGGTATGTGCAGTTTTAGGGGATAAGTCCAAACCTTTTTCCAAAGTGTTGTACCAATTTATACTTCTACAAGCAGTGAATAAGAGATCCTGTGAATCTAGGTCCACTTGATATTAGCAGATACTTTAACTTTTGCCAATCAGTTAGGTTTGAAATGGTATCTCATTTCTCTGGTCACTAATGATGTTAAGTTCTTGTTCATATCTACAGGCCACGTATTCCTCCTCCGTGAGATGCCTGTTCATACTGTTTGTCCATTTTTCTATTGGGCTGTTTGCTATATTCTCACTTACTTATAGAAGTTCTTTATATATTCTGGATTCTAATCATTTGCCAGTTGTGGGTACTATGAATACTCCCATTATGTAACTTGCTTCTCCTTTCTTTAAGCTCCATTGCTCCCCTTTCTAAAGTTGTTAATTTTAATATAGTCAAAATTATTTTTTCTTCTTTACTCAATGCTTTTTATATCTCGTTTAAGAAACCTGTTTTTCTGCAAGGTTTGAAAGAATCTAACCATTAACTTCTTCCATGAGTTTAGATTTAAAAAAAAAGTCCTTACCCTATCTAAAATTGATTTTATTCCATGGTATGAACTCTGAAATAGTATTAACTTTAAAATGTTTTTAACCTTGATCTGTGATTAACAACTTGAGATCTTAGAATAGATTTTAACTCACAAAATCCATATGAACATGTTTTGGAGAGAAAGTCTATAGCTTATATCAGATTCTTAAAGGCTTTATTATTCAAAAAACGTTTGGAATCACTGCTAAGACCATGGTGCTATTTCAGTTTCTAAGGGCGTTGAAATGAATTCCAATAAGCAACTCGTGACTTCAGTTTTCATCTGGTTTCTTCTTTATTCAAATTAAGCCTTCTCCACTGCCACTATAGATTGTGTAAATTTGACTGATTATTTAGTCACACTTTCTTTTCTTTTAAATCAGTATTTGGGAGAAAGGAATAAAAGCAGAGGATGTTAGCTCTCATCCAATAGAGAAACAATGCTTTCCTTGTTTCCCTCATCTATTCAATGAGTTATTTTACATTTTCCATCATATCTTTTATACATTGCACCTCGTTTTGGCTGTAGTTTCTGTATTCCATTTCAACAGACATGCAATCTTTCATCCCAATCCAATAAGCAAAACAAAAGGTAGAAAAGGAAAATATCAATTCAAAATAGTCTCTTGTTTTCCTAGAGCTTATTCCAAATAAATGAAATTCTATTACTTGATGGGTAAAATATAATAATTACGAGTAAACAGTCATACAAAATATGTCACAATAGCAGCTAAAGTAGCCACTATAGAGTTCTAAAGGCAGAAATACGTAACAGACAGTTTTTCAATAGGCTGCAATCAACTGAAGTTTGATGTTGTCCTCATGAAGCTAACATAAAGCTTCCAGTTAATCAGTTATCCACCTACACAAAGTCTGAATGATAAAAAAATTTAACCTAAATTACTCTTTAAAAAAAAAAACAACAATAACTAATCCATTTGTGTACAACCAACAGCCCAGCAAAAATTTTGGCTTTGGAATTAACAGATACTTCAGACCTCATACAACTGCTCCACATTTTAATTGGTAAAGACCCTTGTTATACCCTTACTGCACCCTGTAATTTAAATAAATTACTCATGTAACAAACAGTTTGACATCTCTCTCCTCTTTATACCGTCAGCTCCATGAGGGCTGGGGCTCTCTCTTGCATGTCACTTTGTTTCATTTCTAAGCACAACACTTGGCACTTAGTGAGGGCTCGATAAATATTTAATAATGAATGAGATAAAGTTTTTACTGTGAGAAATGACATGAATTACAAGCAACTGGATCTTAAGCCGACCAAGCACACTAAAAAGAGAAAAAGTTGCTGTAAAATAATTTTAAGAGTTTTAAAAGCTGTATCTTTGAAAAAAAGAATATCTAGATTGCTTCCTAATTTTTGTAAGAAAGCCAACTTCTATCTTATGAAATACCCAAATTGGTGTCACAGCTGGATTAAGACCTGGAAATATTAATCAAGAATTAGACAATATGTCTAATATTTTCAGATGTTAAAATGAATTGCCCAGAGATACTGATGTGGCAAGGCAATGTTATGAAAAGGATAAGTGAATCCAATAGGCAATCCATGTGACCTTCAGATTTGTTACTGATGGAAGAATTGAAAGCTTTCAAAAAGATATTAGTAACTAAAGACCTACTTAATTCCTCAAAGATAAAAAAATTTCTATCAACATGATCAAGTAACATAATCAAAACAAACCACACTCCATATGTACAAAAAAACACCTGGTTTAGAAAGAGTAAGAGAAATAAACTTTAAAACTACAACCTGCAATCTTAGACATTTTGTACATAGCAGAATATGCAAACAGATGACTTATACCCCACTGTATCATAAACTCCTAAACAACCTGTCATTAATTCTCCAACTTTTTAGTCTCAGGACCCTTTTGTGTTTATGTCAGTTATATTAGCAAATAGTTACAATATTAGAAAACTTTAAAATTATTATTAATTAAAAAAATAAAAATCTATTATATGAAAAAATAATATGAAAAATGCTGTATTTATGGAGAAGAGTTACACTCCTTTATATTTTTGTAAATCTTTTAAATTTCTGCTGGATTCTCACATCTGCTTTTGCATTTAATCTACTGTAATATCACATGTGATCTCATCTTTAATTATCACAGACAATGAGCACAAAAATGAGAACTTTCAAAATCTTGATTCAGATGTAGCTTATCACTCAAAGGAACTGGTGGCATAGGTACCAAGCTTTTGTTTCTGTTCAGGCTTTGGGAACCACACGTTGTACTCTTCTCTGTGCCTGCAACTACACGTTGACTGGATGGATGCATATAACCAGAACAATGTATGGAATATATCCCTGACATCTGAAGGTAGCGTGGCTAAACTCATGAATTTTCAGAGGAGAGGGAATACCTTATCTTTGTATATTTCAGTATCTAGAATACTATCTTGTATAGAATAAATATACAATGTTTCCTGAACTGAAAGGAAACTGTAAACTGTGTAACAAATTTGAATCTCAAGATCAAGACCTTTTACTAATAAGAGTTATGCTTTACCTGCTGTATTCATATTCCTTCCTAGAATCTACGTCTTTGCTGAGGACTCCTTTCCAGGAAGCACGAACTCAGTGACTACAGATTTATTTTAATACCGGCCTGAACCAGTCCTTAAGAAAAACAGATCCCCTCATTAAAGAGAATGAGAGAGACACAGACCAAGAGATAAGTATCCAGTCCAAACACAAGCTTAAAAAATTCCAGGTTATCTGTACCATTCATGAAGGAATGAAAGAGGAATGAGGTGTGTGTATGTTTGTGTGTGAGAGAAAGAGAAGAAAATAGGTAGACTGATTTGAAAAAGGGGAGAGTAATGCAGTTCTTCATATGTGAATATAAAAAAGCCTCTAGTCCTTTCCAAACTTCTCCAAAGTTGGTTTATATTAAGTGAGCTGCAGATGATGTTAGACAAGGGAGATATGCTGTACTAGCTACTCTGAAAGGTCTTCTTTAATGAGCTGTAACTCTGGGCAAACCACTCTTGAGGATCAATTAATTTACCCTCTGCAAAGCAAAGGTGTCAGGCTAGATCAATGATTTAGGGCACAACAGAATGATCTTAGAGACTAGAAGGAAGATTCCTCGGCCCTTCCCAAGTATGTTCTGATTTAGTAAGTCTGGTGTGGGACCTACAAATTTGTAGCAAGCACTCCTGGTTATTCTACTGCTTAGAGTCTGTGTACTCCATTTTGGAAAACTATCAGACAACTACCAATACCCTTTAAACTATAAACTACGGGTGGGAGACCACAGACCAGTGGTTTTCAAAGTGTGGTCCACAGTACCCAGGCTTTTTCAGAGGATCTGCAAGGTCAAAACTACTTTCATAGTAATACTGAAACATTATTTGCCTTTTTCACTGTGTTTACATTTACACTGATGGTGCAACACCAACTATTGGGTAAAACTACTGGTGCCTTAGCATGAATCAAGATGGAGACACCAGATTGTACTAGCAGTCACTGTATTCTTCATTGCCAAAATACTCACAGATAAAAAAGCCAGTTTCATTTAAGAATGTCTTTGATGAAGAAGTAAAAATTATTAATTTCATTAAGTCAACCCTGGGAACACATCTTTTTAATATTAATGTGTCACAAAATGGGAAGAACACAAAAAGCATTCCTGCATACCAAAGTATGAGGTTGCCTTGAAGAAAAGCACTATGTGTTTGACTTGCAAACCAAACTCGTTACTTTCTTTTCACAAATACACTGTTTTTCTTCAAATAATGACTGGCAGAAAAACTATGGTTATTCAACATGAGCATCTGGCAGATGTTTTCTCATAAATGAATAAAGTAACCCTGTCATTTCAAGAAAAACAATCGACAGTATGTGCAGCCAATGCTAAACCTTGAGCTTTAAAAATATATACAATTTTGGGAGATTTGTATCCATTACCATAAGCTTATTGTTCTTGCTACTGAAAAGACTCTTCTGATGAGATCAGTGGTAATATTAACAAAGACAATTTTTTGATACTGTGTAAGGAGATGTGCCAATTTTTGGAAGATCTAAATAATTTAGTAAATCAATCCTTTCCAAAAGACCAATGCATCATATTATAAATTCATGCTATACATTATTATAAAATCCATTCAAAGTGCAGGCTAAAACAACACATTATAATATAAAAGAACACAAAATTCATAGATATGATTTGAGATTCCACATCATAACTGACTTAGAAGAAACTACCATTTATCAAATTTTATATAGTATCAAAGAATACCCCAAGTTATTTGAAGAGACTATTAAAATACTCTTCCCTTTTCTAAGTATATATATGAGACTGAATTTTCTTCAGATACTTCACCTAAAACAACTTATTACAACAGTTTGAATGCTGATATGTGAAACAGCTGTCTTCTATTAAACCAAACATTAAAAACTTGCAAAAATTATAACAGTGCCATTCTTCTTTTTTTTAAATGGTTATTTTTCATAAAAACATGATGGGTTATTTTTCAGTGAATTAATAAATAATTTCTCATAATAAATATTGGTAGGAATAACCATGTAAACAAAAGCTCTTTAGCATCCTCAACAATTTTTAAGAGCAAAAAGTGAACCAAAGACCAAATAGTTTGAGAACCACTGCCCTAGAACAAAAGAGGTACCCAAATCTAGCAGTGCATCAATCATGAGAAAAGGTTATAAATACAAATAGATGCCAATGTCCCAGTCATGTGGAGGAGAGCCCCGTCACTATAGTTAAAGAAAAATGTTCACCAGATGATTCTTACACGTGGCCAAGTTCAGAAACCACTGAGACTATCATTTGATTGTTATTGCTTTGGGGAAAGCTGTTCACTGGTGCCCCCTTGTGGCTTATTTGCTTTTTAAAATAAAATAATAACGTTAACACCAGGAACTCAGTAGACACAAAATTCTAATTCAGTAAGGGACCCCAGAGATCATCCAGTTCAACTCCCACGTTTTAGATGGAGACTGACAACTGCCACACACTATTACAATACGGTGTGATAAATGCTATGCTATACTTTGGTTAAGTACAGGGTGTGAAAAAAAATACGGGGTGAGTATCCATCTGTTCCAAACTTCCATTACATTTATTCCAATGTATCTCCAGGGAATTAAGCTTCCTGAGGCAAATGCTTCTGGGCTGAGTCCCAGAGAATGGGCCAGGAGTTGAAGGCTGAGAGTATTCCAGTCAAAAGGATGACAAGTACCAAGGCTCAAAGGTACAATAGACCATGATTTGCTCAGTATTGGAAAGAGCAGCAGTGGCCAGTTTTAAGAGGTTGCTAATAAGCAGCTGGTACTTAGCTAAGCTCATTGCATTACCTTAGTTAATGTTCATAGCAACCCTCAGAAATGTTATACCCTCAACCAACCTTATAAGGTAATGGATGATATTAACCATTTATAGTTTATGATTTTTTTTTCCTTTAAAATTTTTTGAAAAGCAGCTAGCTTTCCAAGGACTACTAATCCTTGGAAAAGCTTATACAGAAGTACAAAAGCTGCTTTTATGTTTTAAAAAGGAAACGATTTATTCAAAATTGCTTTAGAAAACACCTTAAAGAAATGGAATGGCTGTAAAGTCCTTGGGATAAATCAGGGAAAAATAAAGCTCTTTTAAATTTAATGGAAGGGTAGACAACACTTTAATTATAAATATATTAAAGTTAAGTTGAAAATTTTGAAACTCTGCCTTCCCCGTTCTCTAGTTTCTACTTTGCAAATATAACCTTACCCATAGGTCCTACAATTATAGTAAGAAGAGTAGGAGCTCTGAAATCAGATATGCATCTGAACACTGTCTTCACCACATATGAAATGTGACCACATAAATTAACTTTGAATTTCTACATCTACAAAATGGGGATGATATCTTCCACTGGATTGTCATGAAGAAAACATTAGAACAGAACACATTATATAGATCACTTGACAGATGTAAGGCTTTTTTCTTTCTTCTTCACATCTATGAATCATTGTTCCTCAAACTGTGACAGGACAACAGCTTAGAAGAGTCTGCTTTTATTAAAAAATACCTATGAATGAATCTTCTTTCAATCCCTCACATAAAGGTGACTTTACATCTACTTTAACAGATTTAATGTTCTAATATAGGGCATAAACACATGTCCTTATGTGTCTGCCAGTCTAAAGGAGTTTGCCTTACTTTCTCTGATGCTGCTTCTGCAGGGCTGCCTCTGATAACTGTCCCTGAAGGATGAGTCTTCTTTGCTTATCAATATCTCCTTCCATTCGAGCAAAAGCATGAGAGCCAATGAAAGACAGATCAACTCCTAAGCCTTCATCCTCCTCTTCTTGGTTGTCTGTAACAAAAATACTGTCAATAGAGAGCTTATGATACAACTTGACAGGAAATGCTACAAACAGACTAACTACAGCAGTAGGTATGATTGTGAGGTAACTCAAACACTGGGTTAAGGCTATTTTTTGAGAATGAAACTGAAATCAGATTTAGGCATCTGAAGAACTGAAATAATGTAAGAAACCAACTGTCCATGTGTGACAGAAATTTTAGGAATACATGAAGTCAAATCAAGGTAATTTGGGTGTATTAGGATGGCAAGAGTAGAATGTAATCATAAGTAAAAGTACAGAAGTAATCATGCAGTATGTGGGTTTAAAGATGGATTGCAGCAAGGCATCTAAAAAAAAGAGAAAAATAAAGAACAATGTTTGGTGTCACTTATCCAGAATTGCTTAAGGAGGGACCACTTGACTGATTAGTATATAAACTTCAGTCCTTTCGTCAGGTAACCCCTGAAGGAAGATGGATGGACCAGGTTTGCAGGGTATGATCCACATTCATTGAGATATATTTTGATTCTAATTTAGCATCCTGGTTTTCTACACTGGTTATACCTAACAATTATAGTGGTCAATAGGAGTTAGAGTTTTCACTACAATTAAGTAAGTCAACTCCCTGATTTATCCATATGATCATTTTATGTTTGGCTAATAGAAACTAATCCCTTGGGAATGGGTTATCTCTTAATGTGTTCCTCACTACCTTATCAGATCTGTTAAAAAGAATTTTTTTTTAAAAAGTAAGAAAAAAGAAACAAAACATAAAAACACTTGGACCACAGGGAGCTTCCCAAGACAATGCCACCACCTGGAGTCCAGCCTGGCAGGCCGTTCAACTGGGACTGCTTCACATCTACTTCACTGTTCCTCAAACTGTGACAGGCCAACAGCTTAGAAGAGTCTGCTTTTATTAAAAAATACCCATGAATGAATCTTCTTTCAATCCCTCATGTAAAGCTGATTTTACATCTATTTTAACAGATTTAATGTTCTAATTGAAAGTATGAACACAAGGGCCTTTTGAGGCAATATTTTCTGAGATACAGATGTAAATCAAGCACTCTTTGAGAATAGTGGATAGAAGTATTGACATCTAAAAGTGGTTTTGCTATTCATTATTCCTTGTCATATAAAATACATTTAGGAAAAATTATATTTTATAGTAGTGGACACAATTATGAGGATTTCCAAATGACTCTGAGCACATACCAAGGGTGTCCTCTATTGAAGACTCCCTAAAATATATGGGTATCTCTTTAGCAAAACTGTTCACAGACAGTTCCTGATGCTATGTAATTCTCTCCATTTGATTTAAGTCTGTGTATGGGTGATAAAGAGTAGTCTCCTACAGATTTTAACTTGATGATCATTTAAAAGTGTTCACAGGAGGATCTCACAGTAATTCCTAAGCTGCTAACTTTTGAGATCCAGTTCCAGCACTGAAACTTGTAAGGCATGTCTCCATAGAAGGGATTTATGAGCTTAAACATGTATCCATGAAGATCAGTATCAGCTGTTATAAAGAACAGATTCGGAAGGGCTCCCATTCTACCATGCTCTATCATTACACAATCTACAGGAGTGTGTAACCTAAAGAAACAAAAAAAATGGTTATAGTATTCTTCTATTCATGTTTAATGTTAGGTCTGGCTTTTAGAGGGCATTGTTGAAGCTGTGGGAAACTTTAGATAAAGTACTACCGTCTCAACAGTGTCATGCATGAAACTAAACTTCATGAAGGTGAAAATGTGTCCAACTCTGAATGCCTACTACCTAACACAGACTTCCCATAATATAATTATTTTTTAATTTAAAGGGTAAATCTTAAAAAGAATAAGACTCTAAATTAAACACCTGAGTTGGTCTTGATCTTTGTGTCACACTAATAGAGAGCTTCCCAAGGTCTAGCTGAACTTTCTACTTCTTTCGTGGTTCATGTTTTATCAGTCCCTTTGCCTGCTTAAGAGGGAAAATAAGAAAGGCGAACTCACCCTCTGGGGCACCAGGTTTCTCACTTATTCGAATCTGCCGTTCAGGTACTACAGGCTCCCCTTCTGCATTTCCAATATCTGCAGGGAGATAGGGCAATGACCGACTCTCCTCCTTTAATGACCTTGGGAAGTACAGAGGTAGCAGCTTGCGGTAAGTAGCCTGTTAAAAAGCAAGACATTCAGTGAAAAATAACGAAGTACTAGAGCTGGCATCAGCAGTGCTCGGTGCTGTCCCACCCACTGTGAAAGCAACCTCCACCAAGAATAAAGCCCTTAGCTCTTCTAATTAGGCTCAGACTAGATGCTGTCTGGGACCCTCACTCAGTCCTTGTGTTAAGGATCAGGACATTGTTAGCTAGTCAAGTTAAACATGATTCCCACTCTAGCAATTTCAACTAACTGAACCTAGAATGCATAAGCCCTGCCACTCCTGTCCTTACCCACTTCCTTCACTTTACTAGTGATAATCGGTCTTTAAAGATTCAGTTCAGATGCTGCCTCCTTAATCCTCAGGGTGCCGTCTGGGTCCATTTGACCTAGGCTTAGCTTTCGAGATTTTTTTTTTAACAGTTCTAACTCTTTGTAAAGGATTGCTATTTTATGACTTTTATTCTTTCTCAGAGATTTCCCAAGGAACAAAGATAAATTTTACTTTTAAAAAAAGGAGTAAAACTCATTTCATCTTATAATTTCCATATGGGTTGGTCCACTGGATTCACTTAAAAATCCATGATACATTATAGGCACTTAGTGCCCTTATTTTTCCTACATCTTGAAGCATTTTGATTTTTCATCATTCTATGAATTATTTTATGATTACCCATCAAGTATTCCTAACTGTACTAAAAAAGACTGAAATCTAAGCCAAAAGAATGATGGAATTGCCTAGAAGGACAAAGAAGTCATTCAAGAAATCATTATCTGTGTTTTATCATGTCACCTGTAATACTGCATCATCTTTCATGTATATGAGGTGGGTATGTAAGAAGACTGGAGATAGCATCTCTTTAGTCTTTTTAAAAAACTGAGATAATTCACATACCACAAAATTCATCCTTTTAGAGTATACAATTCAGTGGTTTTTAGTATATTCACAAAGTTGTGGAATCATTACCACTGTCTAATTTCAGAACATTTTTATTATTCCAAAACAAAAATCTAAGCTCATTAGCTAGGTTATTCCTTATTCCTCTCTCCCCTGGCCCCTAGAAACCACTAATCTTTTCATCTGTATAGATTTGCCTATTCTGGACATTTCATAAAAATGGAATACAGTATGTGGCCTTTTGTATCTGGCTTCTTTCATTTAGCGTAACGTTCACCACGCTCTAGCATGAATCAGTACTTTATTCTTTTTATAGCTTAGTAATATTCCATTATATCTATATACCACATTTGATTTATCAATCCATCAACTGATGGTATTTAGGTTGTTTGTACTTTTTGGCTATTATCAATAATCATGCACAAGTTTTTGTGTGGACATATGTTTTCAATTCTCTTCTACATATACCTAAGAATGGGTCTCTAATATTGTGAGGGACTGCCACTGTTTCCAAAGCAGCTGTACAATTTTACATTCTTAACTGGTTATAAATCAGTGCTCCAGTTCTCTACGTCCTCACCAACACTTGTTATTGTCTGTCTTTGCAATTACAGCCATGCTATAATTACATGCTAGTGGATATGAAGAAGTGTCTCACTGTGATTTTTATTTGCATTTCCCTAATGTTTAATGTTGTGGAACCTCTTTTCATGTGCTTATTGGTCATTTGTGTATCTTTTCTGAGAAAATGTCTATTCTAATCTTTTGCCCATTGTTTAAAGACTTTACTTTTTTAGAGCAACTTAAAGTTCACAACAAAACTGAGAAGGTACAGAGATTTCCCAGCTCTCCCATGCATGCACAGCCTCCCTTATTATCAACAACCCCCATAAGAGTGGTACATTATAACTGATGAATCTACACTGGCACACCTCATCACCCATAGTTTACATCAGGGTTCACTCACTTGATGTTGCACATTATATAGGTTTGCAGAAATGTGTAATGACATGTATCCAACATTAAAATAGCATACAGAACATTTTCATCTACTAAAAGTCCTGTGTTCTATCTAGTCATCCCTCTCCCAATTCCCACTCCTGATCTTCTGACTTCACTTCTGCCTTTTCCAGAATGTCATATAGTATGTAGCCTTTTCAGATTGGCTTCTTTCACTTACAAATATACATTTGAGGTTCCTCTGTACCTATTTATGGCTTGATACCTCATTTATTTTTAGCCCTGAATAATATTCTATTGTATGGATGTACCACGGTTTATTTATCTGTTCACCTACTGAAGGACATCTTGGTTGCTTCTAAGTTTGGCAAATATAAATAAAGCTATGAATATCCTTTGCAGATTTTTGTGAGGACATGAATTTTTAACTTCTTTTATATATTGCTGGATTCAGTTTACTATCAGTTTGTTATAGATTTTTATATCTCCATTTATAAGGGATGTTGGTCTATCGTTTTATTTTCTTACGTGTAGTCTGTTTTTAACTTTCGTTGGACAGATTTGAGAATTGAGAAGTTTTCATTTTTAGCCCATAATTGAAAAGAGAAGACAACTGAACAAAGAGGACATTTCAGAATTCTTAGAGGAATCAGAGATGAATGCAGACAGAGAACAACACTCTAATAATGATGGTAATATTAATTGTATATAGTTAAATCTCAGACACTGAATCTTCAGATGACAATATCCTACACTGATTTTCTCAAATTCAAGAACCTATGTATTAACAATGCATTTCTATGGACAAGTGGCATTCTCTCAGTTATATTCAACAGGAAGGACTTGACCATGCAGTATTTATAAGGACCTATACCAGCTCGTTTTACTAAGAAAGATGTGTTATGGTATTCTTTCATCTTTTATGATTGTTTGTGCAACAAAATTTGATACAAAGATATTTATTATGTTTAAATTCTTATTGAACGGCCTAGTATAATTGTTTTTCATTATCCCTTTCCTCTTCAATAAATGATTTACAAATGACAAAGAAAAAAAAAGCCCATTGGACCTAGATAATAAATGTTGATGACTATGTTTCCAGGTATACTGAAGTTAGAGAATCTTCTCTGTTCCCTGGGTCTAGGCTGGGTGCCCAGAAGTACTGCTACAGCACTATGACTCCCACTCCTACCACAGCACTTGCCACACTGCAGGGCAGTCTTTGTCTAGCTGCCTGTCTCATGATTAGCTCACAAACTCCGTGAGAGTGGGAACTGGGTCTTACTTGGTATCCTATGCTATGACAATGGCCAAAACCCTAGCCCAGATTTCACTCCTTAGCTTTAGACTGATAATGCACAATGGCCTGCTGATTATGTCCCTCATACTCCACTGATCCCCTAAGATTCAACATGTTTAAAAAAGAACTTGTCTTCATCCCCTTTCCTCCTTTCTCTAAAACATTTTCCACTTTCTAGTTGCTACTTCATTGGTGGCATCATTATTCAGTTATCCAAGCCAGAAACTTAGGAATCATCCTTAACTTCCCTCTCTCTTTTCCCCTACATATTTATGACCACCAATTCCACCTGAATTGGTTTACTAAATATTTTTTTTAATTTCAACATCGTCAGTGCCATTGTTCAGACCTGGTCATTTCTCCTTTGGAGTATTACAACCTTACCTCTTCTTGTGTCCAGTCTTTCTCCTTCCAAATCCTCCTCCACATAGCTAAAATTGAAATTAGACTGCATTGCTTGCTTAAAGCTCTTCTATGTCTTCCCACTGATAAAGCCTAAGTTTCATAGCAGGAGACACAAAGCCCTGAGTGATCTTGCCCCTGACTAAGTCTCATTTTTACCATACCCAGCTTTACAGTTTATGCAACCATGCCCTTTGTGCTATTTCTTACTTACATGCCTTTGCTTATGCTTGTATGACTATAGTCAATTGCCCCATCCTTGGAAAATCTTACTTATCTTTTACAATGATTTCAGCTTATTCATCACCTCCTCTAGGAAATACTCCCTAATGCTATGCCAGATGGGAGTTCTACGTTCCTATCCTCCTCATACCTCCATTAATACACCTAACACAATTACGAAAACTTATCTGAATTTTCTATACCCACCAATAGACAATGGGTTCTCTGAGAACAACTGTGACTTTTTCACTGGTGTATCCCCGGAACCTAGTATAGTAAGCCTGAAATATGCTAGATATTCAATAAAAGGTCCCTGAAAGAATGAATGAATAGGTAAACATGGTGAAAGAATAGACAGCAAATAAAGGAAATGTGTCTTATTTGAGCAAATTCAAAATTATGTATCATATATACAACTATATGTACTTAGGATATTTCACATGTATTAACTCATTCGTTACCACACTCCTGTGATATAAGTAATATTAGTGTTCCTATTTTATCAAAGCACAGAGAGGTTAAGTAACTTGCCCAAGGACACAAAACTAGGAAATAATACAAGCTGAACTGGAGAAAGCACACTAAAACTAAATAAAGATATGCAAGATTAAAAATAAAAAAATAACTAATTTTCTAAAATGGCTCAAAATAAAAATGAAACATACTAAACCTAGCTACATACAACAAAACATAAATCTACTCAATGCCAGCCACTAGGTCAGCTGGTCACCTGTGTCCTCAACAGGTAGAACAAAGCTTTCCCAGCACAGTAGCTCTTTTCCAGCTGTACTGCCGAGGCACTCCACCTTGTAAGACTTCACTAAGTGACAAGAGTTCACTAGTGGAAAATTTGAACAAAATACTCCTTCACTTGTTTTTAGTTTTTACTATGGAGTCTTTTTTCAACAAATGATGGTATGCTCCACTGCCAGTATACACACATAATTAGGATTGCTGTTGGCAATACAGTGAATAGGTAATGATGAGACAAAGGCAAACACAAGTAAAATCAAGATTTAACAATGCAACATAATTAGCAAAATACCTCTTCAAGGTCAGAGACAGCAAATACTACTTTTTCAATGGTCTCCCCATGAACCTCTAGGAATCTCCTTACAGTGCCTAAGGAAAAGAATAGAAAGATTATTTAATAAATAAAAAACTACTCACCAAAGTTTCATTTTTGTAATGGATCACTCCTTATACCATTCAGGTCTCTGCTCAATGGCTCCTTATCAGTGAGGCCTGCCCACAAGACCTTATTTAAAAACTCTTACCTGATTTGCTTTCTTCTAGAGCCAACTATTACAGACACTTTGTGGAGCTTCTTGTATATTGCATATGCTCCCTGCCCTCCCAACCCATCCACTAGAATGAAAGCTTCACAAAGGCAAGAGCTTTATTTTATTCACTGCTTTATTGCCAGCATCTTGAACATTGCCTGACCACGGAAGATGCTGACTCCAGACAATTCTCCCTTATCCAGTTATTTTTTATTCCCTGGGGCCTCTCTCTCTGACCAGGATGATCTAGCACAAGTGTCTTTCCATTCATTCAGTTACAGTATTAGATGTCCTACTCAGCCCTTCATCCCTGTCAAAATCCTATCAAACTAAAGCTAAATTATTTTTTTCTTAATTTCTATGTTATCTTAATTCTTCTCTATCAACTTCCTAATAATGAGACCTAATGGCCTTTTCTCAGTCCTTAATTTTAATTAAAGTTTTCTCCAGCTTTATTTCTAAACAACCATGCCCATCTTTTAAAAATGACCTCCAGGGTTCTGTCCACATATTTATTTTCTTATGTAAATGTATTTTATATATTTTTGCTGATTAGGCACGATTACAAATGCTGATGGCCCCCAAATCTTTATATTTTGATTTGTGAACAAAATACCTGAATTCCCTACTACCTACTAGGCATATCTGCCCAGATGACCCAGAGATTTCAAACTCAACATGTTCAAATATGACCCCAGAAGGTCCAAACCTGACCTACATCTTCACCCTAAAACCTGTTCTTTTACTTGAATTCCTTATTTCAGTTGCATAGCAAAATTCGACCACTCTCTCAAGTTAGAATTCTGCCTTTTTTTGACACTTCACCTCTTCCTTTATCCTGCATTTTTAATAGAGTAGCTTGTCCTTTAAATTCTATTGCTGATATTTCTAACACCCATTCCTTCTCTTTTGCTGCTCTCATGTGCTCAGTGCTTACAAAGTCTTTGGCAATAACCTCTTAACTGTGTTCTTGTTTCTCTGGCTTCCAAGCCTACATATTCATGTTGCCTATGTTACCCTCCTCACTAAATACTTTTGATGACTCTTCACTGCTTCTAAGTTGAGATCCAAAGCCCTCATGCTTTAGCCAAATCAGCTTCTTTGCTGTACTCAGAAGACATCATTTACTTTTATGCTACCCTACCTCTGCTTGTATGGTTACCATATAAGCAGAGGTTACCTTTGACTAGAAAATCATTCATCTACCATGACCTTCTCTTTTTTCAAGACCCAGTCAAAAGCCATCTCCTTTGTGTAGAAGTCCACCCTTCTTTGTGCTCCTCCTATAATCTTCTGAATACCCTCTATTTGTGAATTTTTCACAGCATTTTATAATTAGACTGTGAACTTTTTGAATGCCAAGTATATTTTACATTAATGTGAACAGGGCCTAGCACACCTTAGGAAAATGGCAAGCAATCAGTCAAAAGTAGTAATGGAATTAACATTTTTTGGCTCTCTATATCTGCATATTCCCTGCCTTGTTCAATCCTGTATTTCCAGAACCTAACAGAGTAGAACAATTTGTTGAAGGACTAACTATTCATAATTCTCCCTCTGTTAGGTGACAGATTTATTTTTCATTTCTCCCTCTATTCTGCTTGAATATTTTTTTAAATGAACTTTCAAAAAGAGATTTTCTTCTATCCTATTTACTTTGACACCAAGTTTTAATATTCACACATAATGTTTCCTAGCATATAATTGTGGGATTTCCTTTGGAAGACAAAATATAATGCCAAATAGTAACCAAACTGAATTCCTTCAGCAAAGTTCATTCAGAAAAGTCTGTGAAAAGGAGGAAAAAAAACGATGTCATGGCTGTAAGGTTTTAATACTGCCTGCCAATTCAGAGTTTCTCTGTGCGCTGTTCTCTGCAGCCAACTGGGTTGTCATGTGCCTAACGTTTAGTGAAAACCCCTTAACTCATGGGAATGACATCTGGCACCATAAAATTCCCAACGTGGCAACACAACAAGAACAAACACTGCTGTCTCACCACTGTGTCGTCTTCTATACAGCACAGGGCCTAGCACAAAGTAGTCACTCGAAGTTTTGTTAAATGAATAAATAACCTGATAAATTTATTTCAGTGCAGATGCTTCTTTCTTATGGAGAAAAACTGCACTACACATGAACTAAGGAAAAAAAGATAAATAGTCATGATACGTCCAAGAAGATATTACTTAGGTTTCAAATGAAGTAAATGCTGATAATATTCTAATAAGAAAGCTTTTGGCACTAAGGACTTCAAGTTACATCATTAGGTTTTTTTCTCAGCCCATATATACTACAAAATGTGCATGGCACTTACTTCCCAAATGCTCAGAGTATGCAAGCAAAAGGTACAATTGTCTGTATATGTATGTACTGTTTTTTTAATATAATTTATTTTATTATCATTAATCTACAATTACATGTGCAATATTACGGTTATTAAACTACCCCTTCATCAGGTCCCCCCCACGAACCCCATTACAGTCACTGTCCATCAGCGTAGTGAGATGCTATAGAATCACTACTTGTCTTCTCTGAGTTGTACTGCCCTCCCCGTGCCCCCCCAACATTACATCTGCTAATCGTAATGCCCCTTTTTCCCTCTTATCCCTCCCTTCCCGCCCATTTTCCCCAGTCCCTTTCCCTTTGGTAACTATTAGTCCGTTCTTGGGTTCTGTGAGTCTGCTGCTGTTTTGTTCCTTCAGTATTTTTTCTTTGTTCTTATACTCCACATATGAGTGAAATCATTTGATACTTGTCTTTTTCGGCTTGGCTTATTTCACTGAGCATAATACCCTCTAGCTCCATCCATGTTGTTGCAAATGGTAGGATTTGTTTTCTTCTTATGGCTGAATAATATTCCATTGTGTATATGTACCACCTCTTCTTTATCCATTCATCTACTGATGGACACTTAGGTTGCTTCCATTTCTTGGCTATTGTAAATAGTGCTGCGATAAACATAGGGGTGCATCTGTCTTTTTCAAACTGGGCTGCTGCATTCTTAGGGTAAATTCCTAGGAGTGGAATTCCTGGGTCAAATGGTATTTCTATTTTGAGTTTTTTGAGGAACCTCCATACTGCTTTCCACAATGGTTGAACTAATTTGCAGTCCCACCAGCAGTGTAGGAGGGTTCCCTTTTCTCCACATCCTCGCCAACATTTGTTGTTGTTTGTGTTTTGGATGTTGGCCATCCTCACTGGTGTGAGGTGATATCTCATTGTGGTTTTAATCTGTATTTCGCTGATGATTAGCGATGTGGAGCATCTTTTCATGTGCCTTTTGGCCATCTGAATATCTTCTTTGGAGAAGTGTCTATTCATGTCCTCTGCCCATTTCTTAATTGGATGTGTGTACTTTTTTAATACGATGCTATAATTCTGCTGCTAGATAGGAGGTTTAACAAGGCAAACAGGCCTTGTAAGATAAAAGTTAACCTTCCATCTTATAGATTTAAATTTCCTTTGGCTAATTAAATTCCTAGAAATTGCTTCATCAAAGACCCTTATATTCACTGTTGATCTTCACTTGCTGTTACTACAATTACTGCTCTAAGTTGAATGCTCTATGGTACTGTATCAAGTGATTGATCTTGGGCTATGGAGCTAAAGTCAGATTGATAGAGTCGGGACCAAAAACCAGTCTTCTTGACTCCCTTTTCACAGCCTTTTTAACAAAATGATGCTGCTTCTTTAAATTCTAATACACATGATTAATAAGAAATGGAGACACAAAATAAGACTTAACTCAAGTTGAAAAATGATGGGGCTAAGTGGAATCAGAGAATGCTGAGGCCTGTAAAAGCATTGCCAGGAATATATAAAGGCAGGAACTCTGCTTTGGTAAGGCACCACTCAGAATACATGAGGGCTAGCTGTAACATAGTAGTTTCCCACTAATGCGGTTTTAACTCAAACATAATGAATTATCTGATATAACAGACAGGTTTCTAGATTTGGGAATCAAAAGACCTGGATATATGTTCCAAGTTTGCATAATACTGAGAACATGAAAACTTTCTGAACCTCTTTATTTGTAAAATGGATGCCATACTCCTAAAACACAGGGTTATTGAGAAAATAAAATGGAATTTCTTTATCCTTTTAAAAATACATATTTCTTGAGCAACCACCATATATAAAGCATTCTTGACATATGGAAGCACTGGAAATACAAAGGTGAAAAGATCTCTGCTCCTCAAGAAGCTCAATTTTAATATACATAAATACAAACTGAAACTATATGCTTACTATAAAAACCCTGAGCAGTAAAGATCTTAATTTTAGAAGTAGCAAAATAATACTAAGACTGAACATGCTCTAATCCGAAATTCTAGGCTGTATAATAATAATTTTAAACATTCAAATATCTTGTGATTTTTTTGGTGGATATAAGACTTTCAGTTTCTCTTCTTTAAATTTTAGAAGTAGAAAGAGGTCTTAAAGATCATCTGGTATAGATTCTCCTCCCAAACAGGAATATCTGCAACAGATGGTTATTTGGCCTCTGCATGAGCATTACCGGTGACAAGAAGTTCACTTAAACTGCATTTCTATTACAGATAGTCCTTTCTCAGATGGGACCAAATCTTCTTTGTCATTTGGCCTTAGACCAACCTTCCACAGTTGGAGGCCTTATCTACAATCCTTATAAGGATCTGTGAACTTCCTGAAATAGCATGCAAATTCCCTATGCATGTATATTCCACTTTCTTTCATCAAATGCTCAGTGTAGTTTTATGATGACTCCCAAAGAAGTACAGACCATTGCTCTAAAAATGCAGCATAGAGTAAGTTCACAAGTACTCTCTCCTTCAGATATTTGAAGACCACCACCAAATATGCTAAAAACATGCTCTTCTTTAGGAGAAATAGCACTGATGTTTCAAACAGTTTACTCGGCAGTTTGTCAGTGTGTCACCAGATACGACACCCAGAGCTATATACCAAATTCTAAATGTGTTCTGAACCTGCATACACAGTGAGATCATGGACTCTCTCAAGGTGAACATCATATTTTTATATTTCATACAAAACATTTTGGTCATAATGATTGAGCCCAGTCTCTATAAAACCTCACTGCAGGGTTTTACATTCAAATAGCACATGTGAAAGCTGTATTTAAATAGCAAGATGCTAGGAAAATGTGGTATGATGAAATCTGTTTTGACTTCATTGTTGCAGCCTGTTAAGATTATTCTGAATTTTGATTTAAAAACCCAATGCATTGGCCATACTTCTTAGCTTGGTATCATTCTCAAATTTAATGGGCAAATCTTTAAGCCTCTATTCAAACAGATAAAAGTATCAACCTGAGAAAGTAAACTGAAACTGAAAGCTCAGCAACTTATCAATACAAAGTTCCCTCCAGGCTGCCATGATCAGTTAATCAACAGCCTCCTTTGGCTGTAACTATTTAACTAGTGAAAAAAAAATTTAAGACTCAATTTATGTACAATACCCCAATCCTACTTAGGAAGTGCTATGTCAGTTGAGGTGCGGCTCCTCCAAGGTCACTTACGAAGTGCTATGTGTGTTGCATCCTCTAAAGGATAACCTCTTTTTGCAGAATTGATGACACAGAATCCAACAGAAGACACTGGCTGCTCTCTGCAATCAAACAGAAAACAGTGGTCACACTACGAATGTTCACAATATCTACACACACAATTAATTTAAAAATGCAGTACAACTTCTCCTCTATGCCTTTAACAAATCTACTATAGAAATCAGCCCAACTGCACTATTTAATAATTAAATTAAATACAATTTAATTGTACCATTTGGGAGAAATATATTCCAAGTAAAGACTGAGTAAAATGGGAACAGGTTAAATTCTCAAGTCACCTAAATCCATCCCTTTTATTCTATTAAGTTTGAGAAAACAATTTTATCTTTGGGGCCCTCCTAATTTATTGAAATCCTTTAAAATTTGACTTCAAAATATAGGTTTCATTTTGAAACTGGGCCTTATGTGTCAACAACATATGGCATGCTGTGTCCAGGAAACGAGTAAGCCGTACTTTGCCAGCTGAAGCACATTTCTGTAACAGCTGTACAGGGAACTCTCAGCTGCTGTGCGATAGCGGCTCTTGTATTTAGGTCCCACTGTGTGAATGATGAACCGGGCAGCTAGGTTAAAGCCTTTTGTCAATTTTGCTTCACCTGTTCGGCAACCTGGGGACAACGGAGCAGACATCAATCATGGAGACGTTAAAAACAACAACAAAACGATGTGTAAAACAGAGGAAGGATTAAGAACTTTGGGAAATGTCAGTTAAAAATATGGATTTAACACAAACATTTATCTCATTCCCAAAATGACAGTGAAGCAGTACAGTAGGTCTAAAAACAGAGAAATAAGAGAATAGGAAAGAACATGAAGCAGATAAGCATTATCAAATTTTTGGAAGTAGAATGTACAAACTAGAAGTAAGTGATTCATCAAAGCAGAGAAATCTAAGCACAGACAGAAATGCAGTCATCAGTATGAAGCAAGCTGGTTTGTACTGAAAGGCAGTTTGGATTCCAGGCAGATTGCTTTGATTCAAATTCTGAGTTTACCACCTTCCTTCTGTGACACTCTGGACAGGTACCTGGCCTCTCTATGCCTCCATTTCCTATTTAATGGGGATACTAGTAGTACTTACGTCACAGGATTAAATGAGTTAATATAAGGAAAGTACATACACGCATTAGCTAGTATTCTTGCAGAATACCAGAAAGGCTAAAAAACTGGAGGCACTAAGTTCATCTAAAGGCTATAATGGAAGGTGGGGTTAAAAAGAGGAAACAGGCTGAGTTAAATTTGCATAAAAACAGGGAAATCTGCAATAACCCCGCCATTGGCCAGCACAACAAGGTGATGTTTCCTTTACCACCACATCAGCAGGAAGGTTTATGCTCTGGAGATGCTGAACTAGAGAGGTTCTGGACTCCAGAACCCCAGACACAGCTGAAAAGAGGGGATTTAGTTAAAGTGTTAAACTCAACAGCGATAGCTCTAGTCCCCTGCTCCTGACTCCCAAAACAAAGGCATGCATTTCCACCACAATTCCCTTCCAGGAAACTAAGAGGCCCAAACAAAGGATCTACAGATTCTGATAACTGTGAATGATCCCCAAAAAGACAGGCTCCTGTTCATCATCTACTTCAAAATCCACCAAGCAACAACCCTTGCCCCCATGCACATGAAGCTTCTCAGTTCCTTCCTCATAAATACAGCTGACACTCAAGGATCACCAGGAAGTAAAGAAAGCCTCTAGTAAAAGGGGTGGGCTGGGGGAACAGATGCTTAAGAAATAGACAGCAGTGCTGGGAAGGCAACTTAAAAAACAAAATACTCTCAACACTATAATTACTACTCTCCAAAAGGTAAGAGAAGATATAGTAATTCTGAAACAAAAGGAGAATGTAAAAGAAAAGGAAAATTTAGAAACAGGAAAAGCACTTATGAATCTCTGACAGCCAAGTGCAAACTATGACAGCAGAAATAAAAAGTTCAATAGATGAGCCAAGTTAGAGTTGAGGAGATCTTCTAGAAACTAAAAAGATAAAAATTAAGAGAGAACAGCTATGAAAATTTAAGGATTAAACAAGGAGGTTCAATATCTAATAGAATTTCTTCAAAGACAGAACTGAATACAAGGGAAGGAAATTATTAAAGACATAACATAAGAAATTTTCTGGAACTGAAAGATACAAGTTTCTAGACTCAAAGAGCTTATGGAATACCCAAACTACATCAAGACATATCACTGTGAAATTAAGAGGACACCAGAAAAAAAGACAGAATCATAAGGTTTCCAGAGCAGAAACCAGTGACACATAAAGCACCAGAGGTAAGAACAGCATTAGATTTCCTAAGAGCAATAATGAAAATAGAAAACAGTGTAGTAATGCCTTCAAAAATTTGGAAAATTATTTGTACCCTAGAATTCTGTTTCCAACCAAAGTACCACTTAAGTGTAAAGGGAGAAGTAAGATCTCAATAATTTTGTTCCCTTCCATCCTTCTCAGAAATCTGGTAGATTTACTCACAAAAATGAAGGAATACACCAAAGGAAAAAAAACTCATGAGATCTAGGAAATCAGGGTATCCACTTCATTAAGTAGAAAAGATTTCCCAGGATGGTAACTGTGCAGCAAGCATTAATAAAAGTCTGGAAAGGAAAGGGGGATGGGGGGTTTCTAGAAGTGACCTTCTTAAGATAAAATGGAACTGGAAGAAAAACAGGTATGTTTGACTTTATTGAGAGGAAGTTTACAGTTACATTTAAAAATCTGGGACTGAATCAATGATAGGTACCTAGAAAATAAAATATATTAATAAAACCAATTAATAACTTAAAGGAAAAAATAGCTGTACACAAAGAATGTTAACTTACTTTCTAATCAGCTATGAGCAATAATTATACAGTATTATACACAATGTCAATGACTAATACTGATTTAATAAAAATTTGACAGACCAATTTGAAGGTGGTGAAGACAGAGGAAAATATGTGAGTGTTGTATGTACATAAAAAGGAGGACAGTGGATGCAAAAAAGTTTAATCTTTAATTTCCACAGTAAGAGTCAACAGGTAACAGAAAGAATGAAAAAATATATAGTAGTTTTAGCACATTATTTAGAAATAGAAGGTAAAAAAAATAAGGAATTTAAAGGTTTGTGAGTACTTGCCCCTGGGGAACAGGAATCAAAGAATGAAAGGTTAAGGCAGAGGATTACTATTTTCCTTAATACATTTTGACATAAAATTTCTTGACTTTTAAAACTATATACATCAATCAACAAAGAGCTGTAAGCACAAAATGCTACTCAAAACACAGAAAGGCAGAAAAAGTTCATTGGTTCCTTCTGAGACAGCCATTAAGCCAATTTTCTTTTATTTTGAGAAATGGTAATTAGAAGAATTGAGCATTTATGCTGCCCTTCTAACAGAAACTTTATTTCAGAGTAATGAATAATGTTAGTTACTGAAGAAATGCTCTACTTTAGAGAGGAATGCTAGCTAGTAAATGTAGATGTAATAACAGATGTATAAAACCACATAACTTTGTAATCTTAATGAAATTATTGATTCAGACAAGGACTATAATTCTTGCTAAAACCATTATGTGAATGTGTGACAGAGAAGTGGACACTTTCAGAGCCTAAATAATCCAAAATTGATTAGTTTTCAGTCTCAAAGGGTCAATCATAAATTTACCTGTACAAGGATCAAACTGTCACCACTCTAATGCAGAGAGCCATTTTAGTATCAGTAATGGTGTGCTAATGGTCAATTAGATTTTATACAGCTTCTGTTACAGTACATTTAGCACACATTACCATCAAATGTTTTAGCCAAACTTCATTCTATTAGATATAATGTTCAGTTTATAGGAAGGGATAAAGCAACAAACTAACTGGCACTTCAAGTGAGTCAAGTAAATCCAGAAGGTGGGACATCTTGGAAAACATCTTGGCCTGGTTCACTCAAAAAGTCAGTGTCATAAAAAGGGGACTGTGCTACCTCAACAAAAAGAAGGACAAAAACCACATGATTGTCTACATAGATGATAGATGCTGAAAAAGCATTCGACAAAATCCAACATCCACTCATGATAAAAACTCTCAATAAAATGGGTATAGAGGGCAAGTACCTCAATATAATAAAGGCCAAACATGACAAACCCACAGCCAACATTATACTTAACAGCGAGAAGCTGAAAGCTTTTTCTTTAAGATCAGGAACAAGACAAGGATGCCCACTCTCCCCACTTTTATTCAACATATTTCTGGAGGTCCTAGCAATGGCAATAGACAACACAAAGAAATAAAAGACATCCCGATTGGTAAGGAAGAAGTCAAACTGTCCCTGTTTGCAGATGACATGATATTGTACATAAAAAACCCTAAAGAATCCACTCCAACACTACTAGAACTAATATCTGAATTCAGCAAAGTTGCAGGATACAGAAATCTTTTGTATTCCTATACACTAATGGTGAACTAGCAAAAAGAGAAATCAGGAAAACAATTCCATTCACAATCACATCAAAAAGAATAAAATACCTAGGAATAAACCTAACGAAGGAAGTGAAAGACCCGTACCCTGAAAACTACAAGACACTCTTAAGAGAAATTAAAGAGGACACTAATAAATGGAAATTCATCCCATGCTCTTGGCTAGGAAGAATTAATATTGTCAAAATGGTCATCCTGCCTAAAGGAATCTACAGATTCAATGCAATCCCTATCAAATACAAACAACATTCTTCAATGAACTAGAACAAATAGTTCTAAAATTCATATGGAACCACAAAAGACCCCAAATAGCCAAAGCTATTCTGAGAAGGAAGAATAAAGCAGGGAGAATTATGCTCCCCGACATCAAGCTCTACTACAAAGCCACAGTAATCACGACAATTTGGTACTGGCACAACAACAGACCCATAGACCAGTGGAACAGAATAGAGAGCCTAGATATAAACCCAAGCATATATGGTCAATTAATACACGATAAAGGAGCCATGGATATACAATGGGGAAATGACAGCCTCTTTAACAGCTGGTGTTGGCAAAACTGGACAGCTACATGTAAGAGAATGAAACTGGATTGCTGTCTAACCCTATACACAAAAGTAAACTCAAATGGATCAAAGACCTGAGTGTAAGTCATGAAATGATAAAACTCTTAGAGAAAAAAATATAGGCAAAAATCTCTTGAACATAAACATGAGCAACTTCTTCATGAACATACCTCCCCAGGCAAGGGAAACAAAAGCAAAAATGAACAAACGGGAGTATATCAAACTAAAAAGCTTCTGTACAGTAAAGAACACCATCAGTAGAACAAAAAGACATCCTACAGTATGGGAGAATATATTCATATATGACATATCTGATAAGGGGTTGACATCCAAAATATATAAAGAGCTCACTCACCTCAACAAACAAAAAGCAAATAAGTCATTGAAAAAATGGGCAGAGGAGCTGAACAGACACTTCTCCAAAGAAGAAATTCAGATGGCCAACAGGCACATGAGATGTTCCACGTCGTTAATCATCAGAGAAATGTAAATTAAAACCACAATGACATATCACCTCACACCAGTTAGGATGGCCAACATCCAAAACACAAACAACAACAAATGTTGGCGAGGATGTGGAAGAAGGGGAACCCTCCTACACTGCTGGTGGGAATGTAAACTAGTTCAACCATTGTGCAAAGCAGTATGGAGGTTCCTCAAAAAACTAAAAATAGAAATACCATTTGACGCAGGAATTCCACTCCTAGGAATTTACCCTAAGAATACAGCAGCGCAGTTTTAAAAAAAGACAGATGCACCCCTGTTTATTGCAGCACTATTTACAATAGCCAAGAAATGGAAGCAACCTAAGTGTCCATCAGTAGATGAATGGATAAAGAAGATGTGGTATATATACACAATGTAATATTATTCAGCCATAAGAAGAAACAAATTCTACCATTTGCAACAACATGGATGGAGCTAGAGGGTATTATGCTCAGTGAAATAAGCCAGGTGGAGAAAGACAAGCATCAAATGATTTCACTCATCTATGGAATATAAGAACAAAGGAAAAACTGAAGGAACAAAACAGCAGCAGACTCACAGAACCCAAGAATGGACTAACAGTTACCAAAGGGAACGGGACTGGGGAGGATGGGTGTGAAGGGAGGGATAAGGGGGAAAGGGGGCATTATGATTACCACACGTAATGCAGTGACGGGGGACACGGGAAAGGCAGTAGTTATAGAAAAGACAAGTAATGATTCTATAGCATCTTACTACGCTGATGGACAGTGACTGTAGTGGGGTATGTGGGGGGGACTTGATAATAGGGGGTCTAGTAACTATAATGTTGTTCAAGTGATTGTACATTAACAGTACCAAAATTAAAAAAAGGGGGGGGGACTGTGCTATATTAAAAAGATTAAGGGATGTAACAATTAGATGTTATGTGTCGTCCTGGAATGGATCCTGGTTTGGATAAACTAGCTGCAAAGGGTATTTTGGGGTCAACTGGAAAGCTTAAATACGGTTTACTGGATGAGGTAATTTCTGAAACCAAAAGGTAGAATTCATTTGCTGAGGAAAGCAGAGTATGGAAGAGTACATAAGTATGTTACTCTGAGGACAGCACACATATATTTTATTTTGCTAACAAAATATTTAAGAAAATGTGCCATATACCCATATCCACATACAGAAATATCCAGAAGGATATAATGATATGTATATTACAATGACAATAGTGGTGATCTTTGAGGGGTTGAAAATTTGTTTTCACTAATTTTTAGTTGTGTGCATACAATTTTCTATAATTTACATTTACTGCTTTATAACTAGAAAATAATTACTTAAAATAAATGATATAAACATTTTACTTTGATTTGGAAAAAAAAGCAAGCAAGCAAAAATGTATTTGGGTGGTCAGCCTGCTGTATCAGGACAGAGTTTAGAAAACAGAATTTTAAGTGTTTGGATATTCTGGTTTTTGAAATCATTCCTTTCCTTTAATAGCTACTTACAAAAACTCAGACTCTGAAGACTAGAGTTAGTTAGGTTAAGTACTGCTGTATTACTTTCCAATCTTTCACTCATTCTTTCCAGCTCAGATTTCTCCTAACTCAAAGCTCAAATCCTGATATCACTGTTAGCATTCAAAACACAATCCTGAAAATATTTTTAATCCTTATAAAATGAATACAAATTCACTGAATCAGTTCACTCCAGCCCTCAGTCTGTACATCCTTTGCTTAGAGCACTGTTGCAATGATAACCTGAGTACCTGAGTGTTAAGGATTAGTTAGGACTTTTCAACTTCTCTCCAAATCCTTACATTCACAGTAGGAAAAACAAAAGCTGCTTTGATACTTACAGCAAAAAGAGTGCTATTTGTAGGAGGACAGAGCAACCAAAAAACGTAGTGTACATACTCCTGTCCTACCAAACCCACACACTCAAATACTGAAACACAAACATTTAAGCAGCGGAACTGTACAGGGACCCTGATTGCAGGAGAAAATATTTTTCACTTTGTACATGGAGGCACTTAAGCTTATTACTTAAGATACTTAAGTGCTTCATAGTTAAGTACTTAATTGCAAGTATTCTTGCCTAAAAACAAGTTGACAGATGAATGATCTGATACTATCCTGACTCTAATTTAAAGCTGAACACTAAGTAATCTGTCTTATCACACTTTATCCAAACAAAAACACCAACGAACGAACCCTACACAGGTTTGGTTTCAAAAAACTTCTAAGTTCAAAAGGTGAATTTGTTTAGGAAATTTGGGTACAATAAGCCAAATCTGCCCATTCCATTTTTAGGAAGCTCTATTTCTTAGAAAGTTTTCTCTATCAGGGGTTTAATGTACCTCCTATCAGGGGTTCTAGAACAAAATTATCTCCTGCCTTCTTCAATATGAACCTTTTCCAAGTATTTGAGAAAAACAGTCATGTTTTCCTTAACTCCTCTCTTCTCTCTGTGCTATCCCTAGTTCTTTAAACTATTCTTTAAAATAATATGGTTTCCAGAATCATGCTAATCATTTTCTTTCAGGTGAATGTTTATCATTCTTAAAAAGTAGTAATAACAAAAAAGTTAGATGAACACTGTTCACCATGGGGTCCTACCAGGACAGAATAAAGAAGTATCTCCTGACTTTGATGCTGTATTTCCCCCACCCACCCCCAGCATAACTGACATATAACATTGTGTAAGTTTAAGGTGATGATTTGATGTATGTATGTACTGCAAAATGATTACCATGATAAGGTCAGTTAACACATTAATCACTTCAAATAACTACCTTTTTTTATAGTGAGAACATTTTTCTTAGCAAGAAAAGTAGACCTTATTTATGTATATAATTGAATATAAACACATAATTATAAATATAAATTGAATATATTTATATATTCGAGTATATAATACTGTTAATTATAATCACCATGCTGTACATTACATCCTCAGAACTTATGTTATAGCTGGAAGTCTGTTGCCTTCGGCCAATATCTCTTCATTTCCTCTATTGTCCCTGCAAACATCATTCTACTCTCTGTCTCTATGACTTCAGCTTTTTTTAAGGTTCTATGTATAAGTGAGATATATTTGTCTTTCTTTGTTTTATTTCACATAGCATAATACCACCAAGGTCCATGCATTATATCACAAACAGCAGGATTTCATTTTTTTCACGGCTGAATAATATTCTATCGTGTGTATGTGTATATAATGTATATGTAATAATAATGTACATATTACACGTGTGTGTGTGTGTGTGTATGAAGAAACTCTGATATGTGGATGTAAACACCATAAATGGATGCTTAGGTTGTTCCCATGCCTTGGCTATTGTGAATAATGCTTCAATGAACACCGAGGTACAGATTATCTCTATGAGAAAATAATTTCATTTTCTTCAAATGTATACCCAGAAATAGAATTTTTGGATCATACAGTTCTATTTTTAATTTCTTAAAGAATCTCCATACTGTTTTCCCCAGTGGCTGTACCAACATTCCTACCAACAGTGAGTGCCAAGGGTTCCCTTTTCTCCACATTCTTGCCAGCATTTGTGATCTCTTGCCTTTTTGCTAACAGCCATTCTAACAGGTACGGTGGCATTTCATCATGGTTTGGATTTGCATTTCTCTGAGAGCTACTGTTGAGCATCTTTGTATGTATCTGTTGGCCATCTATGTGTCTTATTTGGAAAAATGTCTATTTAGGTCCTTTGCCCATTTTTAAACTGGGTTACTAGTCTTTTTTGATATTAAGTTGTATGAATTCTTTATAAATTTTGTATATCAGTGCCTCAACTGATATATTTTCAAGTATATTAAATTTGCAATTATTTTCTCCCATTCCATAGTTTCATTTTGTTGTTTCTTTTGCCATGTAGAAAGCTTTTAGTTTGATATACTTCCACCTATTTACTTTGCTTTTGTAACTTGGGTTTTTCCTGTCATGTCCAAGAAATCATTGCCAAGAACAAAGTCAAGGAGCTTTCCCCTATGTTTTCTTCTACTTTTATGGTTTCTGGTCTTATATTTAAGTTTTAATCCATTTCATTAATTTCTGTGAGTGGTGTAAGACAGGGGTCCCCCAGCTATCACACCCCAAATCAGCTCTACCACCACCAAAAAAAAAAAGAGAAAAAGACAGGGGTCGAACTGCATTTTTCTGTGTATGGTTATAGAGTTTTCCCACCACATTTAAAGAAAAAACTATCCTTTCCCTACTGAGTATTCTTAGCATCCTTGTCAAATATTAGCTGAAATGAAGGGGCTTATTTCTGCAGTTTTGATTCTGTTCCCTTGTTCTATGTGTCTGTTTTTTTTTTGCCAGTATATTTCTGTTTTGATTACAATAGCTTTGTAGGACATAGTCTGAAATCACAAAGTGTGGTGTCTCCAGCTTTGCTCTTCTTTCTTAAGACTGCTTTGGCTTTTGTGGTTCCATACAAATTTTAGATTTGTTTTTCCTATTTCTATAACAAATGCCACTGGAATTTTGATAGGGAGTATACTGAATCTATAGATGGCTTTGGGCAGTATGGGTATTTCAACAATATTAATTCTTTCAATTACTGAACACAGAATATCGTTCCATCTATTTATGTTTTCTTCAATATCCTTCATCAATGTTTTACAGTTTTCAGTGGTATATCTTTCACCTCCTTGGTTAAATTTATTTCTATTTTATTCTTTTTGTTTCTATTGTAAATGGGATTGTTTTCATAATTTCATTTTCAGGTACTTCACTGTTAGTGTATGAAAATATAACTGATTTTTGTATGTTGATTTTTTATCCTGCAACTTTATTGGATTCATTTATTAGTTCTAAAGTTTTTTGGTGGAATCATTACAGATTTCCTATAAATAATGAGGTTTTATTGTATACTTATATTATTAAATTTAATTATTTTCCTTTTATTATATGTAAGTCCAGCTCTGAGGCATAAGGTGGAAATACACACACATACACAGGCCATAAGGAATTTTTCTGGACCAGCTTCTCTATTACTTTTACAAAAAAAGTTCGCAGTATTATCTCTACCACATTTTCTAATTTCTACATGTTCTTCATGGTATCATGCTTTCAGTTTGCAGGCTTTTTCCCCCTTCTCTCTCACAAAATTCAGTTTCTTGATCAGATAATGTAATTCTTCTCATTCTATCCATTCTTTCATGGAACCAGCACTATAAATATTCCTGCTCAAATTCTAATATCTGGTTAAGTTAGAAACCAGTTGTCAGTGTTAAATGATAAAAAGCCAAAGAAATCAATATTTACACACATGGGGTTTGTTGTTTACATTTTAAGAAACATTACTGTATTTCACAAATTTATAAAATGGGATGATGGAGTTTCACAATATTCCATTTGGGCTCAAATAACAATAACAAAGGTTTGCTAGGTCAGTATTTTAAGAAAATGAATACAATAAGGTAAAAAAGATTCTGAACCAAGAGGACTCTTCCTGTTCCCACTTCTAATGAAATATTCTCAGAAGAGTGTCTGGTGAAAAACCAAAAAAGCAAGAGCAAGTACAAAATTAATTTAGAATATATCTGTTCTTGTGATACACTTTGGTTTTATCAGTAAGTCAATTTCACTTCCAAAGTTTAACAGTCTATGTCTAGGACACATACAAAAAATTCTCTATCCAGATCATATCACGATAAAAATTTTCCGTTTAGATAAAGGAGAGCTGTTTTAAAGCCATATCAGTGCAAGAAAATAAACAGCCAAGAAAATGCTACCGAAGATCTAACTGGCTACAATGATTGTCATTTTAAAATTCAGGAACATGATTGAGAAGTTTTACTGAGAATAAGTTCTCAGCACTCACCTTCCGACACATGGCAGAGTTCTCAAAAACTGTTTTTATTTAGTTTAATAACAACATCAACAAAACAGCTACAGGTACTTAGTTTTCACACTTAAATGGAAATAACAAAATAAATGTTTCCTAAGCAATAAAATATTGAAGAAAATTCATTCACCTTTAAGTTTCTGGAGGTCCTCCTTCAAATCAGGCCCTGCGAGCATGAAGATACTTTCTGACACAGGATTCTTGTCTGTAAGACTTTCATTGCTGGTATTCACAATGGCTGTACAGTTCAATAATGCCACATCTCCTTTCCTGAGGAAATAATAAAGAGCAAATGCAGGGAAGAGGAGGGAGATAAGGAAGCTAGTTTCTAATTCTTTCAAAATATTCAATCCTTACTCCCTTCACAACATTGGATTTGCTAGCTCATAAGCTTAAGCAGTAGTAGAAACGTAGTTCCTGACTCAGAAAGCCTAATCTGGAATCTTACATAGCTCTTCAATGGAATTGCTACAACCTGAAACTCATGACAACATCACATCACTCCTCTGCTTCTTTTACATTTCTCTTTCAAATAGCATGCTTATAGAGCTGAAAATAGTTGGTTTAAAGAGTTTAGACCCAGCAGCATTACTCTTAATAGCCAAAAAAGTAAAAACAATTCAAATGTTCATCAACTAATGAACTGATAAATTAAATGTGGTATATCCATACATGGAATATTATTTGGCCATTAAAAGGAATGAGGCACACACTACATGGATGAACCTTAAGAACATTATGGTAAGTCACAACTGATTCCATTTACATGAAATGTCCAGAATAGGCAAATCCATATATAGAGAAAATAGATCAGAGTTGGCTAGAGCTGAGAGACTGGAAGAAAGAATTGGGGAGTGACTGCAAAGGGGTATAGGACTTTGGGGTTGATGAAAATGTTGTAAAATTGACTGTGGTGATGGTTACACAACTTTGTGATAAATTAAAAACACTGACCTGTAAAACTTAAATTGGTGAATTGTATAGTACCTGAATTACATCTCATTAGAGCTTTACAAAAAAATGTACTAACTCATGTAACATAGATGAAATTTCAAATAATTATGCTGAATGAAAGAGATCAGACTAAAAAAAAGATGTACATTATTCCATTTACATCAAACGCTTGAAAATGCAAACTAAATCCATAGTGGCATAAAAAGATCAATGGTTGCTTGGGGATGTGGAGGTATGCAGAAGCTTGGTGGGGGAGGGATTACAAAGAGACACAAAAAAGCTTTTGGGGGTGATAAATATATTCACTATCTTGACTGTAGTGATGGGTTCATGGGTGCACACATATGTGAAAATTGACCAAATCGTACACTTTAAATATGTGTTTTTTTATATATCAATTATATCTCAAAAATCTGTGTGTGTGTGTATGAAACATTTCAACAATGCTAGGGCTTATAAAAAAAGAAGAGTTTAAAAGAAATTATGAGAAAAATAATTTGGAAGTTATGAGATAGCATTAACATATTATGATGAGATTTAATCAAAGAATTACCAAAGAACCACTTTTGCATTGATGTCCTTATTATAAAGAAAAGGTGATCTAATAGTCTCTTCCTGAAATGTTTCAGCTCCAGTATTAGAAGCATTCAATTCATCTTCATGCAGTTCACCCCAGCTTGGTAGTGTATCCACATCTACAAACTGAGAAGGGGCACCCAATGGATCCATGGAATGGGAATGGCAGCTTGTCTTTAACCAAATTTCTCAGCAACTCAATATTCACTGGGAACTCTGGCTTAAAAGAAAATAGAATTATTTTAATAGATAAGAAAAGATACTACTTTACTTCTATTAGACCAAAAAACAAAACTGTACTGTGAAATGCTCCAATAGGACATTTTGTGATGACAGTCACTTAAACAGTCCACAATAATCAAAACATAACAAAGACTTGCCACAGCTTTCCTAGAACAGAAGGGAGATTATTTAAGCACAAATTCTTTTTAAAGAATTATAGCCATTAAAATAATCACATGGCCGAGTAGTTCTACTTCCCAGAAACAGAGGACTATTTATTCAACATTGATTGAGTGTATGTTAATGGAGGGGAAAAAGTGCAATGTGCTGCAGGAGATAAAAAAAAATAAGGCATACAATTTAAAGAGTTCAGTCCAATGATAATATGGAGATGTACTGAGTAAGACAAAATGAGAAGCAGGGAGGTTATTGCAATCAAGTAGTAAGAAATAAAGGTTTGAACTAAGTAGAGAAAGAGATGGAAAAGAAGACAATAAACAAAGAATTAAAAGGATTTGAAAATTTTTAGGATATGGTGTGAGACATTGATATGGTAGAAGGTTGCTTGTACAGAAATGTAGAAATCAGAAGAGGAGGATGATAGACACATAACGTAAGTACTACAGAGAGGTCATGGGAATTGAACATGACAAAATGATACTTAATATGCCAAAATATGAGATAACTGTTCAGTAAAATGGTAGATCCATTTATTCAATAAATATTTGTAGAGTGGGAGAGTATTAAAGATGGCAGCATGAGAGGTGAGACAGAGGCCTCCTCCCCAAACCACATATAATACGAAAATATAATTAATACAAC
Organism: Smutsia gigantea; assembly: GCA_032199065.1. Taxonomy (NCBI): domain Eukaryota; kingdom Metazoa; phylum Chordata; class Mammalia; order Pholidota; family Manidae; genus Smutsia; species Smutsia gigantea. Next base: position 124,388 of record JAVSCE010002402.1, on the reverse strand, counting down.
CAATCCTGAAAGAGCAACAGGAAAGAAGGCTGTGCCAGACTGTGTAGACCTGGAGAAAAGAACAGACCTCACGGAACAGGGTAATGTACAAAAGCTGTGATCCAGCAGAACCCAAGCCCTTTCCCCACCCCAGCTCACCGGCGGTAGGAAGAAACGAAGGGGGGAAGAAGTGGAGACCTAGGAATGCTGAACACCCAGTCCTGGAGATCTGCTCTGGGAGCAAGAAGTTACACTGCATGGTGCTCTGGAGATTAGTGGGGAGAAAAAGCTAAGAGAGGCAGAATACCTGGAGAGATAGATTCAAGTCATGTGCGGAAAATGGATCCACATCCGGCTGCTCTGGGACAAAAGAAAGGCAGGCAGTCTGAGAGACTTCCTAACAGCGAGAGGGCTACTAAAGGGGTAAGGATGGCACAGAAATTACTGCACAGAGGAAAGGACAGGTGGACAAAATTGTCAGGCGAACTCTGCCCAGCAGGTTGGGAACTTTCAGGAGCTTCAGGTGCTCCATTCCCCTGGATAGATATGCAGATTCAGGGCCCCCCCACCATGATAGGTAGCCTGCTGCACCTTCCTCCCAGCCGGCCCTCACCTGGCTTGCAAACGGGCAGCCCCTGCCCTGGCATCAGGCCAGCCAGAGGGAAGCCCCACCTACGGTAGCTACAAACGCAAAGCATAGAGGCTTACACCTGTAAGCTTGGACCACTGGTTCTGGCAGTGGAGACAGGTATAGCAGCCAGGAAGCAGGAAACAGCTCTTTCCTCCCCTGAGCCAGCAGTACCACTTCCATGCAACCCCGAACATCACAACAGGGGCTGAGCAGCTCAAGAGAGTAGAGCTTTCAGGCACTAGAGGGTGCCATATACAAATACGAAAGGTGAAAGGAACCTGGTACAAAACAAAAACCCACAAACACCAGAAAAGGGCCAAGTGAAGCTGAACTCATCAATTTTCCAGAAAGAGAGTTCAAAATAAAAATCATAAACATGCTCATGGAGGTACAGAAAAATATTCAAGAACTCAGGGCATAATTCTGGACGGAGATTCAATCATTACCAAATACAGTATCAGAAATGAAACATACAATGGAGGGATTTAAAAGATTAGATATAGTGGAGGAGACAATAAATAGAATAGAAATTAAAGACGAGGAATACAAAGAAGCTAGGCACAGAGAGAAAAAAGAATCCCCAGGAATGAAAGAATATTGAGAGAACTTTGTGACCAATCAAACGAAACAATATTCCCATTACAGGGGTACCAGAAGAAGAAGAGAGAAAAAGGGATAGAAAGTGTCTATGAGAAGGTAATTGCTAAAAACTTCCCCAATATGGGGAAGAAGATAGTTCTCAGGCCATGGAGGTGCACAGATCTCCCAACACAAGGGACCCAAGGAAGACAACACCAAGACATATAATAATTAAAATGACAAAGATCAAGGAAAAGGACAGACTATTAAAAGAAGCCAGAGAGAGAAACAAGATCATATACAAAGGAAAACCCATCAGGCTATTATCAGACTTCTCTACAGAAAACCTACAGGCCAGAAGGGAGTGGCATGATATATTTAACGCAATGAAGCAGAAGGGTCTTGAACCAAGAATACTTTATCCGGCAAGATTATCATTTAAATTGGAAGAAACTGACACGTTCTTAGCTCAGTCCATAGTCAAACGCAGTCAGAACAAAAGCTAAGGAGAGCCTTATGACTGTTTTCAAACAGCATAATACACATTAAAATTGGAATTAAATTTTTCATATAATTTCAAAAATAAATAAATAAATAAATAAATAAATTTGAAGAAGGAATTAAACTATTTCCAGATAAGCAAAGGCTGAGAGAATTTACCTCCCACAAACCACCTCTACAGTGTATTTTGGAGGGACTGCTATAGATGGAAGTGTTTCAAAGACAAATTAGCTATCACCAGAGGAAATAAAACCACAGTAAAGAGACTAGAACAATTAATTACTAAGCAGATGCAATATTAAATCAACTACCCCAAAGTCAGTCAAGGAATAGACAAAGAGTACAGAATATGATACATAATATATAAAGAATGGAGGAGGAAGAAAAAGCAGGGGAAGAAAAGAATGTTTAGTTTGTGTTTGTAATAGCATACTAAGTGAGTTAAGTTAGACTGTTAGATAGTAAGGATGTCACCCTTGAACGTTTGGTAACCACCAATCTAAAGCATGCAATGGCAATATGTACATACCTATAGATAATCATCTTAAATGTAAATATTCCGAATGCACCAATCAAAAGACATAGAGTCACTGAATGGATAAAAAAACAACACCTGTCTATATGGTGCCTACAAGAGATTCACGTCAAACCCAAAGACATACACAGACTAAAAGTGAAGGGATGCAAAGAGATATTTCATGCAACTAATAGGGAGAAAAAAGCAGGAGTTGCAGTACTTGTATCAGACAAAATAGACTTCAAAACAAAGAAAGTCACAAGAGACAAGAAGGACATTACATAATGATAAAGGGGTCAGTCCAACAAGAGGATATAACCATTATAAATAACTATGCACCCAACACAGGAGCAGCACCTACATATGTAAAACAAATACTAACAGAATTGAAAGGGGAAATAGAATGCAATGCATTCATTTTAGGAGACTTCAACACACTACTCACTCAAAAGGACAGATCAACCAGACACAAAATAAGTAAGGAGACAGAGGCACTGAACAACACATTAGAACAGGTGGACCTAACAGACATCTACAGAACTCTACACCCAAAAGCAGAATACAAATTCTTTTCAAGTGCACATGGAACATTTTCAAGAATAGATCATATACTAGGCCACAAAAAGAGCCTTGGTAATTCAAAAAGACTGAAATTGTACAAACCAGTTTCTCAGACCACAAAGGTATGAAACTAGAAATAAATTACACAAAGAAAATAAAAAATCCCACAAACATATGGAGGCTTCATAACATGCTCCTAAATAACCACTGGATCAATGACCAAATAAAAACAGAGATCAAGCAATATATGGAGACAAATGACAACAATAATTCAACACTGCAAAATCTGTGAGACGCAGTAAAGGCCGTGCTAAGAGGAAAGTATATTGCAAAACAGGCCTACCTCAGGAAAGAAGAACAATCCCATATGAACAGTCTAAACTCACAATTAACGAAACTAGAAAAAGAAGAACAAATGAGGCCCAAAGCCAGTAGAAGGAGGGACATAATAAAGATTAGAGGACAAATAAAATCGAGAAGAATAAAACAATAAAAAGAATCAATGAAAGCAGGAGCTGGTTTTTTGAGAAAATAAACAAAACAGATAAAACCCTAGCCAGACTCATCAAGAAAAAAAGCAAGTCTACACATACAAAGAGAATCAGAAATGAGAAAGGAAAAATCAGTATGGACACCACTGAAATACAAACAATTATGAGAGAATACTATGAAAAATTATATGCTAAGAAACTGGACAACCTAAAAGAAATGGACATCTTTCTAGAAAAATACAAACTTCTAAGGCTAACCCAGGAAGAAACAGAAAATCTGAACAGACCACTCACCAGCAACAAAATTGAAATGGTAATGAAAAAACTACCTAAGAACAAAACTCCTGGACCAGATGGTTTCAATGCTTAATTTTATCAAACATTTAGTGAAGACCTAATACCCATCCTCCTTAAAGTTTTCCAAAAAGTAGAAGAAGAGGGAATACTCCCAAACTCATTCTATGAGGCCAACATCACTCTAATACCAAAACCAGGCAAAGACACCACAAAAAAAGAAAACTAGATGAATATATCCCTGATGAACATAGATGCAAAAATACTCAACAAAATATTAGCAAACCGAATTAAAAAATACATCAAAAAGATCATCCATTAAGATCAAGTAGGATTTATTCCAGGGATGCAAGGATGGTGCAACATTCGAAAATCCATCAGCATCATCCACCATATCAACAAAAAGAAGGACAAAAACCACATGATCAACTCCATAGATGCTGAAAAAGCATTCAACAAAATTCAATATCCATTCACGATAAAAACTCTCAACAGAATGGGTATAGAGGGCAAGTACCTCAACATAATAAAGGCCATATATGACAAACCCACAGCCAACATCATACCTAACAGCGAGAAGTTGACAGCTTTTCCTTTAAGATTGGGAACAAGACAAGGATGCCCATTCTCCCCACTCTTATTCAACATTGTAGTGGAGGTCCTAGACATGGCAATCAGACCACACAAAGAAATAAAAGGCATCCAGATTGGTAAAGAAGAAGTTAAACTGTCCGTGTTTGCAGATGATATGATACTGTACATAAAAAATCCTAAAGAATCCACTCCAAAACTATTAGATCTAATATCTGAATTCAGCAAAGTTGCAGGATACAAAATTAATACACAGAAATCTGTTGCATTCCTATAAACTAACGATGAAGTAGCAGAAAGAGAAATCAGGAGCACAATTCCGTTCACAACTGCATCAAAAAGAATAAGATAACATAGGCAAAAATCTCCCGAATATAAACATGAGCAACTTTTTCCTTAAGATGTCTCCTTGGGCAAGGGAAACAAAAGCAAAAGTGAACAAATGGGACTACATCAAGTTAAAAAGCTTCTCTACAGCAAAGGACACCATTAGCAGAACAAAAAGGCATCCTACAGTATGGGAGAATATACTCATAAATGACATATCTGACAAGGGGTTAACAACAAAAATATATGAAGATCTCACAGGCCTCAACAATCAATGAGCAAATAACCCCATTAAAAAATGGGAGGATATGAACAGACAATTTTCCAAAGAAGAAATTCAGATAGCCAACATGAATATGAAATGATGCTCCACATCACTAATTATCAGGGAAATGCAAATAAAAACCACAATGAGATATCACCTCATACCAGTAAGGATGGCCAGTATTGAAAAGACTAAGAACAACAAATGCTGGTGAGGATGCGGAGAAAGGGGAATCCTCCTACACTGCTGGTGGGAATGTTAAGTTAGTTCAACCACCGTGGAAAGCAGTATGGAGGTTCCTCAAAAAACTAAAAATAGAATACCATTTGACCCGGGAATTCCACTCCTAGGAATTTACCCTAAGAATATAATTTCTCAGATTCAAAAGGACATATGCACCCCTATGTTTATTGAAGCACTTTTTACAATAGCCAAGATATGTAAGCAACCTAAGTGTCCATCAGAAAGAAACAAATCCTACCATTTTCAACAACATAGACAGAGCTGGAGGATATTATGCTCAGCGAAATATGCCAGGTGGAGAAAGACAAGCACCAAATGATTTCCCTCATTTGTGTGGTATAACAACGAAGCAAAACTGAAGCAACTAAACAGCAAGACTCACAGACTCCTAGAAGGGACTAGCAGTTACCAAAGGGGAGGGGTGGGGTAGGGCGGGTAGGGAGTGAGGGAGAAGGGGATTGAGGGGTATTATGATTAGTACACGTGGTGTGGGGGAATCATGTAGAATACAGTGTAGCACAGAGAAGACAAGTAGTGACTCTGTGGCATCTTACTACACTGATGGGTAGTGACCACAATGGGGTATGAAGGGGGACTTGATAATATGGGTGAATGTAGTAACCACATTGTTTTTCATGTGAAACCTTTGTTAGAGTGTATATCAGTAATACCTTAATAAAAAAATTGCATAAAAACAATCTTTGTAAGCATTTATTATATGTCAGATATTGGTGTAGGTACTGGGGATACACAAGTGATTAAGACAGAGCAAGTCCCTGCTGCTAGAAAGCTAACTCTCCCAGGAGAGGAGATGATAAACAATGAACAAACAAATAAGCAGGTATCCAGCAGAATGACTGGAAGCAATAAGAGAAAAGGTGGTATGTGAGAGCTAAATAAAGTGACAAAGCAAGTCATGTGAAGCTCCGAAGAGTGTTTCAGGCAGAGAAAATATCAAGAGCAAAGGTCAAAAGGGAAGAAAGGAGCATGGTCTATTCCATGAAGAGCAGAGACTGCTTTGGCTAGAGCAGAATAACTAGGTAATGAGCAGTAGGTGGTGAGGTTGGTGAGAGAGGGAAAGGTCAGGAGTTCACAAGCCCTAAGAAGTAGTTTAGATCTTATTGTAAATATAACAGGAAGTGTCTTGTCAATGGGTTCTAGCCCCAGGCAAGTTCACTATGGGTTTAATGTGACCAAAGAAATGACAGTAGAACGTTTCTTTGGGGTGAAAGGGTTTATTACCTGGCTTGTTCTCCCAGCGGTAAGTTGAGCACCAATATCTCTGCCTAAGCCCAGAGCAATGGGCCGAGCTCTCTATACAGTGCAATAATAGCTAATTGCGTAAGGGTGTGGAAGCAGTAGCCTAGCAACAGGCCAGTTACATCATCAAGTGGTTTAAGTTCAGTGAGGATCCTGGTCATAGGAATCCCAACTTCCCCATACTCCACCCCTCCAGGATTCTCGCCTTACAATCTACACGCTTTCAATCTTCCACAATGGTCCCTGTGCACGAAACCTGGAGCTCTGTAACCAGATTCCACAACAGCAAAAGAGGATAACAACTTAGAGATAATAAAGATACAACAACATTTTGATACAGGTAACAAAAATTATAATAATCGTCAAGCCAGAGGAGGTTCCCAATCCAAAAAGACCTTAGGGGCAATAATGAACAACAACTTAGAGATAGTAACAAAAATTAAGATACAACAAGATTTTGAACAAAAGTTATAATAATCCTCACGCCAGAGGAAGTTTCCAATCTACAAAGACCTTAGGGGCGATAAGACACATTTTAATGACACCAACATAGGCAAATCTTGTCCATCAGGTAGGATGCATTCAAGAGAGTGGTCCTGTGATAGGACTGTAGCAGGAAGGGGGTCCCTTCCAGGTCTAGTATACCATACCTTTACTCCTTTCCCCGTGGGGGTTACTGAAGGGTCTATATATAAGTGCTACTGGAGGTGCATGCACTGGCCATAATGATAAAACAAAACTCCCTGGTAAGATGCTCCTACCTTCTGGACGTTCTGGATATACTACTGTGACCTTCGGTGGCCACTCTGCTGTTATTCCAGAAATACACAGGAGGCCAGCTTCCAGGCCTTGTCCCCAAGATGCCAGGAGAGCCAGCTACCGTTGTTCATGTGTTGAAAGGTGCAAGGCCACGTCCACTCAATGGACTCTCCAGGGTTTAGTGCAGTTGGTGCTGGCAGCAAGATATTATTCTGGTGGCCAAACCTCGGCTTCAGTGATTCTTCCTTGGTTTGTACTTGCAGTTGCATAGGGAAGGCAGCCATATGCATTAATATGTCTATGGGACTCGGGGCTCCCTTTCGGGGTTTCTCGTTCAAATGCCATAGCACCGCCATAAATGTACTAACCATCCCCAGAGACTATTGGTGTCTGACTTTAGTCTGGATTTTAACAAGCCATTGTGCCTCTCTATCATGCTTGCTGCGGTAGGATTGTGTGGCACATGAAACTTCCATTTGATTCCCAACTGTTGCATCCATTCTTGCACTGTATGTCTAGTAAAATGGGTGCCCTGATCACTCTCGACTACCTGTGGTTGGCCATAGGCAGCAAAAAGATGCTCCAGGCCTCTTTTGGTTGTCTGCTGGTCTATGCAATCTGTAGGAAAAGCAACCAGAAGTCCAGTAGCTGTGTCCACACAAGTCATGGTGTACTGATATCCTTCTGACATAGGTAGAGGCCCAATATAGTCTATCTGCAATCTGACGAGGGGTATTGGTCTTAGATGTTGTCCCATGTTGCTGTGGAACACAGTGTAATTCCCTTTTAGAGCATACGACACACTCCTGCCAGGCTCTACTAACTTTTTCAAAGGTCAATGACAAGCCTCACCGATGGGCTACAGCCCACATTGTCTTTTGCCCTGAATGCAACAAACACTGATATAATCATTGGGCTATATCACAGGGAGGCTTTCCTTCTGATCAATGTATCTTGGCCAATTTATCTGCTTCATCATTTCCTGGGGATGCTAGTGGCAAATGACCAGTCACATGATATACTGTAATTGTTTTAGTCTGATGACAGACTCCTTATGACCACAGCCCATAAGTCTTGCCACAATTCTTGCCCCCAAAGGGGATGGCGACCAATCAGCCAGTTGGCATACCAGGTTGGATGCCACAGGATCAAGCCTTGACAGACAGCCCAGCTGTCAGTGCAGAAAACTACAGGGGAGGGCTCCTGGCTAATCACAAGCCACATGGCCACAACTCTGCCCATTAACTGCTCTTCCCCTCACCATCTTCCATCCATATTCTCTCAGTCAGAATGGAAAGTTACGGCCTCCATTTTGGGGGCTGCCCATGGCTGGAGCTGTCTGTGTACCATGTATCTTCAGGTATAGGGGCTCTCCCCTCCCGATAAAGACTTTCTACTGGTAACGGTTCTACAGTAAATTCTTCCTGGTTTTCACCAGTATGTGTCACCAGCACCAATAACCGTTGGAGTTATTCAGTCAAAGGGCTACTAGAGGGGGTGCTACATTGCTGTAGGTATGCACCCCACTTGGCCAGTGTAGGTGTTTGTGCCACACAACTCCTTGGCTTTTGGGTCCAGTCTCATACCCACCCCAAGATGGGATAGGTGATTATTACTTTTATCAGGGCCATTCCAGTGATGGGTTCTATAGCCAGCAAGGCGTGATACCTGGCAGCCAGTTGTTTTTCTATCAAAGTGTATCATACCTCTGCCCCTTTCCAGAGTTGTGACCAGAATCCAATAGGTTGGTGAGTTTGTTCCAGTCGCTGCCAGAGACCCCAGCCATAACCGTCTTCAGTCACATGACCATCCAGCTTATAGGGCCTTGATGGGTCTATCACACTCAAGGCCTGCATGGCCTTGACTGCCCGTTTTACTGCAGTAAAGGCAGATGCACACGTCTCATCCCAGTCCCACCTGATGTGCTTTTGTACTAAATGGTATAAGGGCTTCAGAATTTGTGTGAAGTGTAGGATAAACACTGTCCAGTAGCCCAAAAGACCCAAAAACTCTTGTAACAATGCCACATTTGTTGGGATAGAAAAGACCTGGCCTTTGTCTATGACTGCTTCTGGTATAACTTTAGTGTTACCTGACCAGATGATCCCCAAGAATTTGACTGACAAACCAGGTCCCTGAATCTTTGTACTGTTCATAGCCCATCCTTTCTCCTGTAAATGTTGCAGCAGTCTAGGTGCTGCACCTTCCAGATCTGAAAGAGAATTGGATGTGAGCATGACATCATCAGTATAATGGTACAGCCACACCCTTGGTGGTTTCTCCCATGTAGCCAAGTCCTGGGCTACAAGTCCATGGCATATGGTGGGGTTGTGGTGGTATCCCTGTGGAAGGATGGTGAAATTCCATTGCCGTCCTTCCTATGTGAAGGCAAACTATTCCTGACTTTCCTGCTCAATGTCAATGGAAAAGAAGGCATTAGCACAATCTACCACATAAAGGTATGTTCCTAGTTCGTGGCTGTGGGTATCCATCAGGTTTGCAATAGAGGGGACAGCAGCATGCATAGGGGGTATGATTTTATTCAATTCTCTGAAATCCACAGTCATACACCAGGAGCCATCTGGCTTTTTTACTGGCCACAATGGGGAATTGAAAGGACTATGGGTGGGTTTTATTATATCACCTTTTCCAGTTCCTGGAGGGTTCCTCCAATCTCTTTACACCCTCCAGGCAGTTTGTATTGCTTGGTATTAGTCACCTGCCGAGGCAGAGGCAAAGTTATGGGTGGGTGCGTAGCATGTCCTCTCAGAACTGCCTTCATCACACGTACTCCCAGTCTGAACTCACCTGCAGTGATCTGCAACCAGGATATCAATCCCCAAAATATACTCAGGGATGGGAGAGATATACACAGTATACCCTTTTGGGTTTACACAACCTATTCCCAAAGGGATTTGGGCTTGTTTCACTCTTATAGCCTTACCCCATATCCATCTATGATAGTGGGGGTCCCAGGAAACTGCTCAGGGTTACCGTAAATGAGTGAACATTCAATTCGTGTCCCCAGAGCCCGAACACGTTGTATGTTCACTGGGGACCAATGGATAGCTATTTCAACATGTGGCCTCTGGTCCACCCCTGGTCCCTCAGGGCATGTACCTCGACCCCTCAGTCAAACCATGTTCTCCAATCATCTTCCTGTGTGGGTTCAAGTGAGGTTTTCTCACCCTCCAGCAGGAAGTCTTGCAAGCACACAGGCCAGGCTTGTGGCTGTCTCTGGCCTCTGCCTCTTTGTTTTTAATGGCTGGAACTACTGCTCTGATTTCAGTTGTTGCCAAAGCTCCAGTAAGATTCTATTTGAATTCCAGTCTAATTTCCTTCTGCCTTCTCCTCCCTGTATCAAATCAACCCAAATCTGAGTCCTCGTAACCTTCATAGCACCCTTTATAGTCTTCTTCTAAGTAGCAGATCTTATTTCTTTCCATGCTCTCATTGCTTCAGCCTCTCCTAAGTCTGCTACTATACGTGTAACCTTGCCTATGCACTTCCCTAAGTGAGGGGCAAGAATGGCCATTAGAGACCCAAAGAGGGATGTGGGAGCCGTCTGAAGCACAGTATTTCTCACCCCTGCATTAAAGGCTCCTCATCTGGGCCATGATTCTCTGGACTACATACGGCATTTTTTATGCCTAGCTCTCGTAACACCTGTTGGAGCTCAGCATATGTCTGCCATCTAGCAGGGTAGGATGGTCAATCACCTTGATTGGGCCACACAGCATGAAGTGCAGCCATAAGCCAATCTAGGAGGGAGTGATTCCCTGGGGTCTGATGTGCATTTTGTAACCACTGACTCAAGGAGGGCTGAAATGTCAGGGAAGCCAGCTTTCACATCTCTGATCCTGACAGAACAATGCCATCCACCCCTAAGTCCCACAGATGCAGGAGCCAAGCTGATATTAACTGTAAGGGCTTCTGCCTAAACTGGGAGTCCAAATCTACCACCTCAGCCTGAGTATAGGGGTGGAGCATAGAGTGCTTCACAACCTGGGGAGGGGCTGCTCCTCTCCTTGGGGAATCTCAGCTTCTGGGTCTTTATTTTCTTTACAACCACTGGGTGTACTTTCAGTACAGGAGGGGCCAGTGCCTCTGAGCCATCTGTTCATCCTTCCCCAGGTCCTCCGTTTCTGGGGCTGATGGCACCTTTCTCTCCCCTCCCCCGAGTGCCTCCTCTGCTACAACCTTTACCTTTTCTACAGTGCCTCGCAGCAATGCTAGCTCAGTCTTCAGCAGCTCTCTTACCTTCACCTCAATGCTTCACAGCTGGCGTGCTCATGCTGCCTTTGCCTGTGCTTCCTTCAGGAGTTGTCTTTTTCCTTTATGGCCTTTTCCTCCTTTGGAGCACCTGGAAGCACTACCGTCTCGTTCTCTAAGGAATCTTTTACCTCTTCAATGGCACCTTGCTGCTGTTCTTGTGTTGCCTCCTATCGCATCAATGCCATTTCCTTCTTCAGGGAATCGACAGAAGTTTGCAGCTAGTGTTCTCATGCTGCCATTTCTTGGTCTTTTTCAATATCATGTCCTTCTCTTCTGTAGACTTTTTTAATACTGTCAGAAGCAGCCAACCCACAGTCCCTGCTGTCTCATGGTCACTCTGTCTCTCAAAAGACTTACTTACTATACCAAGGGCTATCCTTACTGCCTCAGGTATCACCTCCACTTGCCTCCAGTCCTGGGATGGGGCCCACCATCTAGGTGGCAAGCCACCTCAGACAACATAGACATTGGGGGACAATACACTGTCTCCCCATTCATAGGGGCAGCCTGCTTAAGCACCCCTCTCATAAGGCAGCCTGTCTTTTTATCTTGGTCAGCAATGAACCCTGCCGACTTTGACAATTGTCTTTCCAATGGGTTTCAGCTCCAGGCAAGTTTGCTATGGATTCAGTGTGACCAAAGAAAATGACAGTAAAACGTTCTTAGGGTGAAAGTGTTATACCCAACTTTATTTCATGGTGGCAGGTCAATCACTAAAATCCCATTCACTCAGAGCGAGTCTGTATGCAGCAAGCCAATCTCTGCCTCTGGGCCCCTCTGCATGCACAGCCGTCCTCTGGGCCTCTCTGCCTGCACAAGTGTCCCATACAGCCATCCTCTGGGACTCTGCCTGCACAGTTGTCCCGAACAGCCATCCTCTGGGCCTCTGTCCTCAGTGCTGCCACCACTCCAGCCTCTGCTCTGATCTCCTGCAGCCTTGCATCTGTGCCACTGTGTCACCCAGAGCACTGGGCGGAGCTATTTATATAGAGTCAATAGCAACGTATTGCCCACACATGTGTGGTGAGCTGGCCTACCAGGGCCAGGTGAGAATCCTGACCACAGGAACTTTCATTTTATCCACACCATAACATAAAAAATCCCATTAAACACAAACTTAATTTCATTTTGCAAACTTGAATGCCAACTTTCAGGACAAAATCACTTCTTTAAAACAACTTTTCTTTCTAATTCTAAGTAATACCTCATTTATAGAGCATTTGAAAATACCAACAAGTAAAGGTGGGTAAAAATGTTGATGTAGTTCTACTTTTCCATGTTACATAAAATCATAACATGTACAATTTTGAAGCCAGCTTCTTTAGTATTTTAAGGTAAATATTTCCACATGCAATTACACTGTGAGGCAAAGACAGGATGGTGCAATGTAAAAGTTTGGGCTCTGTTATCAGAAGGCCTGAGTTTGGGCCTAGGACCCACCAACTAATAGTTGTGTTATATTTGACTCTAAATTAGATTTTCCTTATTTCTGAAATAGGAATAATATAGTCCTAGGGTTACTGTGAGGATTAAATGACATAATCTGTATTAAAATTGCATAGCAGAACACCTGGCACAAAGCAAGGCACAAGTTTACCTGTTGTAACCTTCAGAGTCAACGTGTAAGTCACCTCTGCCACTTAAGAGATAAAGATGTGTCTCCATGTGTGACACTCACTGTCAAACTCTCTAACAAGCACCAAATTAACCAAATGCAAATAGCTGAATTAGATACACTCTTATTTATCTCAATGTCTTCCCTTGTAATGATTGGTTAATCCCTAACACCTAGATCAACTCAATACTTGTTTTTCTGATTCTGCTCCTGTGCACTAGAAAAAAAATTAAGTCAATCACTACCCTGCCTGCTGCCAATACAAACGCACAGTTTCCAATGTTAGCTGGGCCCTCCATCACACTATTAGGAAACTGCTATAGAGAATCATCTTTCAATGATACCTGCCTCTTGATATTAATGCTCTTGTGTAGCTGCCTTCCATAGTGAATGGGATTGGCCTATGTAACCAAAACGATATTGCAGAAATGACAGCATTTGACTTCCAGGGATGGGTCATAAAAAATACTGTAGTTTCTGCCATACTCTCTCTTGGACTCTTTGTTCTGGGAAAACCAGCTCCCATGACATGGAGATACTTAAACAGCCCATGGAAAGGCCCCTATGGAGAGAAAAGAGTTCCTGCCCCAAACCAGCATCAACTGCCAGGCATCTGAACGAATCACCTTGGATCCTCCAATCCCAGTTGGGCTTCAAATGACTTCAGCCCCAGGTGACAATTTGACTGCAACCTCATGAGAAACCCCTATGAGCCAGAACCACGCAAATAAGCCACTTCTGAATTCCTAACCCATAGAAATTGCAAGATAATAAATACTTATTTGCCTACTATGTGCCAGCATTCATTCATTCAAGCACTGTTAGGTGCTGAGTTTCTGTCCAATAGAAGAGACAGACCCACAAAAATAACACAACTATACAACCATAGAAATAAATATATAGTTAAAATCTGTGATAAATGTGCTACAAAGAAGAAGGCGGAAGCTAATTTAGATTGGAGAAGCAAAAAATGACAGGTGAGATCAAAAGCAGCAGAGGAGTTTTACAGACAGAGGTAAGGGTAAATCTAGGAGTCTTATGGTGGCAAAGAGCCCAAGATGTTCAAAGAACTGAAAGGTGGCTACCATGGCAGGGACAGTGTGTCACAGGATATTAGATATGTTACAGATATGCTTTATAATACTTACAATAATTCCACAGAGAATGTATTAAAACTCTTATTTTACAGTGAGGGCATCAGACCCAGAGGTTCAAATATCAGCCCAAGGTAATGTAATTAAAAAGTGGCAACCTGGGATCCAAATCAAAGACCAGCTGGCACTAAAACCCATACCATTTCCATGACATATGACACCATCTCCTTCCTATCCTGATGCGCTTAGAGGTCACAGTTCAAATTACCTTACATCCCTCCAGCTCCTTAACTTCTTTTATTCACTCTTTCCAACTTCCAAGTGATTTTAGGGTGTATTTCACACTTTTAAGCCTGCCAAGTCACCTTCATTTAAGCATTTTACTCCACTTGACTAGCTCTCTTCTAAAAGAATGTGGTAGTATCAACTCTCCCTTCACAATATCTGGTCTCTCCTTACCCTCATTCTCCCTGTTATCAACACCTTTCTCACCCCATTTCTTCTTCAGAATACCAACTAAACTTTTTCCCACTTAACTTTTTAAGTATAATCTGTTTTGCAGCTCTATTTCCTTTTCTGCCATTTATTTAGCCTGTAGCAGTTTGACTTCTGTTTCTGTAACAATGCTAAAACTCCCCTTTTAAGGTCAACCATAGCTACCCAAATGTTAAATCCAAGAGATAATAAAACTTAAGCTGCATTTAATATTGACTATTCTTTGCCTGAAATTCTATTACCTTCTTTGACAGTACACACTGGTGGTTCTCCTACATCTCCAATCACATTTTGTTGGTACAGTTTGTTGAATAATCTTCCTACATCCTAAAAGTCACTGTGATCCACAAAATATTGGGTGTTAAATGAATAATAATGTTCAGAGCTCTTACTGTATGTCAAAGTTCACTGGCATTATATGAAAAGTATGATGCCATTTAACAAACAGTGAATTCTTTTTAAGCTCCATTGCTAACAGAAAATTTATTTTTCTTGCCAAAAACAGATTGAAATCTCCCATTCCCCAACACACACACACACCTTAGCAATAAAGCAAATACAGAAACAAATCCAAGCGAGGCAGGAATATTTTATTCCTGGCCCTTAAGGAACAGTGGTTCTTAACATTCTTGGGGTACAGACCCCTTTGAGAATCACATGAAAGATAAAGACTGTTTCACCACCTAAAATATATATGTACATGAGCTCATACAAGCACAGATCTGCAGATAAATCTGAGAGGGTTCCCAGACTGATTAAGAATCCCAGTGGTAGAAAAAATGCAAAGAGCTCAACTGAAGGAGGGAGAAGGGGAAGACTACAGTACTCTAAGCTATAGCCAGAATTATGGATAATGTTAAAGAGGAGCAAAAATTCCATTGAAAAAAATCAACTACCAGTTCTGAACTTTGAACAAAGGCTTATAAGCAAACACTAAACCTTAGCATAAAAAGTTCCTGAGTAAGACATTTATATTCCAGGATTTATATACAAGGGATAAACACAAGTTTCCAGAATGGATATCTATTTATTTAGCCATACTATCTTAAAGGTTATCTTCAGTATCTTTGTGAATGAGGACCTAAAGACAAAGTAAACCTACTATGCATCCTTTATAATTGAAATGCATAATGAATATAAATGGTTTTCATTACAATGTAGCTTGTTTTTCCTCAAATTTGTCATCTTTTAGTTTAAATCTTCACTTTTAAAAATTCTTAAAAATATTTAATTTTTTAATTAAAATTTCTTATTGAAGTGCAGTTGATATACAATTATATTAGTTTCAAGTGCACAACAGTGACTCAACATTTACATACATTACAAAGTGATCAATGTAATAAATCTAGCTACTGTCACCATACAAAGTTGTTACCATAATATTAACTGTATTCTTTATGCTGTACATTGCATCTCCCATGTCCTACTTACCTTATAACTGAAAGTTTGTACCTTTTAATACCCTTCCCCTATTTGACCATCCCCAATGCCATCCCCTCTGGCAACCATCAGATTGTTCTATACATCTATGTCTGTTTCTGTTTGGTTTATCTGTTTGTTTGTTTTTTTAAGATTCCACATATAAGTGAAATCATATGGTATTTGCCAGACTTATTTCACTTAGCATAATACCTTCTAGGTCCATCTATGTTGTCACAAATGGCAATATTTCATCTTTTTTATGGCTGAGTAATATTCCACTGTATACGTGCCACATCTACTTGATCCATTTATCTACTGACAGATACTCAGGTTGCTCCCATATCTTGACTACTGTAATTAATGTTGCAACAAAGGGGTGTGTCTATCTTTTCAAATTAGTACTTTTATTTTCATTTAAATAAATGCCCGGAAGTGGAATTGCTAGATTGGTAAATCTATTTTTAATTTTTTGAGGAACCTCTATACTGTTTTCCATAGTTGTTGTACCATTTTGCTTTCCTACCAACAGTGCATGAAGGTTTCCTTTTCTCCACAACATTTGCTATGTCATCTCTTTGATAACAGCCATTCTGAGAGATGTGAAGTGGTAACTCATTGTGGTTTTGCTTTGCATTTCCCTATTAGTGATGTAGAGCATCTTTTCAGGTGCCTGTTGACCATCTGTATGTCTCCTTCAGAAAAATGTCTATTGATTTTTTTAATTATTATTGAATTGTATGAATTCTTTATGTATTTTGGTATCAACCTTATTGGATGTATCATTTGCAAGTATTTTCTACCACTCAGTAAGTTGCCTTTTCATTTTGTGGATGATTTCCTTGCTGTGCAAAAGCTTTTTAGTTTGATGTAGTTTCCTTTTTTTTTTTTTTTGCTATTGCTGTACTTGCCTGAGGAGAAAGATCCAAATACTGCTAGGACCAATGTCCAAGACCTTACAGCCTACATTTTCTTCTAGTGGCTTTATGGTTTCCACTCTTACATTTAAGTCTTTAACATAATGGTATGAATTAATTTTTGTATATGGTATAAGAAAGTGGCCCACTTACATTCTTTTGCATATAGTTGTCCAGTTTTTCAAACACCATTAAAAAGACTGTCTTTCCCATTGTATATTCTTCCCTCCTTTGTGGCAAAGATTGACTATATAAGTGTTTATTTCTGGACTCTACTTTGTTTCGTTGATCTATGTGTCTGTTTTTGTGCCTGTACCATACTTTTTTTGAGGACTATAGCTTTGTAGAGTAGTTTGAAATCAGATAGCACATACTTCCAGCTTTGTTCTTCTTTCTCAAGATTGCTTTGGCTATTCAGGGTCTTTTTTGTGATTCCACACAAATTTTAGGATTATTTGTTCTAGTTCTGTGAAAAATGCCATTGATATTTTGATAGGGATAGCACTGTTCTGTAGATTGCTTTGAGTAGTATGGACATTTTAATAATACTAATTCTTCCAATCCATGAGCATGGTGTATCTTTCCATTTATTTGTGTTCTCTTCAATCCCTTTCATTAATGTACTATAGTGTTCAGAGTACTAGTCTTTCACCTTCTTGGTTAAATTTATTCCTAGGTATTTTATTCTTTGTGATGCATGTGCAAATGGAATTGTTTTCTTGATTTCTCTTTCTGATGGTTCATTATTAGTGTATAGAAATCCAACAGATTTCTGTCTACTGATTTTGTATTCTGCAACTTTATGGAATTCACTGATTAATTCTAACAGTTTTTTTTGTTGTTGACATCTTTAGGTTCTCTCTCTGTAGTATCGTGTCATCTGTCAAAAGGGACAGCTCTACTTTTTTGAATTTGATGCCTTTTATTTCTTTTTCTTGTCTGACTCTTGTGACTAGGACTTCCAATACTATGTTAAATAAAAGTTGGGAGAATGGGTATCCTTTCTTGCTTCTGATCTTTCAGTTTTTCACTACTGAGTATGATGTTAGCTGTGGGTTTGCCATATATGGCCTTTATTATATTGAAATACATCCCTCCATACCCACTTTGTTGAGTTTTTGTCATAAAAGGATGCTGAATTTTATCAATTGCTTTTTCTGCAACTATTGAGATGATCTTACTATTTTTATTCTTCTTTCTGTTAATGTGGTATACTACATTGATTTGTGGATATAGAACCATCCTTGGGTCCCTGGAATAAATCCCACTTGATCATGGCAAATGATCCTTTTAATGTATTGTTGAATTCAGTTTACTAATATTTTGTTGAGTATGTTCATCAGGGATATTGGCTAATTTTCTTTTTTTGTGGCATCTTTGTCTGATTTGGTATCAGGGTAATGCTTGCCTTGTTGAGTAAGTTTGGAAGCATTCTGTCTTCCATCTCCAGAGAATTTTCCAGCAGATCCCTGCCCCTGTAGCACATATGCCCTAAAATTAGTAATTTGATCTCCTTCACGTGTAAGCCAGGCAATTTTCAAACTCTGCCTCTGCAATGTGTGCAAGCTCTTTAAAAGCGGACTCCCACTTTCCTATTGCTCTCCAGCTTTCACAGGCAGAGGCCCCACTGATTTTTAAAGCCAGATGTTATAGGGGCCCATTTTCCCAATGCAGGTACCCAGGCAGCTAAGTCCCACGTAGGGCTCAGACCCCTCACTCCTCAGGAGGAACCTTTATAGCTGTGACATACCTCCCACTTGTGGGTTGCCCTGCCAGAGGTGTGAGTCCTGACTAAACTGGGTCTCCACCCCTCCTACTTGTCTCATTGTGGCTTTTTTTTCAATGTCCTTCTTGTAAGATCTGTTCTGTTAGTCTTCAGATCATGTTAGAGACAGCTTGTTCTATATGTAGTTGTAGAATTTTGGTGTGCCCATGGGAGAAGGTGAGCTCAGGATCTTCCCATTTTGCCATCTTAGATCCCTCTCTATTAAGTCCTCACTTTTTAAAAAACAAAACTTGTCATCTTTTAGTTTAAGAAGTCCTCTAAATCGAACTGTATATGAATAATTGGATTAGCTACAGAGATTAGATTTTTATTGTTCATGACTGGGCAGAATCAGGCAGAATACCAAGGATCACTGTGTCTCAAAAAATTTTGTGAGGATAAAAAGAAAATGGTATCATTTACAAGAGAAAAACAAGAACTTTATATCTGTTTACTTGTTCCTAAAAATGGTTACATTGATTAGCCAAGTCTGGATAAAATTACAAACAGAGCTGGTCCATGCTTTTGACTTTCCTTAACACCAGCTCTATTTTACTGCTTTTGAATAAATTACAGGTTTACCATTCTTTATGTCTTTGTATTTCAATATTTAAAACTTCAGGATACATTAGATATTTGTGCACATACCCCCATACCAACACCAAGTCTATTATACTTAAGAATCATTCTACACAAATCGAATGACATTTTTTAAAAAGTTACTTGGATGAAAAAAAAACCTGAAGCAGTCAAATATGTCAACAATAAACACAGTATCACAAAAATATTTCTAAGCTTTGTCCAACTGCTCAGGTCAAATTTAACAGCCATTCAAAAACGTTCAAAGCACATGCTCTAATGGTGAGTTACTAGCACCATCTTCATATGAAAAGAAATTGACTATGTTTCAACTGTAGATATCAGCACACTGAGTAACTTGAAACGTAAACAAGAAACTATGGGTTATACTCTTGAAATAGTTTATTAGGAATTTTTAAAGATGCATTATCTTAGCACTCACAGTTGATCTTACAACCAACTATTGTTCAAAATATTTTTTCCATTTGTGGTTGTCCCTTCTCATATTATTTCATAATGCTAAGAGAATTTTTTTAAAGAAGGTAAAATTATGACCCATTCAAATATAAAAATGAACATGTGTCCAAAATTTTATTTAAATCACAAGAGAATCAGGCAGACTGTAGATAAAGGGAATTCCGCAACTGGACACATTAATAGATGGGGAATATTGAAACGAAAGCACAAGGGGGAAAAATTTCCAATGAACCTGTAGGAGGACAGAATTTGCATGCCTATAAAAAAAAGTACTTAGTAATTGACATTAGTTGTCCGCAGTTTACACAATAAACTAGCTTTCTTAAGAGAACCCAAAGGGCGTCATCCAGATAGAATCCAGACTATGCAGTTGTCTACTGAAGCACACCGTTTTTCCCCCATAATAATATAATGCACACCACCTGTGGGAGATGTTAATCATACTCAACCCCATAAATACTCCCTTCCCATCAAACTTACTGAATAGTCTGTTGCCACAATTGTCTCCTTTTTCATTCATTCAGCCCACAATAATCGTTTCAAAACACCTATACTACTACATCTATCTACATTCTTATCATATCCATTCTCCACTATTGCAATTTTCTTGAACATGTACGACTAACATGTCTGAAAACTCAAGAAACATCCTTAGAAAATCAGTAATGTAGGTAAGTCTATTTTTTAGGCTGGCTGCAGATACCTTGCTCAATAAGCCAACACAGAGACTTACGAATTCCTACCTGGTAACAGAGCACCTAAGCCTCAACTACTAAGCAAGGAGGAGTCGGCCCTGGTCACTTCCCCCTCAAGCGGCCAAAAAGCGGAAACACAAAGCCAGACCAATGTCACCCCAGGGACTGCAGGGATCTAGACTACTCAGCATCCTGGACTCAGCGTCTACCCAGCCCCGACTCGGACTGCTCTCGGTCTGCAGAACGCCCAGTCCATTCCGGTGGCAACACAGACTCGACGCTGGGGCTACCTCCCGCAGGCCGTCCAATTTCACCGGCATCCAGGGCGCCGCCTCCACAGTGGCTACAGCACCACCGTTCCTCGTGCCTGGGTCTGCCCTACCCTCTCTCTCCTCGTCAGTAAAGTAGACCCAACAGCTTCTTGGGCGAGAGGGACGCAACCAAAAGGTGGGTAAGAAAAGGCAGGCTCATTCTTCAAAGAACAGACAAACTAAGGCTCCCTGCCCACAGCCCCAGCCCGGGCCAAGTCCTGAGCGCCTCCCGCCGCGCCCCCGGGCGGCTCCGCCCCGCCTTCGCCCCCAGCCTCTGGCCCGCCGCTTACAGCACTCCGGCGGTCCCATCCGGACGGCAGGCGGGGCGCATTAAGCTCCTCGTAGAAAGAGGCCGAGAGGCATCCCTGGGCGACCCTTGTCAGGAGTTCAGCGGCAAGTCAAAGTCCCTGCAAGCTGGACTAACCAGCTGCTAGAGTGAACAGCTGCTACAGCTCCCGGCTGCGAATCACCAGCTTCCGCTCCAGGCCGGCCCTTGCCAATCAGAGCACATCTCTTACGTCATTTCCTCCTGAAAGGCCATAGGAAGGTCAGGCGGAAGAGGGTGCGAGAGAGGACCGGAAGGGGTGGGACATATGGGTGTGTCCAATCAGGCCAGAGCCTTGTGGAGGCTAAGGTGAGTGTGGGATTTGCAGGGGGTAGAACGTGGTTGCTCCGCTCTTTGGATTTGTGTGGTCCTGGCTGAGGCTTCGTGGTGTCAGCAGCAGATGAGGCGAGGGAAGGTTGGGGCACGTTGATAGGGTGAAGCGGAACCTGGGCAACTGCGAGTTCCCCACCCGCGTACCCGGAGGCCTCCTTCCTACGCCCGGGGTTGGCGCGTGCAGTGTAGGCTGCCTGACCTCTCCTGAGGATGCGCCGGTGGCATGGTCTGTATGCGGAACCCACTTCGCGCTCCTCAATGAAGGCTCGGTTTAGGGAAGTCTGACAGACCTGTTAACCGCGCGCCCGCCTTCAGCGCTTCATAGAAGCAACGTGTTTGCGGAGAGCGTTGCTGCGTGTTGGGAAGCAGGGGTGGTAGGGGCGTGGAGGAAGATTAGGTTTTAGGCGCTCTACAAAGGCGTCGAGATCTGTGCACCAGAGACACAAGTGACCAGTGCCAGGTTGTATGGAAGACAGTTTAAATATTGAGGCAGTGGAAAAGGCTGCAAGAATTGAACTAGCCCCGAAGGAAGTGGGCCTCAGAGAGTAGCATTGTTTAAAATAGGCAGAAGGGAGAATGTATGTTTTTATAGGTGAGAGGAACAATATAAAGAAGGCAAGATTTCAGGGCAAGGAAGGAAACCAACTCGCCAGACAAAGTGGTATGCGAGAAAGGAGTGGATAGAATGAGTTCTTGGAAACTGCAAACAGTTTAGCCCTACTTAAGGCTTCAGGGGTAGGGACAGTGCCTTTGAATAGATTAGTCAGTTTGTAGTATGACTTTGAAAAGAATTGAAAACATAGAGGTGGAGGTGCTAGATAGAAAACTAGTGCAGGAACCCAGTGATCAGCAGAGAGAAGAGGATCCTACTTCAGAGACCTAATCAGGTGAAAGTTTCTGACAAAAGAGAGGACAGAAACAAAGGGAAGCAGTTTAACTTAGTGGTTAAAAGAAGAAATTCTGGAGTTGGATTTGAATCTGTTTTAGCATTTAAAAGTAGCAAATGACTTTGGGCTAGCTATTTCACATCGCTGCTTTGTGTCCTTGTCTGTAAAATGGGGATAAGAATAGTACCTACCTTATAAGGTTATTGTGAAGAATTTTATACACTTACATTTTCAAAATGCCAGATGATTTTCTAACCGCTTTACATATATTAACCCATGTAACTCAGTTGCTATATGTGATTAAACAACTGCATATGTTTACTCAGTAATATACATTCAGTATACCAGTCACCATACAGTAAGTACTCTTTAAGTCTTGGTTGCTATAATAATTTTAAAAAATATTACTAAATGTATTGCTATAGTATTGCTAAATGTTACAACAAGGTTTTGAGCCTGAACAGCTAGGAGGATTGTGTGTCTTAGTGTCAGAAAAAAATGTGAGGGGTTTTAGGCATGTTAACTGTGATGCTTCAAGGTATTTGAATGAGGATGTCTCATAAGTTTTTAGAACTCTATAGTTAGTATTCATGTATGTGGACAGGACTGGAAATGGAGATGTGGGAGTCCCTGGGTCTAGGCATGCTATATGAAGTCTCCAAGGAAAATACTGTGGAAAGGGTTGGTAGATGGCCAGGTACAGTGAAGGGGCTGGAGGACTAAGATGAATTGGGGAAGAACTGATCAAATGCCCAGGCTAAGAGCATTATGTGAATATTACCTTTGCTTGAGTTGTAACTGCCTTTATGTTGGTTCTTAGGAGAATAAGGAGACAGTAAGTGATTATTAAAAGAAAATACAAGCAGAGAGTTGACACTGAATATTTTGTTAGGCTATAAGAGCAGACTGTAATCAGAAAGAGACCTTGTAGAGTTAAACCAAACAAATAAACCAGCAACAAAAAACCAGCTCCAAAAAGCACTGTAACTCCTGTTTAGTAGTCTTGTGTTTTTTAAATTGTGTGGGTGTTTGGGGGCATACTTCTAGTTAAGAGCAGGCAGGCCTGACTTGTCTTTGTCACCTGTTGTCTCTTTTATCCATAGCCAGAGTTTTCAGTGAATCTGATTTAGTGCAAGAACTACAGCATCTTTCAATAGCGTGCCCAGTTGCTGTACCATTCCCTTGTGCAAGGGGTGGGTGGCTGCCCTGATCCACTGCCCTGGGACAGTGGTTTTCACAGTGAGGAACCATAGTGGCAGCAAAATCCCTGGGGACGGTTTGGTGTTAGAAGTGAAGGTTCTTAGGCCCTGCCCCAGTCCTGCTGAGTCAGAGGTGGGCACTAGAGGGGAGGTGGAGGTGCTTCCCTGCAGTTGTTTGCATAAGCCTTTGGGGATTTGGGTACACACTACAGCCTGAGAACCACTGTGCTAGAAGTAAGTGCTGTGAGGTCAGGGATTCCATTTTACTCAACACGGCATCTCTAGCATCTAGAACAGGGCTTGTCTAATTAGTAGGTTTACAATAAATGTTCATTAATAAATACTTTCAGTCTCAGGCTGTCCATCTCAGTGTCAAAACTTTGATGGTAGATGAATGGGCAGAGTGAATTGTTTAGCTACATTGAGGCCCTATGTCCGTTATTTCTGAGGTGGGCATGACAGTGTGACCAATTTGAAACTTGGCAAGTGGGGGGTTACATATTAAGTCAACAGCAAATAAGAAATGAAGATGTCTATGTATTTTATGTTAGTGGTTTATTCAGAGTAAATGGAAGTTAAGAAGCCACAAGTTACATGCTTCTAACCACATGATAAACAATTGGTGTTTGCTGGCCTAGCAGAATCAAGATCCCCGAAGCACTGAGTTTTCCTTGTTTGCATTTTCTTTGTTTCCAGCTGCCTCACTTGTGGTATCAGCCATTTTAACATGGGGCTCACCAAGCAGTACCTGCGCTATGTTGCCAGTGCAGTCTTTGGCCTTATTGGCAGCCAAAAAGGTAATATTGTTTTTGTGACACTCCGTGGTGAAAAAGGACGCTATGTAGCAGTACCAGCCTGTGAACATGTTTTCATCTGGGATTTAAGGAAAGGAGAGAAGGTGAGAACAACTAGGTTGATACTAATTTATGGTATTTGAAGATGGAGAGGCAGAAGTGGGAGAGCTCTGATTTATCACACACAGACTTTTTTTTTTCCCCTGTGTGTGTGCCCCTAGAAGAGAAGTCTTTTTTCTTTGGGGCTCGGTAGCCACATATCAGGTTCTCTTGTGTTCTACACTAAATTCTTTAAACCTATAACCAAATAGGAGCTTACCTCCTAGTTTTCTACTTGTAGTGATATTTACAGGTAATTATTTGAACTCATAATTCCCAATATGTTTGTTTTTCTCTACTTTGCCAATTTTCTGTTTGTCAAGTTCTTCTACTTGCCCCCACAGTTATAAAATATTAGACATCTCAAAGGAATATTACTCTGCTTTGTTGACTGAATCTTTTCTTACTTATAGAGCTGAGGCCTAGGGGTTATTAAACTAGGCTTTGATGCTTCGTTTGACTCTTAATTCCCTAAGCCTACCACTTCTGCCAAACCAAATACGGACATTTTGAACTTGTCCACTTACTGTGATCCCTAAGAGGTTAATGCTTTGATACCTGTTGCCACCCACAGGCCCTTGGGGATAAACTATGATAGCACTCTGTTGCCATGCAGGTTTGTTTCTTATAAGATGGGGTTATTAAAGCAAGAATGTGTTTATAATCCTATGTAGAAAATCATTTGGTATTGACATAAGATAAGGACTTAGTAATTTATCCCATTGCCTGGGAAATTTTTGTATGTATTAAGCTAATGTAGGGCTTTGGAGAAAATAATTTTAGCTTTTTTTGACTGTTTCATTGCCCAATACAGATAGTAGTTCCTATATTAAAGAAATTGAGATGGATTTCAGAGTTCCAGTATTATTCATAAGAGTGATTTGGAATTATTGATGCTCTTATTTTTACTGTGCCTGATTATTCTTACACTTTTCCCTTTATGATATGCTTAACACCTCTATATTGTTTATGATTTTTTATTTCAGATCCTCATCCTTAAGGGGCTTAAACAAGAGGTCACTTGCTTGTGCCCCTCCCCAGATGGGTTGCATTTAGCTGTTGGTTATGAGGATGGGTCCATCCGAATCTTCAGTCTCCTGAGTGGAGAAGGAAATGTGACCTTCAATGGACACAAAGCAGCCATCACATCTTTGAAGTATGATCAGCTAGGAGGCAGGTTGGCATCTGGGTCCAAGGTGAGACCTTGAATTAGGTGCCCAGACTTTGATCTAGTGAAGGAGTGTAAGGCTTTGCTAAATTACGTTGTTCACAAAAATTTTTGGACAAAACGAGGGCACTTGGTGTATATAATATATACATAGGAAATAGAATGCAGACATACTTAAGAGAGATTGTGGGTTTAGGTCCAGAGCACCTCATTAAAGTGATTATTGCAATAAAGCAAGTCAAATGAATATTCTGGTTTCTGAGTACATATGAAAGTTAGGTCCTACACTATACTATAGTCATTAAGTATGCAATGGCATTATGTCTGAAAACTAAAAAACCTTAATTAAAAAATAGTTAACTGCTAAAAAGTGCTAGCCATCACCTGAGCTTTAAGTGAGTTGTAATCATTGACCACAGGTCATAACAAAGAAAATAATAATGAAAAAGTTTGAAATATTGTGAGAATTATAAAAATGTGACATAGAGACATGCAGTGAGCAAATGCTGTTGGGAAAATGGCACCAATGGACTTGCATGACGCAGGATTGCCACAGATCTTCAATTTATAAATAAATCCAATATCTGTGAAACACAATAAAGCAAAGTGCAATAAAAATGAGGTATGCCTATAGATGGTGGAAATAGAGTGAGAAGAATGGACAGGAATTGGGAAGATCATTTTGTTTCCTATCATATTCTCTGAAGAAAGCCTATTAAATACAGGAACAATATGAGGATACTCTTAGTAACTATTACATATCATCATTATGGAAGTGCTACCTAAGCAGTTCACAAGGAGGGAAAAAAACAGATTGGAAAAGGAGATACAAAATAATAATTCTTTGCCATTAAGTTCAGTCAAATCAGTAGTTTTCCTATATCTTAAAGTCATCAGTTAGAAAATATAATGTAAAAGATTCCATTTATAATAGTATGTTAAGTAACAGAAAAATACTATGAAACTTTAAAGACTGTAATGGAAGACTTGAATATCGAGACAGAAACCATGTTCCTAAATGGGAAGACAAAGATGTTAGTGTTTTCTAATTAATATTGTTAAAGCAATTTAAATAAATATCTCAAAAGTTTTGCTCTGTTTTTCAAATGTGACCAAATGATTTAAAAGCATGTATGGAAAAACAAGTGACTCAGAAACACCAGAATTTTGGGAAAGAATAATAAAAGAGGGTTTCAGATTTTTTTTTCAGGCTTAGATTTTTTTAAGAGGTTTCAGATATTAAAAATGCATTATGAAATCATAATTTAAATGTGTTATATTAATCTGATATCAATACAAAATAGATTATTGCAACCAAAAGGGAATTACAGAAACAAATTCACTTTCATATTCCTAAATGATATTTTTTTAAAGATGACATTTCCGAAGAAGAAAAACAGTAGGTTATAAATGGGTACTTAGACAATTGGTTGAGTGTTATTCAAGAAAACTAGAAGCTATGTAAGTAAATATTTATCTGTTATCAAGTGGGAAAAGACTTCAAGCCTATCAAACAAAATACAAAAGATCAATAGATTTTAATACTGAAATTTAAAACATTTGCACTTGTAAAAAACAATATAGGAAAGTTGTTAGAGTAAATTCTTAAGAGTTTTCATTACAAGGAGAAAATTTTTTTCCTTTTTTTCTTTTATCTGCATGAGAAGGTAGATGGTAGCTAAGCCTATTGTAATCATTTCACAATATATGTAAATCAGTGATCATGCTGTATGTCTTATGCAGCTTATACAGTGATACATATCAATTATTTCTCAAAGCTAGAAAAAAACAATGGACTGAAAAAAGTGAAGGTATTTAATACTTTCAATATAAAAAGGATGGATTAACGGCATTCTTCTCTTAATAACTTAAAAACAATTAGGTAAAAAATAAGATCCATAGGAAGGCAAAAAGCATGATTTGGCAGTTCAAAAGAGGTACAGATGTCCAGTAATCACCATAAAAATGTATGGAATTTCTCATTGGTATTGAGAAATGCAAATTAGATAAATATTGAGACAGTGTTTTTAATTTGTGAAATTGACAGTGTTTTTTGAGAATATCCAAGGCCAAGGGGTTGGGAAACTGGCCTGTCATTGGTGGAGCCTTCTGGAGATCAACTTGATGGTGTAAATTGCAAACTTCAAAAAGAGAAATAACTTTACCCCAATAATTTTCCCTTTTTGTATTTATTCTGATCAGAGCTATAGACAGATATATGTTCATGTATCTGTAATAGCAGAAAATTGGAAATTACCTAAATGGCTAAAATAGAAAATAAACTAGAAGGACATGTAAAAATGGAAAGATGTTAAATGAAGAAAGGGAGAGGTTACAAAATGATACGAATAGCATGATCTCAGTTTTCTAATAGAAAAAGAACTACCTGGATAGATACATAAAGATAAGAACAATATAAAACAAAGCATGGTGATTAGGTGGTGGACTTAACTGGTATTTATTTTCTCCATGCTTTTCTGTATGACTTCCAAATTTTCTACAAGGAGCTAAGTATCACCTTTGTAATAGTTTACATCCCATTGTTTGTAGAGTTAGGCATTATGTGGTAAAGAAAATTCTTCTGTATGATTTATCCCTTTAGGACACAGATATTATTGTATGGGATGTGATCAATGAAAGTGGCCTCTACCGTCTAAAGGGGCACAAGGACGCTGTCACACAAGCATTGTTTCTACGGGAAAAGAATCTGCTAGTTTCTAGGTAAAGAAAAAAGTTTTGCTTCCAGTTCTTTTCTAGGTAAATTCATTGGGGTGGGGGTTTCGTAGAGGGAATTTGTTTCATTCCTTAGCCATTTGTCCACACTACTCAAGCTCATGTACTAGCCTCCTCTTCTATTTCTACTCTGCTTTCCTTTCCTTTCCTTCCCTCCCAAATAGTGTCAGAAACGTCCCAGAGTTTTTAAATTCCCTTTTCTGATTTGTCATTTCCTCCTGGTTACAGCTTTTCCATGTTCCTTAACCTCTTGACATGCCTTTTATAGAATGAGCTATTTTCTAGACCCCTAGAAAGTCAGGAAAGCAGAATATGGAGCAGTGGGCAGATGTGAATACCAAGTGTTTGGTTTAGCCTGTTGCTTGAGAAGAGACCTAGTCCAGTTTTAGGCCTCTGAACATGTATTAGGTTAAACAATTTGAGATTTTCAGTTGTGTAAGTTGAAAATGATAGGTCAAATATCAGCAATTTCGTATGGTTCAGCCTAATATAATAATCATCATTCCCAAGGAATGGCCACCTAGGAAAGTTTGGGGCCTGCAGTTTCCCAGGCAGTACTTAGGAGAACCATAGTAGTGACTCAGGAAGTTTGAAGGAGCACTAAATACTGTACCAGCGGTGGGTTTGTTCCTATGGGATAGGCTGCAGGGACATTAATGTGGCTTCTTCAGACATAGGTTCTGTGAGAAAATGACTATAGCTCTACAAGAATATACACATTATAGCTTAGGGAATATAAAGGAAAGGGAATAAGACTATGAGATGGAATTATGGAATAAAGATTATGTAAATCAGGTCTTTTGTTTTTTTCCCATTTGATCATGAAGAAAGACTGTATTAGATTTATATTAGTGAATAAGCAGGGAACAGGCATTTGAGTCCAGAAGAGTACAGCCCATTGGCAGAGAGATTAAGAGCCAGTTAATGGGAGGTTTGACAGTCGTGCTGAAGAGCCTGATTTGTTTCTCGAGAGAACCTTGATCTAGTGTAAATTTAAAAATTGAGATCATCCGACAGTAGTATATTGGATGTGCTGAGTGAACAGGAATGGACAGGACCAGATGAGAAGCTCCTAAAATAATTCAGGCAGTAGGACTTAAATTCAGATTTGTATACAGAAATGGATTGGAAGGAATCAAGGCTTAGAGACTTTACAGAGGAGGCATTTTTAGGACAGAGACTAAGTGGACATGGGAGATGGGGTAGGAGAGACCTAAGACATTTTTTGTTAGGATGAAGGAAATCTGGCGCTGTCATGATGAAAATGATGGGCAGTGGTCACATGCTAGGTTCTTTAGCATTTGGAATTCAAAGGTATTTTTGTGCTTAATAGTGAAAACATTTTCTACCTGAGAATATCCACATGGAGAGTTAGGATTATTCTTAAAAGAAAAGTCAAGTAAAATAGTAGCGTTGGACATTTTTGGTACAGATTTTCTTTTTAAGGCAACAAATGTGTTCTTTGTCTCCCTGATAGTTTGGTGATTCTTCCTATAATACAATTATTTTCCTATCTCTTCTTTCAGCGGGAAGGATACCGTGGTGAAATGGTGGGACCTTGATACCCAGCACTGCTTCAAAACAATCGTTGGCCACCGAACTGAGGTACGTGGAGGGTCATGAGCCCAGGGAAAGAGTGTCAAGGCAAAAAGGAAAAGCTGGTTTTCTTCTCTGGGCCATTCATGGCTCCGTTTCTGCTGATTGCTAAAATCAAATCGCGTGCGTCTTGAGGGGCAGAGGTTGGTGTGGTAGGAGGGGAGCCATCAGAGCAGAGAGGGCTACTCTGGCATCTAGTAAAGACTGGCCTTGGATTTTTCATCCATGAATAGGTGTTTCATCATTTTTAAATAATAAGTATCCACCTTTATGATTGGAGAGAGGTCTAATGATACTGTGTGTACAGTGCTTGGCTCACTGACATGTAAACAGCAAATCGTAGCCATTATAAGAGTGCCTGAACATAGATGTATTCAGTAAGGATCAGGAAATATTTTACGCCTTTGCATGCTCCTCAATGCTTTATTTATACCAGGCTTTCACAAACACCTAGAAGTAATGAGGGGGAAAAGCAAATTAGATTCTTAATCGATTTGCAGCAATACTACTTTTTTCATTGCTTTGGACATTTAAGGCTGAAAATTATGCAATAGATAGTGGGATACCTTTAATGTGTCAGGCACTGCTGAAAGCAAAGAAGTATCAGACTTAAAATCATCATCTTGAGTGGTTTCTAGATAGAATTTATGCTGAACGACCATTGTTTAAGTTTATGGATAGGAAATTACGCAGAAACTTTGAGTTACCACAGTTCTGCCACATGTCATTTTTTCTTTCTAAAAGATTTCTCTGAGCATATTTTGAAAGGGTTGCCTTAATAGTAGACTTTGCAAGCCAACGAGATTTCATTACAGTATACTTAGACTTTTGGAATGTTATGTCATGTGCCCTGGGGTCTCTTAAAAATCACATTATTTGAATCTTTTTATACTTTGTAGGTCTGGGGGTTGGTTCTTGTGTCAGAAGAAAAGCGACTCATCACTGGGGCTTCGGACAGCGAATTAAGGGCTTGGGACATAGCCTGTCTCCAAGAGGTAATTTCTTTTCTCTGATCATGGAGAATGTCATTTTTTAGCAGTTTCATTGGCTCACTGAATTTAGAATCGAATATGAATATTGAGTACTTCACATAGTACTAGAAGGAATTCTGTCAAATTGATAACCTACAACTTCTAAACAAATTTTTTTTTCATTATTTGTTTGAGCTTGGAACAAGGATAGCTTTAGGCTTGTATCTTTTGGTTAATGCTAATGTTTTACTTTGTGGGGTTCTTAGCCTGATATTCCTGGGCCTTTGGGTGTCCATGGATGGGCTTCAGAATATCTGCAGTCCTTTCCCTCCAAACAAAAGTCTATGTAAACACTGTGTGTGTTTATAAATATGAATACTCTAGGAATATCTATAATGTATTCAAATCCTTGAAGATTTTGTGCAGAAAAAAAGGTTATGGACCTTAGGTTTAGCTGGAGTTATGTATGTAGTGTTGTGTCCAGTAGCCATTTTGGTGGGTTCTGCATTAATATGCTAGTATTTATCTTTTCTTTATTTAAGGAGAAACTTTAACTTCTCTTGCAGTGCCTTTACAATTCTTAATGTTTGAATCTTTCCCTCTAGAATATGGTAGATCTTTCACTTAAGAAGGTTTTAAAGTTAATGAAGAGTCAGTTGCTGTTTTTTCACCTTGTCAAACAATAGTCTTTATACTATGGAAAGTTATTGGAGATGGTATAGTGAATATGCTTTGTTTGCATTTGATGTAGTCAGCTTTTAATATTTTCTGATAAATGTCCTACCATTGAAGAGATTTGATCAGAGAGATCACTAAGTGGAAGTTATTAATGGCCCTAAGGACAGGTTTCTGAGTCATTAGGATTAAGGGTTACCTCCTGGAACACATTATTGCAGCTTTGATTTTCCCATTTTTATAAAACAGATTGAAGACCTAGAAGAACCAGAGCCCAAGAAAGTCAAGGAGTCTTCCCCTGGAATACAGGACACAGATGAAGTAGAGGACGGTTCCCTTGAGGTGGATGAAGCTCCTGAGGATGTAATACATTTTTGTTTCTTACCTTCAACTGAGTTGAGTGGTGGTAAAAGTGAGAATTGCGAAGTTTTGTATGTGCAATTCTTATCATTTTAGGGAATATCTTTGTCATCTGCATTTTTGGGACCATGTCTTTTCACAAGTTCAGCAGAACTTCTATTTAACCATCTTCTCTCTTGTGTCTTCTGTAGCGCATCCTAACATGCAAAAAAGCTGGTTCCCTAGTGAGGGAAGGAAGAGACAGAGTTGTGAACCTTGCAGTCGACAGGACAGGCAGGATTCTTGCTTGCCATGTGAGTACCAGTCTTAGGAGAAAATAACGACAACTAGGTTGTTCCTTTCACAGGCTCATTCTTCTTTCATGTTAGGTGTGGAAGTAATCATTTCTTTGGTCATGTTAAGAATTCATTATATGGTAATGTGTGGACCTATAATCCCTAGCTGCTATTAGCATAACAACAATAATCACAATAATTGTTCTTATTATTTATTAAATGCTTGCTTTTCTAAGCAGTTAAAAGCATTAACTTCTTAGTCTTCAGAGCAATATTCTTGAATATGAAATGGTGTCCCCACTTTACAGGTGAGACCACAATCCCAAGTGATTAAGTTGTCTAAGCCAATGCAACCTGTAAGGGAAGAAAGAAATGTCACTGTTTAGTTCTTACTGAAAAAAAGCTAAATTCCAATTTTCCTATCCTGGACTCTCATCAGCCTTTTGCTTTTTTAGGGAACTGATTCTGTGCTAGAAGTTTTTTGTATCCTTTCCAAAGAGGAAGTTCAGAAGAAAATGGATAAGAAGATGAAGAAGGCTAGAAAGAAAGCAAAGTGTGTTTTCTCAATATTTACTACTAATAAAGTATCCTGGGTGGGCCACATAGTACTGACCAAAAAACTACAGCTTCTTTAAGGAAATATTTATTCTGCCACCACTTATTGTTATAAGTTAGACAAGGTTTTGTGGAGTACCAGTAGTCCAAGTTTTAGATTTCCCCTCTAGTATAGCTTCATAACTAGCGTGCTCCTGAGTCTTGAACTCAGAACTACTATACCAACTTTTAAAAATATCTTCCAAATGATTTAATTCTCTGAGGCTAGCAGTGTTTCTTGAATGACAGCAGCCTATATAGAAGGAAGCTGGGCTGTATAATGCTAACTTTTGGAACTGTAAGAAGAAAGAATTGTTGGACAGTTATATAATTGAAGTTTGGGAGAAATATAATCTTGATATAGGTCATTATAAGCATAGAAATCAGTTCCTCAATGGTTGAAATTTACCAAGTCAAAGAAATAAAAAAATCATATGACTTGGCAAATCTTTTGAGACCTCTGGTTTATTTGACAGGCATGAATGGATAGGTGCAGGTTAATGGATTTTCTGAAAGGTCCTGAAGTTTGAAAAGTCTACCAGGAACATTTCAGTAGAGTAGTTTGAATTACAAAGATTTGTCTTAGGATATTTTATGGGCTATTGCATTCAGAATCCATTTATTTAGGGTACCCATTAAATGGAACACTACTTTATGTTTATGACACTGTAGGTCACAAAGCATTTCTGCATACGCGCTACACTGTTTAATTCTTATGGTAAGTGGTGTGTGGTTCAGTGACTCCCAGGATCATGCAGGTCGTTGGTCTCAGAGCCAGAACATGATTCAAGTAATTGCAAAGTTTCTTCTAAAAAAGTGATAGCATAGTAGTATTTTTTCCCCCTCTAGATTAAATTCTTGCAAAGGGGAAGAGGGAGACCTTGAAGTCAATGTTGAATTGACTCTGCAAGATGAAATCCAACGGGTGATTAATATCAAAACTTCTGCTAAAATCAAGTGAGTAAAAATGTAGTATCTGAAGTTTTAGAGAAATAATAAGCTACAAAATTGTGTTGGCTTTTTCATGCTATTTGTAAGCAGTCTGTAGGAGTCATGTGTTTGGGGACAGTGGTTGTGGGAAACCTGTGTCACCTTTGGCTCCTACTACTCTTACCCACTTACTCATCATTTCATGTTTGTTTTATTGTAATGACCTGGTATCTATTCATGTACTGTTCTTTCCTGCCCCCAGTTAAAAAGAAAAATGTGTATGCCTCATGTTCCAGAAGGATTTAAGGCCGCTTAGAAAAAATCTGTACATAAAAACAAGATGTATGTCAGACCCAGTCTCAGAGCCTTGGTTTCTTTGACTTAAAAGTCTTTACTTGACTACTGTCAATACTCAAAGCACTCTTATTTGTAAAATTCTTTACACTTGTTCAAACTTCATATACATTGAAGATACTGCAAAGCCTTTCTCCTAGAGAAAGTTAACCTTTGAGCTGACGTGGTAGCTAGAACACTTACTGATTTTTTTCTCATGCAGATCTTTTGACTTGATTCATTCACCTCAAGGAGAGTTAAAGGCTGTCTTTCTGCTACAAAACAATTTGGTGGAATTATATTCGCTAAGTCCATCTGCACCTGCTCCTCAGCCCGTGAGGACAAGCAGAATTACTATTGGGGGTCATCGCAGTGATGTGCGGACTTTGTCATTCAGCTCAGATAATATTGCTGTGCTTTCAGCAGCAGCTGATTCCATTAAGATATGGAACAGGTTTGTAAAATGATGCTTTCTGTAGCTTTATCTTATTAGTATTTTCTTCCATTTGAATTCATTTTTATAATTCTGTCAAAATGTATCTTCAGTGCATTTTGATCATAGGCCTGTGGAGTTTAGAATAAGGAAAGTTGCCTTTTTTAATTTGGTGCCAAAAAAAAAATAGTGCAAGCTTATTTCTTGTCTAAAATTTATAGCTGTATTTGGCTAGAGAAAAACACACAAGACATACTGCCTACTCTTTAAGTAGTAATAGGCTCTTAGTGCTATCCATTAACTTTATCATAATTTCTCATTCTTACTTTCCTAGATGACTATTTCTCATCATTTCTCAATTTTTATTTTCCTAGATGACTGTTTTACCTCTAACACCTCTAACACCTTTAAGCTGATGACCTTGCTTCCTAGTTCACTGAAAAACATGGAATCATCTAGAAATGTGCATGACATCTGCCACCTTAGCTGCATCTGTATCCACATAATAGGTCTTCCCTACTATTTCTATGTTTGTGCTCCTAACCTAAGTTAATCATAATCTGATTTGAGGTTCTTCCTTCACTCCCCTTCTAGCAGTTTTCCTCTTCCTGCATCATGACTTTTCTTTCTTTATTGGATCATTCCCATCAGCAAACATGCTATAATTCCCCTGTCTTAAGAGAAATAATAACCCTGTCTCATCCTCCTGTCTCTCCAGTTATCTCCTCGTCATCTCATTTCTTTTCTCCATTCTGTCTCTGTCTCCCATCAGATTTTTATCGCTACCGTTTCACCAAAATAGCTCTTGTCATTTCATCAGTGATGTTTCTAAATCCAGTGACCTATAAGCTTCATTTGATACTCCTTGAATTGATAACTTTCTCCTCTTTGAAACACTTTGGCTTTCATTACTTACTTTCCTCTGCTGGCTGTTTTCTCTGTCTTTGTTGGACCCTTCTTACCTTCCTACCTTTCCATCTCTAAGTGTTAGGATACTTCAGGGCAGTTTTTGGACCTTTTCTCTGTCTGCACTCACTTTATGTAACTTATAGTCATGTGGCTTTCCCAATGCTAATCATGCATAAATTTTTATCTCTAGCCTTAGCCTGTCTCCGAAAATGAGACTCATATATTCAGATCCTTTGTTCGCATCTCCATGTGGACGTCTAATTAGCCATCTCAGATTTTTGTGTCCCACATCATACTTGTGATCTCCATTTCTCTGAGTGTCCCCACCTGTTCCTACAGACTACTAAATAATTGCTTCTTTCCAATTGTCATAGCCCAAATCCTTGTAGTCATTCTTGATTCTCATATCTCATGTCCAATTCATTCGCAAATTCCATCAGCTCTACCTTCAAAACTTAGCCAGAATCCAGCCACATCTCATCACTGCACTGCCACCGCCCAGTTCAAATACCATCACCTCATCCGGACTGCTCTGATAGCTTCCTCACTGGTCTTCCTGCTTCCTTTCTTGCCACTTCATAGTCTGTCCTCCATACAACAATCAGTGTAATCTTTTTATAATGGAAGCTATATCACTTCCAATAGCTCCATCTCACTTTTAACTAAAAGTCAAAAGTCCTTAAGACCTTGTCTCTTACTGCTCACCCCCTCAGCTGCACGGCAGCCACAATGGCCTTTTTGCTGTCCCTTAAACACAAGGACACGTCTGTGTCTTGGCTGTTGCGCTCCAGTTTTCTGTGGCTGAAACCATTTCCCCCCATTAGTGTGCAGGCTTTCTCCCTGTCTTCTCATCAGACAGCAGGCCCGCGACCCCCTCCCCAGCCTTGGCTCCTCATCCCCTTCTCCAGCATGCTGCTTCTCTGTAGCGCCTGCCATCACCTGATGTACCTACATGTACATGTGTCATTCCTAAAGAATGTTAAGGTTTTATGAGATTCTGGATCTCTTCTGTTTAATTCACTGTTAATATCTCCAGCACCTAGAACAGTACCTGGCATTCAGTAAATGTTTGTTGAAGGAAGTGAGCATTGGATATATATTTGGGTGGATGAATATTTGTAGTTCAGTTAAATTAACTTTATTTGTAGGGATATGTAATATTCTAATTTGACTTGCAGTCATATGGGCTCACTTCTTTGTAATGGCAGATCAGACTCTGTTGAGCCCAGCAGATGCTTTTCTCTGCCCTGCGTTTGTATAATCTCTATGCCTTAGGATTAGGAGGTGCCTTCAAAGAAAAGCTAGATACCATTTAATATTTTTCCTGTGGCTACAGTTGGATCTGAGGCAAGGGTTGGTTACTCAGGCATTGTCCTCTCATGTTGACCACTGGCTAGCGTGTATGAAACATACACAAACCCTAAAGTGGTGAAGCAGGCTCTCTTAACATGAGTTCTCTATTCCTTCTTTCTCATAGGTCTACACTGCAGTGTATTCGCACGATGACCTGTGGATATGCGCTTTGCTCCTTCTTTGTTCCTGGTGATAGGCAGGTGGCTGTAGGAACAAAGGTAAGCCAAGACTCCTTTTGAGTTTTTATTTTTAAATCAAACTTTATATCAACTTATGAGGAAGAAAATTAAAATCATGACCCTGAGATAACTGACATTATTTGGGTGACTAGTCTTAAGTGCATCTTTTTGAGCCCATACATAATTATGTTTTGAAAAGACTAATTATAAGAGACATTAAGTACTTAGCATCATTCTTGGCAGATAGAAGCATTCAAAAGATACTGATCAAGTCCTCATTCTCAGCTGCTAATGAAGATGAGAGATGATCATGGGGGAATAAGCAGACATGGATTTGGGTTCAGATTCTCCCCCTTACAGAGTGGGTAATTCGAAGCAAGTCACATAACTTCTGTTAGAATGTTTCTTTATCTATATAATGAGATGATGGCACTTTTTAAAAAATTGGAATGTAGTTGATATACAATATTACATTGGTTTTGGATGTACAACACAGTGATTCCATAATTTGTATACATTACTAAATGCTCACCACAGTATACACTTGCTTTTTGACTGTAGGCTTTGCATTGATGGGCCTATGTTTAATTCTCAGCTCTTCCACTAATTAGCTGTGAGACCTCTGGGCAAGTTATTTAACTGTGTGAAGCCTTGGTTTCTCATGTAAAATGATGTAAATAACCGACCTCATAGTGTGCGAAGCACTGAGCACAGAGACTGTCTCACAGCAAATAATAAGAGCTGGTAGCAGTAATGGTAGTAATTGGAGTAGTAGTGAGAATAAAATAGAATAAGGTCTATTGTGTTTTGGAAAAGTGATTTGCAAGTATTTGTCATTGTTTTGCCTCCTTTAAACCAATGCCGTATATGCGTGATTATTTTATTAGAAAACCTATCTATCAAAATGGATATTTTTTTGCCCGGCAAAATGTGTAAAACAAGCTGGAAAGATTTTAGGGTCAGTGTCAGGGAAAGAATGTTAAATTTCAATTAAGAGTTTACCTCATTTTCACTCATTCTTTCAACAAATGTGCACCTAGTACTTCCAATTGGAAAAGCATTTTGTGAATTGCTTCAAAAACAACCTGTATGACTAAAATACAACCCCTAGCCTAGTCTCTGTGCTACGCAGTTAATGTTCATGATCTCGTTTAATCCCTGCAACAGTTTAGTGAGGTTAGTGATACAAATTCCACTTAACAGATGAGAAAACAGGTTCATGGAGATGAATTCTCCAACAGTGACAGGACTCAGAGGAGGCAGCCCTGGATCTCAAGTCTTTCACCTTATGCTCTTTCCACCACTTTTGCAGAAGCTCACTATACAGCAGGCTTTGCTGCTGGGTGACTTCCACGCCTGGCACCTGTGGCCATGGTGCATATAGAGTTCTAAGTGGGAAGCATGACTGGTTGTTTCCTAAGCAACTGTGATTTTTTTTTTAAGTTTATTGCCCTCTCTAGCATTATAGATAGATTTCTAGTTCTCATTGTCAGTGTATTGTAGAGGACAAAACCAAAAACAGATGGAGAAGAAGAGTTGGGTAAGCCAATTACCTTTAAAGGCTTGATTAAACTTTAAAGGTTTTTAGGTTTGCCATTTGCTATTACATTTATTCTGTTTCCCTTTTGAAGGTGAGGAACCAAGGAAAGTGACAGGAGTCTAGTAGTGCCAGGTTGTACTGTTCCGTAGTAGTACAGTATAGCAGCCTTGCTTAACTCAGCACATCAGTGGGGGATTTAAAAGCATTTATTTAGGTAGGAAGTCCAGACCATGGAATATAGAATCTGTTTCTTAAGCAGTTGGCCACATAGTTGCTGCTTTGAAAGATCATGAAATCTTTCCTGCGCTGTGTAGGCATGAATCTTGGAGGTTGTAGGTGTGTTCGTTAGAGCTGTGCTCATTGTGTGTCTCTCAGACAGGAAAGCTGCAGCTTTATGACTTGGCCTCCGGAAGTCTGCTGGAGACAATAGACGCACATGATGGAGCATTATGGTCCATGTCCCTCTCTCCAGATCAGGTGACTAACCCAGATGTTAAGATCTGGACTTTGGTACTCTGGCCGCCTTCCCCATTTTCTGTATCAGGTTTTACTGCTGACTAACAGATTTTTCTCAGGGTTTCTTTAAAGAAAGACCACTTATTGTCTAATCTTTGAGATCTTATATATGATGCCATGTCATATGCCTGATAATATGAA
Organism: Smutsia gigantea; assembly: GCA_032199065.1. Classification (NCBI taxonomy): domain Eukaryota; kingdom Metazoa; phylum Chordata; class Mammalia; order Pholidota; family Manidae; genus Smutsia; species Smutsia gigantea. The sequence goes on along the minus strand of JAVSCE010002402.1, from coordinate 85,405 downwards.
TAGCTGTCATTGTGGAATGAATTCTTGTTCAGCTGCCCTTGATTGTCAGCTACATGACATCAAATTGTTTACCCGCATGATTTTTACCAGTGGTTGGTGATACTTCTTAAGAGGAAATACTTCCTTGGGGAACATGATGCAGATGATAGAGTAGACTTTTCTGCTGTTTTTAATACATACACCTGTGACTATATAAGTCTAGTGTTTTTTAGCAAATATGTCAGCCCTTTCAAGTCACTCTTTTCATTCAAAGGAGTCCCTCTGTACAACTGTATACTTAACTTTAATATTGGGGCCGTTGCTCACAATATTTTGAGATTTTTGTTGACAATACCTGAAGAGATTGTGGCCTGTTTGTGTGAGCATTCTCAGTGGCAGCAAACCTTCATCCACTGAAAGTAGATATTTTTGGTAAAAAAGGGGACCTGGAATTTAGAGTGGGTAATGGCATTTGGGGTCAAACCAAACACTATTTAAAATTAAATAGTAATAGCATCTTGTGTTTGTAGAGTGCTCTATCTTTTCTAAGTATGTTCACATTCATTATATCACTTCTTGCTGTGTTTACAATGGCCTTATAAACCAGTTAGTCTTCATGTCTTCATCACTACAGCACCACTAAGGATCCTTGTAAGGTTTTTTTCTTGTTACAAATCTCAAAAGTGACAGAATAGACCCTTCAGAACTAGTTTTCGTACTCCAGGTTCTATATGCTTCACACTAACACTGCAGTCTGGTGAGACTTAATTTTCTTGATATTGGAAAAGAATTTTGAAATATTTTAATCAGGGACATTGTAGAAATAAATTTATACCTTTCTGAGATCAGTTCAAACTTACTTAGATTATCCAGTCTATGTCAAACTGCTTTACTGCTTAATAGCAAGTTCTTTTGATTGTTACTTTCTTGGACTGAGCAAAAATCCCCACAGTGTTTATTGATTCATTTTTCTTGAACGAAAGTAAACTAGAACTTTACGCTAGTTATCATTGTCTACATTAGTCTCTGCCAGGAATTTTCAAATAAGGTCTGTGACAGTAGCCCCAAGAGAGCAGTGAGAGGGCCAGGGAGGAACCACATTTTTAAATTCTTTCTAATGCCATTAAATAAAAATGGTCTTTAATACTATTTTGATGTATCTTCTTATCAAAATTTTTATACTAAAGTATTTGTTAATTGAAATGTCATTTGATTTTCAGCGTGGCTTTGTGACAGGTGGTGCAGATAAATCTGTCAAGTTCTGGGATTTTGAGTTGGTGAAAGATGAAAATAGTACCCAGAAGAGGTAAATAGACAGTTTTTATTTGTGTCCACTTTTTGGAGTGAAAATGGGGAATGACTGAATGAGCTTTTGACATAATGTATTTCTATAGAGCTTCAAGGAGTTTGGGGAAGTTTGGTCTGCTTTTGTAGAACACTCATTATTTTTTTCTTGATGCTAGACTTTCTGTGAAGCAAACCAGAATCTTGCAACTAGATGAAGATGTTCTGTGTGTCAATTACTCCCCCAATCAAAAGCTGTTGGCTGTGTCTTTGCTGGATTGTACTGTGAAAGTTTTCTATGTCGACACTTTAAAGGTACAGTGGTCATGCCTGAAATATTTTCTTTCTGAGTGATCTTGGGTCGAGACTATAAAGAAGTGGTCTTGACTGTACCCAGAAGGAGCATGTCTCTGACAATTCGTGTGTGCATCAGAGCATTGTTTGTGCACTAGGGACGACTAGAGTCTTAAAAGGGTCCTTTGGTTCATAAATTTTGTTTGAAGAAAGTTATATTTCATATGTTCAGAAAATCCAAGGACAGACAATTCCACCATAGCCAGTAGTTTTAAGAGCACTACTAGGTGTCCTGGGCATGATTCCAGACATTGGGGTCATTTGGGTTGCTTTAAAATTTAGATTCCTGGGGTCCCATACCCGAAGAGTCAATAGGACTGGATTGGACCTGGGGATATTGTGAAACCAGTACTCCAGAGTCTTGTCAGCTGAGCCCCAGACAGCATCTCTGTGCTATATTCTGTGTGACGCACTGGGCCTCCATGGCATCCCTGCTCTACTATGTGGCAATGTCCTTGTTAAGTTCTTGGCAGGTGTGTGTGCTGCACATAGATCCCAGCTGCCTTCAGCGGCTTGTGTCTTTGGTGCTATAGACCTAAAGCGATCCACGACAGCATTTAGCACTGCATAAGTTCTGTTTGAGATCCACATGCAATAAAAATATGCCTGTATTTTATAGACTGACATAAATTATATTCTTGGCCTTTTTTTTAATGTTTAGTTTTTTCTCTCACTCTATGGACACAAACTGCCTGTTATATGCATGGACATCTCTTATGTAAGTAAAATTAAAATAATGTCTCAGTAACAAGTTGTCTTTTCTAAAGCACCCTCTTAGTTCTTGGCTTGATATCTTCATTTTGGAGTATTTTTCTATTTTGTTGTGCATATAACCTTCTCCCCCCCAAAAAAATCATTAAAAAAAATATAAAACCTTAAGTATACATATTGCTTTAATGCTTTTAGAATATTTTCTCAAATACCTAAATTAATCCTCACAATGGATTCCCCAAATAGTATTTTGTTGTCTAACATGCTCCAATTGGTAGAGCACTCTAAAATATGAAAGACTTTTAAAAAGGCATCCCCTTTGTGCTAAAGGATAAAATTTGTGAGGAAGATGGAACTTGGTTTTATATTTGGATATTTATGATATTTTGCACTATGTGTACTTTTAGTCTCTTGACCAAAATCATACTTTTGCTATGTCTTGTTATGATTAGGCATGGCAATATATATTTTAAAACATTGTCTAGTCTGTGTAAAAGGAATTGGACCAATGCTCTAGCTGTCAGTAATCAGTGCATTGATAGACAAAGTTGACATTAGAATTTTCTTGTTATGTTGACACCATTTGAACTAGACATTGAAATAGGAAAGCTATGAGAAGCAGTAATAAGGGACATGGGATAAAAGGCTAGGACATAAACATTCTAATACTTTTTCCCAGACTCATTCTTTCCTCTCTTTCCCTCTTCCTCTCTTCCCGCAAATCCTATGACAGAGATTAGAGTTTCTTTTTCCTGTTTAACAAAGTGGGTAGATAATCTACATCAGGCACCATGCTGCCCTGTGAGCAGTACATCACTTAAGCCACAGGTTCTTGATTTCACTTTAATAAGCTTTTTAAGTAGATCTTTAGGTAAAAGCAAAGAAGTAGGCGCTCTTTCTTGGTAGAGATGAAATTACTTTTTTAGCATTGATTGTAATGCTTTTGAAAAGATTGGGTTAAATATTGTGGTTAGCTTTTCTTAATCTAATTTACAGAGTCTTAGATAATCAAGTCACGTCCTACTTCCCTCCCACACAGGATGGAGCAGTCATAGCGACTGGCTCTGCTGACAGGAATGTGAAGATCTGGGGCTTGGACTTTGGGGACTGCCACAAGTCTCTCTTTGCACATGACGACAGGTAGGTGCAGCCCTTTCAAGACCTCCCTTTGAGTCACCTGTCTGTATCGTTTCGCTTGAACATGTGTTCTCAGGCAGTCACAAACTGAAAATTCTCACGTGCAAATAATCAAACACTCTAGAACCAGCTGCTCAGAAGCTCTTTATGTGAGTGAAACTTTCACTAAGGTGGAACTCGATGACATTTGCGTACTTCTCTTGATTTTCAGTGTGATGTGCCTGCAGTTTGTACCCAAATCTCACCTCTTCTTCACTGCTGGGAAGGACCGTAAGATTAAGCAATGGGATGCGGACAAATTTGAACACATACAGACTCTGGAGGTAACTATTTGCCTGTTTTGCTCGTACATAAGCAAAGTACTATTAAGACTGAATGTTGATCTCCCACTAATGTAAGTAGGTAGCTATTTATAAATAAGGTTTTCTTACTTAGGGTGTTACTTTTTCCCTTTCCAGGGGCACCACCAGGAAATATGGTGCTTGGCTATAAGCCCGAGTGGGGACTATGTTGTGTCATCATCCCATGACAAATCTCTGAGACTTTGGGAGAGAACAAGAGAGCCTCTTATTCTTGAGGATGAAAGGGAAATGGTAAGGTTCTAGGCTCGGTTAGAAATACGCTGGTGTGTGTCTTACACACTGTGCCAGCTGAAGTTTGCTGTCTAGTGCGGTCACACCTCAGTCAGTACAAGTCCAAGAACCTGCAGGAGATTTTTTCAGTTTCCTGTCACCATTTCAGCAGCCAGGCAAACACACGTGCTATTAGGGGATTGTATTTTTAAAAGTAGCTTCTCACTGTCTCATTTCACTTCACAGAGAGACCATGTCTTTTCTTTCAAGTTCATTTATATCTATGTCTTGGCAGCAAAGGGAAGCAGAATATGAGGAGAGTGTGGCCAAAGAAGACCAGCCAGCAGTAAGTAAATATTTTGGTTCTGTGAGATTGTGGCCTGTAGTTATCCTATTGGAATTTACTGTAATTTCAAGAATTTCTAGTGGAATTAGAATTGGGGCTAGATGTCATAGTCCTCACCAGTTGATATAGAAGGGATCTGTGTAGTTCTTTTTGATTTAACTGTATGTCCTGATTTCATAGGACAAATGATTGGCCGGATTTGGTACTGAATGATTGTCATTCTTGCTTTCTTTTTTGTAAAGAGGCTCCAGGGAGTTATTTCACTATAAAAAAAAAATCGAAAAAAATTGAGAATTTGGGCAGTCTCTTTAAATGTTTGTAGAGTAGGATATTCTTATGATAATGTGTATAAAAACATAGTGTCTGGTACTTAGTTCTCCGGTAATGACAGCTAATAACACCATGGTACCATTATTATAACATAGAAGTGCCTGTTCTTTTCTGGATGTAATATTAATTTATCAGCTCTTTAATGCTTGTCAGTGATATTGTTCAAGGATCTCTTTGTGTCTGGTAGGTTCCAGGAGAGACTCAAGGTGACAATTATTTTACTGGAAAGAAAACCATTGAAACAGTCAAAGCAGTAAGTTGATAAAGGATGTAGTATCTTGTTTTTAAATAGGATCCCAACTTTTTAGTACAAGTCTGTATCAACCCAATAGCCCTTTTGTGGCAAAAAGTTGATGAAATTTACAGAGATCATAAACTCTGTTTCCCTCCCTTAACCAAGGACATGAATAGTGCTGAATCTGTTTGATCAGTGCATGGTTTCTAGAAAGGCAAGCTTAATCTCCTGAAAGCATCATTCAGATGTTCCTGGGAGCTGATCTATCTACTCAAGGTGTCCACAGTCTCACCTGATTACACATTTAGTCTTCCTTTTCATTAAAAAAAGAAAAAGAAAAACCAAGGACATCTTTAAATGCTGTTTGGCCCTCTACTGGGACATCTTTATTAAATCAATTCAGGCTATTTCATTTGGTGATTTTCTAGACAGGCCTTCCAGTCGCAGTGTTCTGGGATAATGGAGTGTGTTGTGATGATTTCTGTCCTTTGTCATCTGTAGGCTGAGAGGATCATGGAGGCTATTGAATTATATCGGGAAGAAACTGCAAAAATGAAAGAGCACAAAGCCATCTGCAAAGCTGCAGGGAAAGAGGTAACACAGTCCATTAAGTTATGCTCTAAGAAACGTTTATAAATAGAGACAATTCCTGAAGAGAAAACCATTGTTTTAGGATTTATTAACTCAGATCAGGAAATGAGATAAATGTAATAGAATATTTTCTAATTCAAATATTAGAAGGAATTGAGGAACTGTGGAAAGGAGGAAGCCTGGTCTTAATAAAAAGGGAAAGATAGAGAATTATAGATTGAGATATTATTGTATTGGGTAGAAACTCATGTTCCTGCTTCGGTTTGGGAGGTAAGGTAACTGAGTCATGCATTTCTAGTTGCAACTATTGCCCCAAACTCAGTCATAAGCATTGTTGAAACTAAAAGGCCTGATAGTTCTTTCATATTCTTTCAGTTTTTAGGGTCTCTCTTTTCTCTTCAAAACTAAAATGCTGTTATCACCGTGCATGTGACAAGCGCTATCAGAGTTTTGTTTTTTAGTGACCTGATGTAATACTTTCTTCATAGGTTCCTCTTCCCATCAACCCCATCCTGATGGCTTATGGCAATATCTCTGTGAGTAGACTAACAGTTTTCCTCTTGTCTATCAAAAGTTACTTTCAGTGATATGAGAGAAAGTGAAGAGACATGGTTTGAGGATGGATGTATTAGGGAACATTTTGTCATTAAAAAGAATCTCTCTTGAATGATGGAATCCTCTAGTATATTTTGTATTTCAAAAGTACCATTTTAGTGTAACCTCCAAGTCATCCTTTTTGGTTGGACTCGACTGGCATTCTTCTATATTCTAGTGCTTATTTATGTTCAGTATCTAAAGCCCTCTGAGATTCTGTTCATCTGCTTTGAAATTGAAGTTCTCGGAGGAAAAGTTGACATAAATCAGTCAGATAAAGGAGGAGGGAGAGTCATGGACAATGAATGCTTTTCTAGCAGTCTCCATTTACTTAGTACCTTACACGCATGTATCATGCATCACAATAATCATGTGAGTCCGAGTATCTTCATCTTATAGACAGGAAACTGGCCTGGCTTACAGAAAGAAGGTTGCACAGTTGGTAAGTGACAGCACTGGACTGTGAGCCCAGATCTGACTGACTCCAAACCCACGCACGTATTGCCATTTTAAAACACTGTTCCTCACGTGAGAGAGAGGGATCACCAGTGTTTAGGAGATGGAAGTAAGACACTGTTGGTGGGAAGCAACCAAGAGTTCCACTAATACTATTATGCTTCCCTCACAGCCTTCAGCTTATGTGTTGGAGATTTTTAAAGGAATCAAGTCAAGGTGAGGCCCAGTGCATGATTGTTATAATTTGTCAGCTAACAACCAAATGCCTGTCTGAACACGAGATAAGTAAAAATACAATTGATGGTGATCTTCTGTATAGATATAACAGTCAAAATTTTGGTAGAAAATAATTCCTTAGAGTGTTCATTTTAAAGTAGAACTAGGAGGCTCCTAAAATATGAAGGGAGGTATTTTTAAGGACAAATGAAGGGATGGTGCTACTTTACATTGTAGGTAATAAAATTATCTGTAATTTAATTAATTTAATGCAAGTATAGTACGAACTGTTAACATTGTTTTGTTGTATATTTCCTTTGGCTTGTTTTCTGTGTTACACACAGTTGGAGTAATACACAATTTTGTATCCTGTCCTTTTTCACAGAATGTCCTGAGCATTTACTCATGTTATTAACTTTCTTCAGAACACATCACTGGGTTAATTTAAAATATTCCATTGTATGAATAATTACTATTGGATGTTGCTTTTGTTTTTTGCTCTGATTACTGCTACTTCAGTGAATCCCTTTATATCGAAACCTCTGTCATCATGTTGATTATTTTTCCAAAGAGAGTCCTAGCAGTCTAATAACCAATCAGTGGACAAAAGCTTTGTAAGAGTTTATGTTGCTGAATTACTTTCTAGAGTGCTTGTACTGATTTTAACCAGGCTTTTAAAAATCCTTTGCCAGTTTGAGAGGCAAAAGGTAGTATTGTATATTTTAATTTCTTTTGATATTTAACAGAATTAAAATTTTATATTTTCCATTTGTATTTTCTCATGTGAATTTTTACTTTCCCTTTCTCCCTTGCTCTTTAATAGTTTCTCTTACTAGTTTTCAAGAATTGTTTGTTTTTTGTCACGTATTCTTGGAATGTTTCTTGTTTGTGACTTAGCTTTTGGTTTATTTGTGAGTTTGACCTACTAAAAGTTACATTTTCTTAACAGTTCTGAATATCTAAATATATCCCTTACAAGAAATAAACAGGACCTTTGGAAGGACATTGAGGAAACTTCCCTAGAGGAATATAAAAGATAATCTAGATTAATTGAGGAACTATGCATTCTTAGATGGGAAGATTCTGTGTTTAAAGATCTAGGTTTTTTTTTTAACTAATTTATAGGTATATGATCCCAGTTGAAATTCTCTTGAGATTTCTAATTGTAATTGATGAAATGATACTAGAACTAATTTAAGAAAGGTAAAACAAACCAAACCAGAACAACAAGAGGGAGCTATTCTAGTTTAAAAAGCTAGATTATTAGCAAAATTAAAATAACACAGGATTGTGTTCAGAATCAATCATCAGAACAGACTTGAGGGCCCTGAAACACTTATACATATATATATGTATATAAGGATTCAATATATATTTAAAAAAGTATCATGTAAAGATGGATATTCAATGAAAGACTTTGGAGAAATTGGTTATTTGGAAGAAAAAAAAGATTCTCCTACCATGCCATGGATCAGAATGTGTCAAATAGGTTAAAATATTACATATAAAAAATAAAACATTGAAAAGAGAGATCTAGCCAGAAAAATAATGAATATTTAACTTTGAATGGGTAAATTCAAGTGTAAAAGCAGAAGAAAAAAATAGTAGAGGAAAAGATTTAAAATTTGCCCATGTTAAGACATGTCACGTTTGTTCTTTTCTTCAGTGAGCTGGAAGAATCTCTGCTTGTGCTGCCTTTCTCTTACGTCCCAGACGTTCTTAAGCTCTTCAATGAATTCATCCAGCTGGGCCTGGATGTCGAACTGATGTGTAGGTGCCTCTTCTTTCTCCTCAGGTAACGCTCTTTTCTAAAGAATACCACGTCTGCTCAGCATAACTGCTCTAGTACGACTTTAACTGAAGGTGTCAGCACTTTGGGATCAAGAAATCTAGTGTCTCAGATTCAGAGACTGTTAGAGAATCTCACTGCCGTCTGACATGAATGATTCATTGTCCTTTGGAACCGAGTATAAAGCGATGGCAGTGATGACCCGCATCTTCATGTCGTGAGAGTCAGGACACTGCTTGGGACCCTTTAGCCAGGCGTCGGTCCCTGGGACTCGGTCTGACACAGTAGCTCTGGTGCTTGTCAGTTTGGGGAAAGCCCATTGCCGAATGGCCAGTTTGCCTCATTTGGTGTTTCCATTTAACTGCTTAGTTTAAGCAAATGGTTCTGTTTTGTCCTACTAACAGCATTTTAATGAACAGTGGGTTTTCCCCAGGCCAGTATCCCTACAGTGGAAAAGTTGGGAGCCAAGAAATGAAGAAGATATTTTCGTTAGATCATATTCTTAAATACGGAGAATTCTTGTTACTATGTAATGGAGAAGAATATGTTTAGGAAAGCTTAAGAATATTTTCTTGTTTCCCAATTTCTGTCGCTCAGTCTCAAGCTGCTATAGCAGAGGACAGGAATAGAGACAAATTGAACATTCCTTAGAATACTGTTTGAAGACAAAATAAAAACTGGTCAGCGATACCAAATAGTTAAAAAACAGGTGTATTTAGTGAATTGATATTTGGTGACTTGAACTGTTTGCATGATTTTAAACTCTCTATTCCTTTTATTCTCTCAGGATAAAAGAAGAACACTGATACATTTATATTATTTTGTTGCCATATGTATAATTTGGGGCAGTTAGAAGGACATGAATACATACTTAACGGTATTACTAATAATTTTTCACTGTGGTATTATATGGTGCTGTTGAATCAGAATTACTGATTCTAACAGAAATAGCACGAGTACTTCCAGCCTGTCAGAGGGTTGCAGAGGGTCACTCCCTCACGGGTGGAGGTAGCAGGGCCCTACTGGGAGGGAGGGTGAACATGGAGATGACAGAAGCATGAGTTCATCGAGGGCATCTTGGCACTCTAGGCCAGAGCTTGACTCTGATTAATGACTGTCTCTTTTTTGCTGTTGCTTTATTAGAAATATTGATAAATTTTAATTGAGTTAGCATTTCTTAAAAAGCAAATCATTTTCTCCCTGAGCTTTCCATAAAATATTGTCAAAACCTATGGCCACCTGGTAGATTGCTGGGAAAAGAGTCAGCTTTGCAAATGAGTTGAAGCTGTCATAAGGTTTAGGATAGTATTTTTAAAATTATCATCAGAACTGAATAGTAAAGAAGAAACTTCTTGAGCTTTTTTTTGCCAGAAGCATTTCTATACTTCCATGATCTGATAAAATGAATCTTTTTGATACTGTGTCTCTTTGTTATTCTAACAGGGATAAATAGAGCCAGAACCACTATCCCTCCTTGTAACATGACTATTTTATTTTTCTATTAGGATTCACTTTGGGCAGATCACTAGCAACCAAATGCTTGTGCCAGTGATTGAAAAATTAAAAGAAACGACTATTTCAAAAGTCAGCCAAGTCCGAGTAAGTATATTTGTAAAAAGACAACGAGAGAAGGCAAATCCTGGTGCGTGTGGGTCTGAGAAGTAGCGTGGCGTCTGGGGCCCGTCTATGGCGGTACTGACCAGAAGTACATCTGTACTTGAGATAAGATTTTAGTTGGAGCTGATAGAAATAGGAAAAAACAAGAAAAGACCTGAGGGGAAAATGCATAACAACACCTGAAGCGCAGGAGGCTCTGACTCACAGAAGCTGCTCTGTTGAACTGAACTGAAGTGGGAGACAGTCTGTGTGATCTTTCTTGTGTTCCTCCCCAGGATGTTATCGGCTTCAATATGGCAGGTCTTGATTATCTCAAGAGGGAATGTGAAGCAAAAAGTGAAGTTATGTTTTTTGCTGATGCTACCAGCCACTTAGAAGAGAAGAAGAGGAAGAGGAAAAAGAAGGAGAAGCTAATTTTAACACTGACTTAGAACTGAAAAGTGGTGCCTTTCTTTACTTTTTATCTAAAAGGACTTGTAAACTAAGCAGCAGAATTGGTGTCATACTTAAACATAACCAAATAACAGAGTGTATTGTTGTGTTGCAGAAGACCTCAGGATGTGGGTCCCAGCTTTGCCTGGGGGAATTCCGACCCTGGACTATGGGTTCCCTTTCTTGGATTTATCTACAAGATTAGTTTAATATCACCCTGTGTCTTCAAAGATTGAGCCTTGCAGGAGGTGTTCCCTTTATATTCAGCAGGGAGCAAAGAACTTTTTGAACTACATATTTGTTTCACTAGAGCTGAAATGAACATTTCAAAGTTTTGATTTCTTTTATGGCAGAAGATTTGTTGGTTGATTTGTGACTCCTTGTATTAGGTCTTACCTGCTGCTGGCACAATCAGGTGCACGATTGATTGTCCTCTGCCCCTAAACGCAGAAGGGGAAGTAGAGAGCCGAAAGGAACCATAGAAATTGCCTAGAACCATCTCCTTAAAGTTAACCTCTTGCAGGTTGTTATATCTGTATATAAAAGTATCCTCATTGCTAATTGTTTATACTTCTCTAAATAAAAGAGTTGTTTGTAATTAAAGCATAGTCAGGCTGAGATGCCTTAGTTGGGCTTCTGAGTGATCATTACAGCATAGACATACACATATATATGTGCACATATATCAGTATGGTAGGGATTTGGGGAGGTGGAAACGTTTCAGGAAAAGAAACTGACATTCTTCTGGGCTTGGGATTTTTCTTTGTAGGAAGTTTTTTAATTACTAACTGAACTCTTTGTTATAGTTCTATTCAGATTTTCTGTATCTTCTTGAGTCAGTTTCAGTAGTTTGAATCTTCCTATGAATTTGTTCATTTCATCTAAGTTGTGTTGTACTACCATTTACTTCCCAGTCTCAGAGCTGCACTTCTGTGGCATGGCTCTATCTAACCCAAACCTCAAATCTGTTATTGTTCTAAGCATAACAGTCACTGAAATGAGGTGAGGAATATGGTAATAATACTTGTTGGGCAAAATTAGAATTTTGACAAAGAGTTTCTGATGCATAGTGTGGAGTGGGGGGGATTCTAGGTGCTTCACAGTCTGAAGACTCAGTCTTTTCTGTAGATGGCTACCTGCCACCAGGAAAAGGAGTTAGGTACTTAATTCTGGAAAGATACCTTAATTCTTGAGTGAACCAAGGTGGAATCCATATCATGTTTGTGCTTCGTGGAGTTATTTATCAGAACATAAAGAAATTGCAGCATTTGCCATTAGTGTTTTTGATGGTTTCAAACCAAAACATTCCAGGAGACCACCCTACATGAATATGTTTTAAAAGTGCTGTTTTCCCAAAGCTTTGACACCTTTTAAGATTAACAATACCAGGGGATTTAAAGGTGTTTCTCTCTGATGAATTACACTAATCAGAGAGAAGGAGAACTTGGGATAGATGAAGTGATGTGTATAGTAATTGAGGTACAACTTGTGGCCACAATACTTGGAACTCCTTAACCCTAAATGTTTGAGGTTAACCAGTGAGTTAAAATTAAATTTTAAGTCAGGTAGATTACTAGTCATGTCAGCATTTATTTGCTTAGCCAGCCATTGGCTAATCTTTAGTCCAGAAACCATTTAATGAATAACATCTCTTGCAAATGATGCCATGCTACCTATAGAAGCCTTTAGTGTCGTAAAGAAAATCCTCATGAATAAGAAGTTTATTAGGAGTATAATATCTAAATATCTAAGCTTATTAAAATATATATAATATCAAAATGTGTATGTATAAATATATACACCATGTATAAATTTATATGCATGTAAATTACGCATACATATTTATATGTGTATACATCAACACATATATGTATCTTATCTCCATGTGAAGAATATACGCTTAACAATTTTGAGATACCCTGACTGGAAGTCAGGTTGCTTGGTATACTTAGTATTAAATAGTTTCCCAGTAGCAAGTGTCAGAATTCATGTCTTATACCCCCCAAATCTAGTAAACCTACCAGAATGTAGGACAGTGGCCAAGGAGGTGTGATGCCTGTCGCCTGGCGCAGGACCACACCCAGGGCCCCACTCCCGCACCAGCTGTGGCCGATGAGCCTGCTCGGTGCAGCCTTTCCAGGCCGAGCGGGCAGGAGCTTGGGAAGACGCCAGCCGGCCTACGTACACAGTCTGCCCCCTTTCCTCCCAACTGAAGGCCGTGAGTTTCGAGATGAGACAGGTTCTTAAGGGTAAAACCACCTTATGTTCTAAGTCCCGGCACTTTATGTTTCTGAGGTATTGTGGGATCCAAGAACAGCTCTGATAGGTTTTTAGGGCAGAGCGCCCACGGTCCAACAGTCACCAGCCTGATGCTGTTAGGGCCTGGTGCTAGCTGTCCTTGTGCGATCCCTTTCCCTTGAGTGGGGGCTGGACCCGGGGACTGGTTTCTGAAGTAGAACACAGCAGAGAGAATGGGCTGTCCCTTCCAAGATGAGGTCGTGAACCATTGTGAATTCTGCCTTGTTCACATTCTGTCAGGCTCTTCTTGCTTTCTTTGATGAACCAAGCTGTCAGGTTGGGAGCTGCCCTGAGAAGCCCACATGGCAAGGAACTGCATCCTGCCAACGACTGAGTGAACTGAAAGCACATTGCCCCTAAGCCAGAGCACCCAACTGAGCTGTAGCTGGGTGCCACAGAAGCTATGAGATCATGAATATTTGTTGCTTTAGGCTTCTAAGTTTTGGGGTAATTTGTTACTTAGCAACAGATAACTAATAGCTTTTACAGAGCACATTATCTCATCTGGTTATGTTTCAGATTCTTATCTCCAATAGCCTACCATCAGAGACTTAGTGTGACGTGCTTACTGGCTCAGAGTAAACACAGAATATGTTACTATCATTACTGTGTGAGACACAAAAATATAGAATGGTCACAGTACACATAAACAGAAGAGATTGGAAAGAAACAGACTAAAACGTTTTCTGTCGGCGCTGGGTGATGTTGCAGAAAATCTTTGCAATAAATGTTTATCTTTAAAATGAGGAAGTACAATAGTTGTCTTAAGTCATTAATTCTGTGAAAATATAAACAAAGGCATAAAAGCACCATCACTTGAGATATGTGTTAGGTGGATTCATGAAGTTACTTTTGATAGATTGGTGCCAACAAGAATTAGGAATCTGAAAGGTATTCCATAGTTTTCAAAATTGTCCAGGTGGAGATGCAAACTTCACCATTTTTCAGTTTGGGGTAACAGAAAGGGGCCATATGACCACGGAGGGAGGCAGAGATTGGGACAGGTCCCGTCCCACAGCACCAGGGATTCTGGTGCCACCAGGAGCTGGGAGAGCATGGAACAAGCTTTCCCTCAGCCTCCAGAAGGAACCAACCCTCCCAAACCTTGGTTTCAGACTGCTGGCTTCCCTGAACCGCAAGAGGGTAACTACTTGTTGTTTTAAGCGACACAGTAAGTGGCAATTTGCTCTGGCAGCCCCAGGAAACCAATAGATTTTGATCCGGGGGTGGGGGGAGGCGGTGCTGCGCCAATACCCATAACTGGGGGTGCGTTTGGAGCTGGGTGATGGTTGAAGGCTGGAAGAGTTATGGGCCACATGATAGAAAATGTCTAGATGGCCTCAGAGACTGTTGGTAGAAATGTGGACATTAAAAGCAGTTTTGGTGAGGGCTCAAAAGGAAGTTGGGGACAGTAAAGAAAGCTGCTATCATTCCAGAGAACTTCTACATCATTGTGAACAATATGTTGATAGAAATGTGAATGTTAGAGTGGCCTCTGGTGAGACCTCAAACAGAAATGAAGAGCATATTACTGGACACTGAAGGAACAGTGATCATTGCTACAAAGTAGCAGGCAACTTGGCTGAGTTATGTTCTGCTTTTGGGTGAAAAGTAGAACTTGTAAACAGTGAGTATGAATGTTTAGCTGAGATTTCCAAGCAAAATATGGAAGATGTGGCCTGGTTTCCTGCTGCTTATGGTAAAAATGCAAGAGGAGAGTAATAAATTGAGGAAGGAACTGAGTAGCAAAAAGGAACCATGACATGATGATTTGGAAAATTCACAATCTGTCCATTATTGCAGAAGATGCTAAGGCATGCTCTGGAGAGATCACCATAGGTGTGGCTGGAAACCTGCTGGAGAGATTAAGTTTGTGACCTTAGATAACAATCAACCATCTCAGCAGAAGCAGGAATAGAGATGCAGTTATCACGGAAGAGCCTGTGGAGAGCCCTTGTGTGTACTGGCGTGGTTTGCCTTGACACCCCACAAGACTGAAAGATGTTTGAGAAAGTTCTATCAGCAGAAATCCTGCCAGGGACACAAATGGGACAAAATAAAATACCCAGGGAAGACTCATTTGAGATAGGCAGACATTGGAGTGATTGAGCGATAAGCCAAGACACACCAAGGATTGCTGGCATGCTCAAGTACCAGAAGAGAGGCACGTAACAAACTCTGCCCCAGAGTCTCCAGAGGAATCAGCCTCGCCCACACCTGGATTGCAGCTCTCTAGCCTCTTGAACTGTGAAAGAATGAATGTCTGTTCTTTTGAGCCACCTGACTTGGGGCACTGTTAGGGCGACCCTGAGAAACTAATACTAGGTGTTACTTGCCTTCTCTGATGAGCATATAGTGGAGGTTTCCAGAGGCTGTGTAATGTGTGGTATGGTGACAGATTGGACACAGAGCAGATGTGAGAATCCAACTATGTTCCATTAAGCCAGACATTAAAGAAATTTGCAAAAATATAAAACAATGCCCCTCTTAATAAATTTTTGTTTAGGAAAATAGTGTCTTTTCATTAAAAATCTATTTGTTAATATACTGGGTTTACTATTGCTTTTACATAAGTTTAAAATATTTCCATTTTAATCCTAATTTAATAAATGTAATAGAGATGATCCATATAAACAAAAGTTCTTGGGATACTCAGTTATTTTTAAGAATGTATAAGGAATCTTGTGTCCAAAACGTTCTGAGAACCTAGACTTAAAAATTATCAAGTGCAAAAGGGCATGCTGGTGTCTGTGCTTCTGCTCTTCGGAGATTAAACACTGAAAACGGCACTCAAAGAATGAACTTCAGAATCACATTGAATGAAGTGAGTTAGATTTTTATTTCTTCTACTTAAGATTCTCTAAGCCTCAGCTTCCATATTTATAAATCAGCAAATTCAGTATGAGGATGTGATGTTATAATGTATATAAAGAAGTAGCTATTATAGTTATCAAAAACAAGCATTTTCTTTCCACGAGGCCAAGTGGCTCATTGGTTTCCAGCTGTAAGAAGAGGTCTAAGGCCTCAAATTTGAATGGCTGACAAATTTTTGTTTATTACTTACTGGCCTTAATATGGAGAAACTTTACGGGACATGAAGACTCCAAGTGAGGAGGAGGAAACTGTAGAAGTCCTCTGGACCATGGGGTTTTCTTTCCCCTGGGGAAAATCTTTTGGTCTCTTTTCATAATTGCTGCTTGTTAAAACTGGTAAAATATTCATTAAGGACTGTGATTCTCATGACCAAATAATTAGTAAATATAAATGCAGATAACATTTTAGAATAAGAACCTCTCCTCTAGAACTATTAGCTCAATTTTAGGTACTTTTCTGTCTTATGCAAATTCTGCATGTTCAGGCTTGGGGATGAAGGATGGATAGTGATTTCTTGTAATGTCTTCTGTTCCCCCCACTCTGTGTTTCTCTGCCAACTGGCCTTTCTATAGGAGCCATCCATCACCATAACCAGGCCCCAAGCCGTATCAACACCCAGATTCCATACTTTTTTTTGGTGTGGATGGGGACAGATCTTGAGAAATGGGCTATGAGCTATCATTATTGACACTGGAAATGATAAAAGATCTAATAAAACTTTGTGACAGGTGGTTTTTTTGTCTACAGGCAAGTGTTGAAATGATTGACTTGCTTAGCAGCGAGCGTCGGGTGCTCTGGCTCAGCATCTACTAACCTGCGTGGAGAGGATATCAGAAGACTCAGTTGAATTCCCAGGGTAAACACAACTGGCTCTTTGGTCAGTTTCCTTCTATTACTGCAGAAGAACCCTGCCATCAAAGCCCACCGAACAACAAGAAGAAATGACATTCCCAGGAGGCCCTTCCGGACCACCCCGCTGACTGCAATCCTCAACAGTCCCTACACCCCCTGCCCCACTTTATATTTTTCTCCACCATACTTAATAACCTTATAGTCCATATTTTACTGATTTCGTGTATTGTCTGTCCCCCGCTGGAATGTGTTTTTGTCTCTTTTGTTCATTGCTGTATCCCAGTGCCTAGAACAGTTCACTAGACACTAGGTGTACACTAGACACGTTCTAGCTTTGAAAGAATGAGCAAATGAATTCAGCTCCATTTCTACTGAAATCAAGATTATCTGACACAAGTTCTAAATTCCTCCTTCGCCTCAAAACATCTGGATCTTAGCCCTCGTTACTGTCTACCTTGCCGAGAATAACCCTTCCGCTCTGTTGGTAACTCTCTCTTTGTATACTGCTCTTTCAATTATTTCCTTGCATTCTTATTTTTAATGTTTCACTTCTGATCCATTCTTTTCAGCCTACAAAAATACTGAAGTCTACACTAAACTGCAGATCTCTCCTTTGCTCTGTGGCTTTCCTGATGTACCATACTCTCTTGCTCTTCCCTTTATACATTTTCTTGAAAGAGTATACTCCATGTTTCTGCTTTCTTAACATCCAGTCTTTACCTCTTGCAATTTAGTCTTTGTTCCAATCAGATCTAGAGGTCCTGTTTAAATCTGAATTCTACCTCTATATAGCATCTGCCAACTATGTCTTTTCCTTGGAATTTTGCTTTCTGAGATTATTTCATGGTTTTCTAATTTCTTGTTCTATTTCCATTGGTAGCTCTTCTTCCTTCTAAACAGACCCCGAATTCCTGCTCCTTTCCCATACCTTCAATTATCATCACTGTGTAGATGATGCTTAAAATTAGATCTCCAGTTTTGACTTCTCAACTGAGATCCAGTCCTACATATCCATTATCCATTACTTGAGCCCCAAACCTTGGAGTTGAATCTCTTACTTCCTTTTACCAGTGGGTTCCATCTCAGATTTTACAGTTCCCTGTGCCAAACGTCTTCATCCATGTCCCTCTTCCATGTCTACTGTTGTCACGCTATAGTTCGTGCCCTTACCCTTGGCCTATCGAAGCAACCTTCCAATGGCTCTTGTCCAACATACCTGCAATACCACTAGATTCTGTTTTATAAAGATATGCTGATGATATCACCCACTGGATCAGAAATCTTCATTGATTCACTGTTGCTTATACAATAAAGTTTAAGCCAAGGATTCAAAATCTTTCACAACTTGATTCCAGCTAACTTTCCCATTATATTTCCTAATATTCTGTAAGTTTTGAACAGATTGAACTCCTTGCTAATCCTCCCAACATCTGGAGCTTTCCTAGTGCAGGGTTTGTTTATTCTGTTTCATCTCAGTTCATCAAAAGTGTTTGCATTCTATAAGAACCAGTCCAAATATCAAACAAGTACATAACTGCAACACAGAGCAATATATGATTCATGTACTTGGAGTACATTATAAGAATCAAGGGAAAAGACTATTTCTGTTACAAGATTATGTGAGTCTTTAAGACAAGAGTCCAATTTTCATATTCATTCATATATGACAAAATATTTCATGCAGTACCTTGAAGAGGTTCTTGATATCTATTTTGATATCTATAGGCAAGAGATACCAATATGAAATTATATGTGTGTAATCTAGTGAATATCCATCCAACTTTTATAAAAAGAAGGTATCTCCTATTCAACAAGATTACAAATTTGATGACAAAGACTGGCTTTTCAAAAAAAATTCTGATCGTGTGATACTCCATAGAGAGCCGGTAACAATATTTACCCATCCTGCAGTTACAGCACATGTATTGTGTCAAGGCATTTTGCTAGATCCTTGCAAAGATGGATGAAGACACCATCTTTGTTCTAAAAAGTTTAACAGTGTGGTTTTAAAAATACAATTAATGAAGCTATGGAGTGCAGGTATGAGGGGTTAGAAAGCAGCACCGCGACTCCCATGTCTTCCTTGCTCAGTGTAATTTTGCACTCTTTATGATCACCCAGATTGAACTTTAAAAGGATATTTGCTTCCACAGGTAAGAACAGGACATCATGCTCAGTCATGATCTCAATATTGTGAGAGATGTGTGCCAATCCTTTGGCACCATCCTTTCCAACAGCCATGGCAAATAACTCCACTTTCAGTTCTGTCTGTAAACCAGCGGCCACCTATAAGACACAATGTAGCTTTAGAATCAGACAAGAGTTCAAATCTTGGTTTGAATACTAATTTGGGCAAATTACTTAAACTCTCTAATCTTGTTTCCTCATCTACAAATTTGGCACTGATGAATGGTTGCTCTTTCAGCATTTACAAGAATTACTTCATAGGCTAGTTCAGTAGAATTCCATTGAGTAAATGGGACCCAGGATAAACTGTTGAAGGTGACAATTTTAGGTGCTGTTTAGGAAAAACATAAGGAAACTAAATGCCGGATATTAGAGGTGGCACTGAGGGTAAATTTTTGCAATGTCTATAATTGTGTTATTTTTTGAATGTTAGTAGTGAGTTTCTGTCTTTTGGCATCCTTGCTGATTGAGACAAATTTAACCTAACATAGATACAAATTCAATCTAAGAGACTGGCTGAATCCCACCACTTCCCTGCCCTGCCACTTGGCTTACAGTATTCCTAATGTAGGCCCTATAATGTCACAAAGCCAGTAGAGGGAGACAGAATTTGTTTAAATGCCAAACTGCTAAGTCTGAAAGCTACATGGAAGAGGTCCATCGCAACAAAGAAAAAAACCTGACGTAAAATAAAGAAGAAACACAGCAAGCCACGGCTTCTTGCCTTGTTCCTTGAAGAGAGTATTAGCCAGGAAAGAAAGAGGTGTTTACAGTTCTAAGCTGCCTCTCCAGGAGGCGGGTTACGCAGACCTGAGAACAGTTATCTGGAAGAAAAATCAGAAACGACTATATGGAAAGCAATTAGAAACCAGTAATTTTTTTCTTCAATATAGTTTTATAAATAATAGAACTGGAAAGTGTTTCAGTTTTTTCAACAAAATTGGGCTTGTGAAAATCTGAATACTGGATGCTATCCAACGGCTGCATCCAGGCCCTCCGTCCTCCAAGGCCGACGGTGAGCGCAGGGCTGGGGAGCAAGGGCGTTCTGTGCGGGAGGAGCGGGAGGGCTGCCGTCACGCGGGCTCCCCCACGCTTCGGGCGTACTCGTTCAGTGTTGGCGGCTAACCAGGCCGACCACCGGCTAGAGGCACATACGGGGAAGTCTATAGATTATATTTTTACCAGAGCCAAAACCTACCATCAAAAAGGAAAAAGAACAACAACAGAAAACTAACAGTATAGAGTGAGCTTCAAAGAATACATGCTGAATTTTGAATACCCATAAAGGCTGATGCAGCAGTCATTTTGACTCATGGCCCAGTCCCTACTCTAAATGAAAAAGATTTGCTAATTTCCCAGTGGAAGAGCTTGCTTCAATTTTTGATTTGGCTTTATACTGTGAAGATTCTGAAATCCTGATACAGTAAAATGATGAATTGTTTCAAAGAGGTGTTCGTGAATTAGTGGATCTAACCCCAAACTGTATCTCTGTTTGGAATTGCTGTTGCATATTACTATTTTATAGATCCTAAGATATTAGGGCTGGAAGAAGGCTAAGAAATTATCTGGTCTACGTGTCTTCTTTTACAGATGAGGGAAACAAGCAGCAGAAGATTAATTAACCAACAAATCACAAGCTGCTTGGTGGCAGAGCCGTGCCAGGAAGTCGCAGAGTCTGTACTATACCAAACCAACCCTTCTGTGCCAACACAGAACAACTGTGGCCTCTTTAAGATCTTGGGACTGAGTGGACACTGTGTGCTGGTCATGGAACTGGATGCCTTGGCTCAGTGTATGGGCCACGCGTGCCCTCCGCTGGGATGAATGGTGTACGTGTCCCCCAGCTCCCTCCCTTCATTCTGGCCCTCAGCCACACATCTCGAGTTCCCGCTACATGCCTATCTCTGTAAGCTCCTTATATATTTTACTCATTTTCAACATCCCCTATATACCCTGGCACTAGCAGTGACATGTGGGAGGAACTCAAAAGTTTGTTCAGTAAACTGAAAGGTATTAAAGCAGCAAGATGATATACCGGCTAAGAAATAAATATTGGCATTTACAAGTGTGATTTCATTATATTTTGATACAAACTTTAGTTTACATCATATGGCATTTCTGAAATTATAATTTAAAGTAAGTGGCAATATACAGATTTATACTAAATGCGCCGCTTAGGGGAATGAATCAAAGCCGTAACAGGCTGACATTTTAAAATTTGTATTTTCAGACATTTTGGAGAAATGAGGAGGCTGATTAATTTAATATACTACTACTTCTTAGTATGCCACTAAATAATATTCTCTGGCAAACACCAAGAGAACAAACCAGGTTTACATAAAATATAAAGAATGGAATATTTATTTTTCTAAAGGATTTTTCCCTTGGATATCTTTAGGTTGCTTTCCAAGTGCATATTAAATCATCTTTCATTTTTAAAAAGGCATTTTCATACAACTGTACTTAACTGTAAATGGTGGGACATGTGAGGTGAACTTCAGAAATGTTTCCATAGCTGGCAGTTTAATCCTATTCACACATAGGATCTGTCTCACGGGTATCGCATGAAGTAAGTGACATCAAGCCACATAATCTACCAATACCAGGCATCTTTTGCTTATGATACTAGAAAAACTAGACTTACACATGGTTTAAAAGGAATGGGTAGGTTGGCTATTTCCGGTTTCACTGAAAACACATATTTATAGGCCAACACATGAACACATACGAAAGATAGTGTAGAGGACTTACAGGTCCCGGTTTGTAAGTCACTTTCAGTCCTGTGCTGGGTGACGGCTGCTTCACCGTAAACCTACCAGGCAGAAAGATGGGAGTAAATTTATGCCACAGTGAAAAACATGAGCAAAGGATGAACTGGGAGGTTATAAAATCAGGGAGGGGTTCATATTCGCTACACAGGAGCAGGGGGTCTCTGCCATTAGAAAAACAACCTGATATTCAATTGGGAGAAGACTCGGGGGCCCATTTCCAACAGCCTTTCCAACAGTTTTCATCAGCGTCAGACTCCAACCCAACTTGCAGCCCTTGTTGTCGGAATGCTGACAAGCAGCGTGGGCCGGAGCAGAGTGTTGTAGATGTTGGCTGGTGTGCGCACTGCAGCGTAGCCTCCGGCGTGAACCCAGATGCTGACTGCCAGATCATTAAGCTGAAGAATAAAGGCTCTTTCGGAAAGCAGTGGAGCCTGGGAGCTACTCTTGCTCTATCGTGGTATGGGGTTTGCATGTTTGGGGAGAAGAGAAACAGAAAAGGCTCAGAAAATGTTGGAGAATTTGAAAAGCCCCGTGCTCACATGGGGTGCCTATTGATCGCCCCTCTTGTGGTTTGTGGTTCTTCCTGAAGTTTAAAGACGGGAGTGAATTAAAATGCCAAGGAAAGCCTACCTCCATGTTGACCCCAATCCCACTCTCTCTGCCATCAGCTTTGCTGTCTGCCCCGTGGTGGCTGAATTGAACAAGATGAGGAATGAAATCTCTAAAGCTAAAATTCTATACTAGACAGACAGGACTTGCACAGATGAGTTTTATTAGTTTGAAAATAACTGTCTACTTCTCCCCACCCACTCTGTTGGCAACAATCTAAAAAAACAACAATGCCTTATCTGATGGCCTGGGCCCCTCATCAGCTTGTTTCTGAGAAAGCAAACATGATTCCTTAAGTTGGAGAATCGCTTCAACTAAAATGGGACATTGATCTTTTAAGTTGGATGCCTCTGTGGCTTTGCTCCATAGGATTTCCAATCCTGAGTCCAGAATCACAAACATTCTTGAAGGACTTGCTATTTACACTGAGAAAAACTGCGATTGAAACAAACATTTGCTCCTTTTTTTTTTTTATGGGGAAAAGACTCCACATTATACTTGTTTAATTCAAAATAGAAGAGAGGAGATTTGGTCACTGCAAATTCTCTTGCTAGAGATCTATGGGAAATTGACCTAATGGGAGGACTGAACTGCCCACGAAGCAGGGACCTCGGTGTGTTTATAAACAGGTGCCTTCCATGAACTGGTGCTCCAGAGATCTGAGGTCTAGCCTTGCTCGTGTCGACAAGACTATAAAACAACTTACTCGGTTTATTCTTTTGTAATAGTCTCCACGGTTTCTACTGGCTTTAAAATTCTATTGGTCTTGATCTGGAAATGAAAAACTAACTCGTTTTCTGGTCATTGCAGGCCAGATATAGTATATTTTCAACCTCGAGTATAAACTGTGAACTAAGGTATTTGTTATTAATTCCAAGTCAGATCTTCAGAATCAAAATGATCCTAATAACTCAGGTTAATTTTTTCCCCTTTAGTCTTAATTATGCAGAAATAATATAATTAAATCACTTTTAGATCATAAAGTACAAACAAATGTCAGCTGGTATTATAACTGGTGGTAGATTTGAAAAACAGACTTTCAAGTTTTGGGTGTTACTGTAACACTTGTAACCCCTTCATTTTTTGCTAATGTAGATGAGGTCTTATTATTCATTCCAAAGTATGAATAATAATTAATGGGAGGGCAAGGAAGCACCTGCTACATAGAGGCTTGGCAGGTATTGAGTTGAAGAAAGAGTGAATGAAGGAGTGAGCAAATGGTTGAATTAATGATGTGAAGACTCAAGAGTCAAGGTGTAATGATAGTTCAGCTCAATAAGCATTCATGAATGTAGGTAGCCAAAGACACATCACAGAGTGGAAGACAGTGAATGGACCAGACATCTGGTGCCTCAGCCTCACCTGCCAAAGTCAACTCCAACGTTCTTGAGCTTTACAGTGGTTGCATAGGTGTGTCCTTCTTGAAGCACTCCAAACTTCACTGACGATGGCAGAAGATGGAATCCAAAAAGGGATGAATTTACATTATTAATGGAAGCAGATGCAACAGAGGATGTTTTCACTCTTCCTCCAACAGAATCTTGCACCTTTGCATGAAGAAGAGGTAAGTAAATAAAATAAAAGGGTTCTATTTTGTGTTCCCAAGGTAAGAAAAAGGCTCTGTCACCAGAGGAAAATCACTGCTTGGCCGGGGGAGGTAAGGAACAATCACAATCTCATGTAACCCCTACCAGAGCTCTGTGAGGAGGTAGCCTGGGCTTTGTTTTAAAGATAAAGAAGTTCAAGGTCAGAGAATTGAAAGACAGATAATTTGCTCATGTGTTAAGTGGCAGAGTGAAATTTCAAACTCAAGATAGCCTGATTCTAAAGTTGTGCTTTTTCCTTTCTGCCGGTGATTATCAAACTTTAGCTGCCATCTGAAACACCTAAAGGATTTAGAACACAAATTGCTGACTTCATCCCCAGAGTCTCTCATTCTGTAAATCTGGCATAGGACCCATGAACTTGCATTTGTAATGAGCTCTCAGGTACTGCCAATGCTGCTGGCAAGGTAATCACACTTTGAGAACCACCGCCCTGTTTCCTTGGCATTCCCCAGCTTGGCAGCACTGACCTCCTCAGCAGGGAGCTTGTTTACCACTGCAGAATCTCAGGCCCCACCCCAGGCCTAGTGAGTTAGAATCTATATTTTAACAATATTTCTAGGTAATTCATGTGCACATTAAAATTTAAGAAGCACTCCTACAACTTACCAGTTATATACATGGCAATAAGTTCTATGATGGTGAAGAACACAATGTGCCATGGAAGTAGCCAAGGACAGCTATTGAAACTTGATTGGGGCTCAGGGAAGGCTCCCCAATAGAGCTGAGGTGGAATCATAATCTTAGAGGCTTGGAGGAAGGAAGGAGCTTGGTGTTTTTAAAGAACTAAGAGAAACCCACAATGGCTGAAGTGTAGTGAGTTTGGGGCAAGGTGAGGATAAAGGAGTAAACATGGCTTGCAGTCATGCTAAGTCATTTGGATTTCGTCCTGAGAGTCATGAGAAGGGTGCTGGCAAGCTGGCTCTCTGAAAAGAACCTTGACTTAGTAGCATTTGCCAGTTTCCAAGGTGTAAGAACTCCCTGCTTGGCTGATTTCAAACTATCAAAGGTTAAGCAGCCAGAGCATAAAATTCCTCTCGTGAGCCTGCACGAGCTGGCTCCAGCAAAGCCCCGCCTTAGTTTGTCTGTGACCAGGTCTTCATGGTGAGACAGTATATATACAACAAATAGCAGGACACAGTGGCAGGAAATCAGTAACTTCGAGTCAGGATTCTGTAAAATTCTAGATTGGCTCTGGGAAATTTGTTCCTTTGTCTGTTTTACCTTTATGAGAGGTTGAGACTTGGGCTTGGAACTCAGCAAATAGTGAGGTAACTTCACTTTCTCTTTCCTCGCTTGTCCTGCAACGTCCTGCAGCAATGACTGGGTTGGAATTTTCAGGGGCACAGACCGTGGTTCTGTTAGAACATTTAAATTATGCCACATGGGCATTTTATTCAAAAACATTCGAGGTCATACCAGAGTATATAAGAACATAAACCAACTTGGGATACTTTTCTTCTCTCCTCTTTGAAGAGCTTATTTAAAGGAACAGAGGCTTTTCTTAATTCTAGCATGTGTCTTTACAAATCTTACCAGCCCTATGAGATGGGCAGAGCAGGTGCTCTTAGCATCACTTTTCTTAAATAAATGAGAAAAATGAAATTCTAAGAAGTCAAATGACTTGCTTGTGATGAATGGAACTTACACCCAGGTCTCCGGGTTTCTTTCCATTAAAGCAACAATGATAATACAATAAAACGCTAACTCTGAAAGTTTTCTTAAAACTACTGAGGGCAAGATCTTAAGAATTTCTTTGGTTCAGCAACTATACTTATACTTCTAAAAAGTGGTTTAGTAATTATAGATAAATCAAGCCAGAAAATTAAATTCTCAGATCACGACATTTGGTAAAGGAATGAGCTAATCAACTACATGGCTGCAGCTGTATATATTCCTCCACCATCCAGGAGGTTGAAATAAGAACTGCACTTTAGATTATCATATTTAAACATCCCTTCTTTCATTCAAATCATCAAGAGCAGAAAGGGGAGGGAACCAATATTTAAGTGTCCACTATCCGCAGGCAAGCACCCCATGTGTTTTTATATATAGCATCCCCCTTCGTTCTCATCAAGCCCCCTGAGATGAGGGTTGTGGTAATTATAACCTCTGTGCACTCAGCACTGTCCCCGTCACCCCCCTCCACACCCACTCCTACCACACAGACCCCAGCCATCAGGAGGGCGCACGGCCCATGCAAAGCCAACACAGGCATGTCACTGGGATGTTTCCACAAAAGCTGGCAGGGATGAGCCTGTCTTGCTTATTGGATTATGAATCTGGAAGAATCAGAACCTTGGACCTCTATAGTCATGGTCTCTGCCACATGGACATGGCCTGTCTTTGTGGAGAGGATTAAACCAAACAGGACAAGTAGTGGGGGGGACAAGATGCAGGCAGGGAGGATGCCCTGAGAGATGGGCAATCAGACACAAACACGCCCCTGCAAGGCTGGAGGGCATGAGGACCGGATCTGGGCTAGCTCCGCATGTTCTTCTCCGAGGTTTGCTAGTCAACTGCCCCTCCCTCCTTGTTTTTGTTCAGTGAGTCTGAGCTTCAGTTGTCTCAGCTGCAAATAGAAGAGTCCTAACTAATATAATAGTAGTGTCCTGTTTTTACAGACGCAGAAACCAAAGTTAAATAACTTGTTCAAGACACTGAAAGAAGTGGCAGGTGTGGAACGTACAACTACATGTGTCAGACTCCACAAGGAACACTCTCCTTCTACTAGTGTGAGATAGTAGAAAATACATGTGTTGGTCTCTGCCCCTGAATCCTGGCACAGAGCTCCCAAAGCCCTGGGAATATCCTGGGTGGCAGGAGTGCCTCCTGACCTGTCGAGGCGGCTCTGGGCAGGCTCCCGAACAGCTTCAGGATGGCGGCCAGGCCCCAGAAAGACCAAGTGTGACCAGAAGCTAGGACTTTCAGCCACCCCCACCCTCTGGGATGAGGTCTCCAATGAAGCCCCTACTGTTTGAGGTTCAGAGAGCGTCCAGGTCGGTGAGCACATCCACAGGCCAGGAGGGTGGTGCCCCCCAGCTGCACAGCATCAGAGCTCCTGGGCTGCACCTTCCAGACCTCACCCTGTGTATCTGTTCATCTGTGCCTCTTATCATATCTCTTATTACATAAGAATATATGAGGTCTGTGAGCTGTTCTAGCAAATTACTGAACCCTAGAAGGGCATTGTGGGAGCCCCGATTTACAGCGGGTTGGTCAGAAAGAAGCACTGGTGACAGCTTAACTTGAGATTAGCATCTGAAGTCAAGGGGCAGTTTTATGAGACTGAGCCTTTTACCTGTAAGGTCTGCCCTGACTCTGGTTAAAGTCACAACTGAAGAGGGGAGTAGGACGGTCTGATGGTGTGCAGGATTGCCCGGTGTGGGAAACCCCACAAACATCTGGTCACAGAAGTGTTCTGGATGAGCGCTAAGTTTATTCTAGACAGCTACCCAGAGTGTCCCAGACTCATCTGGGCCTCATAATCCCCTGGGCCACGTGCCACAGATTCCCAGGCCACATGCCAGACAAGCCCTATTTCAGACCGTAACAGAATCAGCATTTCTGGGGATGGAACTCAGTGATCAGTGTTTTAATGTATTTTTTCCCTTGATCACAATTCCCTACATAGGCAACCATTGTAATGGCTTGATATATCTTTTTGTTGTATTCTTACTATATGTGTTTTATGTGAATGCATTTCACTAATCTCCTGGATACTAATAAATCACTCATTCTGTTATTCTTGATAGTAAATACTGATATGGAGTTCATCTTATGACAGGCACTACTTTCAGCATTTTGTGTATACTAACAAATTTAATCCTTACAACCCTGTAATGTATATGCCATTATTTCCCCTTCACTTAAGAAGACGAAACAGGAAGAGACAGAGGGGTTAAACAGCATGCCCAACGATACGTCACTGTTATATAAAGATCCAGGCAGAATCTATAAGCTCTGCTGTGCACCATACTGCCCCCCGTACTACAGATGGACTGTTATTCCCGAGTCTCCCCAGGCTTCACCGGGATTGAGGGGAGGGGAAGGGCGTAACTGAGCAGTGGGGCAGGGGCTGGATGGTCCTACTAGTGGACATTACCTCAGGACCTGAGCCCGCTCAAGAGCCTGTAATGGGTGCCTGTTTGTATGCGGAGGCAGACTGCAGTATTTATTCACAACACATTTTTTCTTACTTCTTCTCAGAACATGGCTTTATTTACATCCTCTCTGAGCGTTCCTTCCCTGTAGGTGGAGCATATTCCTCTGCCCCACTGAAATGGGGCTTTGATCTTGGCGACAGGACTTGCTTTAACCAATAAATGTGTGTGCAAGCGGCAGTGTGCCAGTTGTGAGCAGAGGCTGGGAGCAGAAACGCATTTCCCTTTCTTGAGCTCTGACCCTCTGCGGTAACAGCTGGCCCAGAGGATGGTGGGCCCTTTAGTGTGGGACTTGGGATATACCCAAACTTGACCTGCAGCCAGTGGGTATGCCGGTAAATGTTAAACTGCCTCTCTGGAAAAAGAACTGCCCTGCTTTGTACAATTTGTACATTTGTAGCATTTACTGATTTCTCACCACAGCTGACTTAGGCTGTCAAGGTGGTGTCACTGAACGTGGAGCTGGGAAGAGACACGCCTTGTTGCCAACTCCAGCACTGGGGCAGAGGCGATGACTCGACAAACAGAACCCAAAACTGGGTGTTTTAATCCACTGCTGGATTTATGCAGTTTTACCACAGCAAACACTGAGAAGTATGTTTACATTTTACAAATCCAAACCTCCTCTACTTGACTCTTTTGTATTTTCAAGCATTACCTTGTACTATTCCCAAATAAGAACACTGAGCTACATAATGTTGTTTCCTTTCTGCCTTCAGGCTTTTCAACAAATTCTTTTCTCTTTTTTTTTTTTGGTATAAAACAGTCTTTTCTCTTCCCTACATCTGGAGGGCAGTGTAATAAAACACAGAAAATTAGGAGTCAAAAACCTCATTTTCGAACCCTGGCTTAGTCACAATTCTGCTGTATGAGTTTAGATGGTTGACTTTCTCTAAGTCAGTTTCCTCAAGTAAAATGAGGCTTGTTTGAGTGATCCAATCTTAAATCTTAAAATTTATGAAATTCTATTTATTTTTCAAGAGCACCTCTCCTATAAAGCTTTCCCCCACTGTGTCAATCTCTTCCCACTCTGACCTCCTTGAAACTTTATTAAATTTAATTTAATATAGAGGAGTGACACTCTTGTCTCTTTATCTCAATTTTCTCAGTGCTAGGCATTCTATAGTTCTCCTTAGTCCAAACAATTTTTTTCCTCCATCAAAAACTCCCATTCCATTGAAGCTCCAGCCATTGGACTGTAACATCTTCAAGAGTTGTCATTTACTGGCCTCTAGGTCAGTCCCTTGATTCACTGGTCTTGACACCTTGGTCTTCTTTTTCATCTCTCTTGGTGACATCCCCTGAATGACCTGTCCTCTGATTCTCATTCACCCCGATTCTTCACCTTTCCCTCTTCTTTACCTCACAAACCCCCATGGTTATATCTTTGACTTTGCCAACACCAGTAATTTTACTTTCAAAATCTCATCTTCCCTCATCTAAGCTTATTAGATTGCATCTCCAAGCAAATTATATGACATCACTGAGATTTTAATCAACAACTACACTATCACTTTAAACAATCAGTCTCCCCCTTCTTGTTTGCCTTTCCTGTTTCTCTGGAATGGATTTCATATTCTATCATTATATCATTATATCCTCTCCTTTCAACCAGGCTTGTCTTCCCAATACCAAATGTGTCGACCCATCTGCCAATGGAATGTTCTCCTCTCTGCTGTCATTGTGGACCTGTTCACATCCAAGGTCAACTATGCCACTCAGCGTCTGTCCCGAGTCATTTTCTCTCACCTTCTTTAGAACTTTGATACTGAGGTTAGGCCCTCTTCTGGCCTGTAAATTGTCTCTTGCTACAGAATGATTATCATTTGCTAATCAGTATGCTCTAGTATGCCAAAACAAAGCAAAACAAAACAAAACAAAACTATTCCTTGGCCATACATCTCCTCCAGCTACAATTTCTCTATTCTTTTCAGCAAAACTCTTGGGTAAAGCTGTGTATCCCTGCGGCAGACCCTCTTCGGCCATTCTGTATATAATGTTCAGTTGGCTTCAGTCTCCTCCATGCCCTCAAACTGCTCTTTGTCAAGATCTCCAGTGATCTCCATTTTATCCAATACAATGGTTATTCTTGATCCTACTCCACCTTTCAGGAGCATTTGATACACCCAAAACACTCATGCTCCTGTTTTTCTCTGACCTCCCTGTCTTCTTAGTGGCCTTTACTGGCTCCTGTCCTGCCTGATGTTCACATTCTGGTGTTTGCCTCAGGGCAGCGTTGCTCAAAGTGCGATGCTGTTCCGGCATCGTCAGCACCGCCTGGAAACTCGCTACAACTACAAATTCTCAGCCTCACAACCAGTCAAAGCCGTTCGGCTAGGACTCACCCTGATTCCTCTTCTCACCCCCACATCTAACTGACCGGCAAGTCCTGTGACTCTACCTCCAGCGTATATATTTCCAACTGATTTCCTTCTCACCATCTCCAACCGACCGCCCTGGCCAAGGTTTCTGTCAATGCTCTATTTCAGTTGCTTTCTCCACGCTTCCACTTTTCCCCACTCCTCCCTTTCCTTGCCACTAGCTTTTATCCACACAGCTACCACGGTGATCTTCTTAAAACAACTTAGTCATGTAACTACCCTGCTCAAAACCTTCCAATGGTGTTCACATAAAACTGCACTTAGGATGAAGTTCAAAACTCCCTCTGCACTATCACATGATCTCCCCTATCTCTGGCCTCACCTTCTCTGCTTTTGCCTTTGCTCATTATTCTTCTAGCTATATTCCTTTCTTTCTGTGTCTTCTCCCATCAGGGCCTTCAGACTTGCTCTTCCACTCTCTGGAATGTTCCTTTCCCCTAGTCTTTGTATGGCTGGCCCCTTGTTCTTGTCTCAGTTCAAATGTTCCTTCACAGGGGGCCTTCTAACCCCTTAATGAAATGCTGTCCCTCCCCGCAAGGGTGGAATCCCTCTCCATGTTTTATTACGTGATAACACTTATCACAGTCTGAATTTATCTAATTTATTATTTACTTATTTACTGGTTAGGCCTGCCCCTTGTACATACAGGTCTATAAGACTTTGTCTGGCTTCTTAACTGCTGTATTTCTATGTCTAGAACAATGCCTGGCACACAGTAGGCACTGAGTAAATTTATCTACAAAATGAATAAACCTTATAGAGAGAAGGCAAAAGATTTGGGTAATGTAAATCCCTTAATTGGCCCATAAATGTGGCAAAATATTCCCCTTATAGGCGGTGACTTAAATCCATGAGCAGATTGCCATCTCACTTTCAATATGAAACAGGATATGCCCACAAGAGTCAAAGGGTGCAAATGTATCTACACAATTTAAATCATTCTGCTTCTCTTTTTCTGACCAACCATATTTAATTGGATTAACTTCCATGAAATCACTGTAACTAGATATTATTTTGTATTATCCCATAGTTCGATTTCTCCTACCCCAATGAGACGATGTGTGAGAGCGAGACTGCATCTTATGTTTCTCTTCTAACACCTACAAGCCAGGAAAGTACTGAAATAACAGGTAAACCTAACTACCAAATTACTGGCTGCTCAAAACAGCTTCCAGGTAGGTCCCAGGTCCCTGGCCCTCAGTAAATCACTCAAGTTCTTAGAACCATGAGGGATAATAAAATAGAATAGAATAGAATGAAGAAATATAATAATAAAATAACAAATCTAAAAAAAAACTTTATTTCTTTCCTTTAATCTGGGATTTTTAGTCATTCTCAAAATATTTTTTAAGATACTTGGACATGATGAAAAGCCTTGCAAAGTTCCATAGCTCCACGATCCCCTCTAGATTTTTTTCTGTAGCTGCCAACCTTACCCCACTGTCATTTCCCATACTCCAAAAGGACATAATGTCCAGTTTTGGAAAACAATGAGACAAAGCAAATGACTGCCATACCTTCTGGAGGTTTTGTTACATTTTCAGTTTGGTTTTGTTTAGCAGATTCCTTGGTATCTACAAAACTCTCCAATTTTGGAAGACTAAGGGTATCTGAAGATTCCTGTTCTGAATCTTCATTTGGCTGGGAATCTAAAAAACCCAAAACTAATATTATAAAGTGCTATTTTGAACAATGATACAATGACTACCAATGTTAGTATTATTCTTTACAATGAACAAGGTACTCTCCCGCAACTCCCCCCCTTAATACTCTCAGAAAGACTAAATATAAAAATGCTATTAAGAAGGGATTCCTTATTGTATGATACAATGCTTTTCATTAACAACAGGACAGTGTCTGCACGGCTTAAACTCCCTAAGAGCTAGCTAGCTCTTTCTGGACTTTATGACCACATAGTACTTGTCATCTTGTTGGAAGCAGAGACCAAGTAGTTTGGCTTGTTTTTACCCAGCAAGAATAACTGAGATGCAATTTTTTAAAAGAGGTTTCCAATCTTAAATCCATCCCTTATTATGAAAACATATCTCTTTATTAAAATGTATCTTTCTAAGAAGTGCAATATGAAACAAATTTTAAATCAGTATATTAAGGACTGGTGATGCAAATATATCCCAGTGTGTTTATATGCCACCCTGGCCGAATGGTGGTGGCTCCCTGGGGGACTGTGCTGGAAAGGCTGCAGCCTTGCCGCCTTTCAAGGGGGCAGTAGGTTTGATTGATTAGAGTTGTCTGCCAGGTGCCATGCATCAACTTTCATCTCTGATTTCTCTCCATCACCTTTATAAGTCCAGCCTTAATCTCTGCTTTCGAGAAGCTCCGTGGTAATTAGATATTTTCTTTAACCATGCTCATTTTAGGCATCTGAACTTCGGGTATTGTACTGTACAGTAGAAAAATTCCTCTATCTTGGTATTTTACCTACCCAGTTTATTAAAGAACCACTAACTTTCATGTCATCCTTAAAATCTTCATCTCTTGAAATGAAGACATTGTCCTACATATCCACTATGCCACCATCACACCCAAGAAAACTTAGCAATTCCACAATGCCCTGTAATACATGGTTTCCTAGTCACACTTCTACAGCTGATCTATACTATCTTTTATAGCTGTTTTTCTCAATCCAGCATCCAAAATTCATGCAGTGCATGCAGCTTTAATGCCTCTTTTGTTTTTTAATATAGAACAATCACCTATCTTTTTCCTTTTAATGACATTGACTCTTTTTAAGAATCTAGGCCAGCTGTCCTATAGAATGTCTACCTTCTGGACTTGTCGGATTGCTCCCTCCTGATTAAATTTAGGTTAAGGATTTTTGGACAGGATTCTGCACAGGTCCTAGGCACTTCATACTGCATTATATGAGCAAGTACCTAATGTTAGGCTGTTTCACAGTTGGGAGAACTTTGATCACTTGGTCAGGGTGGAAAATGTAATATATCTCTCCACTATAAAGGTACATATCCCTCTTTATAATTAGTACGTAATACAAGGTGATACTTTAAGACCATGAGAATGCCCTGTTCTCCAACAAGCTTCACTACTTGCTTGGCTTGTAAATTAGTTTGTGTCTTCATAGTGCTTTTAGGTCAATTTTAAGCATACAAGATGAAACTAAATTTTCTTTACATCTTGCTTTCTTCATAGAACTCAGCCAAATCTGTCATATACGGATCAAGGTTAGGTTATGCTATTCCCTACTCCTGAAACAAAAGGTGGTAGGAACCAGACAGGTTCTAAGAGGCCACTATTAGGTATTTTTCACTTCAGCATGTTAACAGGAATAAGAGCTACATGAACACATTACCTGGATGAAGATCTGTTGTATTCTGAACAGCTGTTTCGTTTGCATCTTTATCTTTCTTTGTAAAAGGAGGCAAGTTTTTAGAAAGAATGTCCACATAATTAAACTTAAAGAAAAAACCAAAAGACTTATTTTAGACTTACATATGGCTGAAATGCAACTGCTACAGCAATGTTAAGTTGATGAGCAATGACGTAAGCATATTTTTTAAGGCCCTGAAAATAGTTTGCAAACTAAAAGTTTTTCAAAAGACTGATTAACTCAATTATAGATTTTTTTTTAATTAGTCATGATTTTCTATAATTTCGTTTCAGGCAGCCTCTGATTAATAATAGCCTCTAGAATTTTCATAGAAACACTGGGAGTTCAAACACATGAAAATATTCACTTTGCTTGAGAGTTTGAAGGTTTCATAGAAGAGCAGAGGAGTGTTCTGCTTTCATGACCTTCCCAGTATCTCACAGCTGATGGGGGAAAATTTGTAATGAGATTAAAAACTTCAAAATAGGATTTATCAGAGGATAATAATCATCAGTAGGGAGAATTCAATCCCCAAAAGGGCTTAAAATAGATGGAAGAAGGCAATTAATAGTGTTAGTAGTAAAGCAGGGAGGTCGAGTGGTACCAATATATTGGTAGAGAACTTCTACTTAGGTGCAAGACCTAAAACCCGTCTTCCCCCTCATGTTTGTGAGGCCATGGATTTGAAAGCTATGGGTCAGTCAGTCAGGTTAATGCAGGAAAGAAACATCAGGGAAAGTAGAGATATACATTGTATCAAGTTTTATAAAGACTTATTCAATTGTTTTTAATTACATTCAATTACCTGTGACTGATATAACTTGCTCAATTCAGATTTGAAGTAGGGTGATATTACTTTGTTCCTAATTTCTGTTAGATAATTGTGTGTTTTTTCAATTTCCTTCCTGGTTGATATTTCCATAGCGATGCAAAAGAAGACAGAATATTTTAAAAATGTTATTTGCTTGTGTTTTAGCTCTAAATCTCACAGAAAATGGGATCACTAACAGTAAAACTGGTAAAAATTAACTCAGTAGACATTTTTTTGTCAACTTGTTTTGGCTTACTTTCTGCTTTTCCTAGAATCAGTCACATTTCCTACGTCAGACTTTCTTATCAGATAGGACATAATTACTCCAGGGGGTAGTTTGGTTTTACAGTTTATCTCAAAAGACTAAAAGTCACATGGTTGACCTTTTTACATGTCTTTCAATTCTCTGAGGTTTAAATGCCAGCTAGATTCTACTGATTCTTATCATTTCAGTAGCAGTGGTAACCAAAATTAAAACTAAAACCTGAAAAATGGTTTATGAATAATGTGATCAGTGCTTATGAAGCAAATTAAAAGCAGTCACGATAATCTTACTAGTTGTCTTTCCGGTATTGGAACCTATATTGGGGAAGCAATATACCAGCTAAAAATTATACTTCCCAGCCTTCCTTGTATGTATATGTATATACATATGGAGGGTCAATAAGAAGGAACCTGAGATCACTGGGTAAGACTACAGATAGCTGTCAAACAGGGCTAACTGAACTAGGAGACTTTCCTTTTGTTCTTGTCTCATCTCTATTCCTAGAATTCCTGGAATATGGGTGAAATGGTTGTAGCTGCAGCAGTCATTTTGTAACCATGCAACACCTTTGAGGATGAAAATTATGTGCTAAGAATGATGAACAGATAAAATGAAGGAATCTGAGTTCCTGATGGACTGTCCACTTCTGACTTCTTTTACATTAGGAAAAATAAATTTTGTTAGATATGAAAGCACTGATTTGGGGGTTGTCTGTTAAGTGTAGATAAACCAAATCCTATGTGATATAGTTTTCATTTTGAAGTGCTTATTGCATGCCAGGAATTTTATAAGTCCATTTAATCTTATAATAACCGTATGTGTTACTACTATTATCCCCATTTTAGTGGTCAGAAATCAAGGTGTAGAGAAGTTAAGCAACCTACCCTAAATCACATAACTAATAAGAGGTCAAGTTTGAATGAAAACCCAGGCTGCCTGCCTCCAAGCCCATGATCTTGGTAAATGCACATGCCAGTCACGTGTTAGTCACCCAATGTGTGAGCTTAAAGAGACCTTAGTTATTACGCATTCCAGTCATCCTTGTCTTATAGATAAGCAAACTGAATTTCTGAAGTAAATTTTAGTGAACTAAAGCAACCAGCCTGCGTCATTCAGTCTGTAAGTAATCACGTTGAAACTGACGCCAGGTCTGCAGACTCTAAAACCAGTGCTTCTTCCCTTATCCCAGATGGCCTCTCTGGAAACCCTGGCTGAATCAAAATATCATCTCATTGAAACAACTTTAATTTCACATTTAAATATCTTCCCTTTCCTGCCTCACTAGAGTCAGTTATCAACCTATGGTAGTCTGGCTAAATTGTCTACCATTCTCTTATAATTGTTTTCACACAAGAAATCAATAAACCTTCCAATTGATAAGCCCAAATTCATCTTTTCATTCTCTCTTCTGATTCTTTCACAGCATCTGACATTTATTGACCACCTGTCATTTTCTTGAAACGTTCTCCTTCTTTAACTCTCCTCCCCAAACCATTTTCCATGTTGCCAACCCTTCCTTTTCTATGACATATATGTAACTGTGTGTTTCACTTTCTTCTTCAAAACTTTTCATTGGCTTGCCATTACCTACATATAGATTAAAATTTGAAATTGTTAATGTTTCAAAATCTTAAAAAATGTAAGTGGATAACCCATGTGCATGTAGATATTCAAAAAGTACTAAAGAGTCTATAATAAACAGGAAGTCTTCACCCCATATTGTCCCCTAACCGTATAATCTCCTTCCCCACAGGCCATCACTGTCACTAGTTTCTTGAAAATCTTTTCAGAGCTCTTCTGTGAGACAATAGATACCTTCTAGTTTGATCTTGTATATAAGGGTGGCCCATGAGACTTAAGGTCTTACTTCACCACTTCGCTGACACATTCTGCAAGGAAACTCAGACATATTTATTAAGAAGCATATCTATCCTGGAAGTTAATCTGGAGAGGAACCATGCAAATGTGTGCAAGGGTACCCGGAGTACATAGTGTATATGTACTATTTACTCAATAAATACATCTGGCTGCCTTTATGGCAATAGACTGGGGTTGGAATAAGCAATGCACATAATGCTTAAAGCACATTCCTCATGTGAATTATAAGAATCCTGGAACGTTTATGACGATGCTTTGCATTAAGTTCTAGAATACTTATCAATGTATCAGAATTACCAAACCACAGATAGTACTTCAGAGTTTGCTTGCTTTATGAGAGGGAGAAAATCTACCTAATAGTCAAACAGACCTCTTCAAGAGATAATGACATCGTCACCCAAAAGCTGAATGAGCACTTGGCTGAAAAGGAGAAGAGACCCCCAAAATAGCAGAGAGCCTGGATGGAAGTGCCCTGCAACCGATCCCACTCTAAAATTCCGTGACCCCACAAACTGGGCTTTTTCACTTGCTTATGTATACTTCAGGATAGAATTACCTCTTTTGATCTAACTTCTCTTTCCAGCGCTCTGCTGTCACTGTGTGCCTGTGGGAAAGGAAAGGAAAGTAGGATGAAAAAGGGTAATGCTCTCAGCTTACCAATAATAAAAGACAAGCTGCCACTGTGTGATCAGTTGTTAACAGTGTGCAAAATGACAGGCTGAGATGTCGTTGCGGGAGTCACCCACAGTACTGACACCCACCTCTCTCTTTCCTCAGTCACTGAGTGCTTAATACTAATTGGAACACTTTACTGGATCAACTTACCTCCATTTCTTTTCGAGGAAATCTGTACCAAACATTTCTGGTGGACATTCTGTAGCCGTAGTAAAAGACTGCTTGAATAAATCAGTTAGGTGGGCTGCAACTTTAAAAAATAGATGTATTTAACTTTTATCCTCACTTCTTCACAGCACAACAGAGTCAGTACCCAATTACTCATTTGAGATGTTTTCTAAGAAACTATATTTAATTTATCAAGTGTTCACCAGAATTTCCATGACCAAGCTGTAATGTTCCAGCATATTATACCATTTTTATGAAACATCCACTGGAGAGCACACATTTATAGTCAAAATACAAAATGTAGTGACACCCTATTTATCCCACATCATTAGGGGAACTGATGTTCTATCTAACCGCATTTCTGTATATCTGAAGTATCAAAACTTAAAAAAATTAACCATTGTTTAAATTGTTTTTCTAAGAAAATATCTAAGGATCTGAATGTAGGGATCTAAATATAACACAATAGTTATTTGATAATCTGGGTGGTGATTCTCAGTTTATTCCACAAACATGGTCTCAGTGGGATATTAATAGGAGATTAAGAAAAGAATAAAGGTTCCATGTTCCAGGGTTATATGAGCTTGGGAAACACCAATTTATTCAAGGTTAAATGTGTTTCTTTGCTGTAGGACTTTTCTACATCCTTAATTGGTTAATGTACATTGTAGCTAAGAAAATACAGCAATATTCAGTATTATCCAAACTTATTTTAGCATAAAACTCATTTGGATGGAGCCATATGACAGTGTTTTAGGAAATAATATGGGGAGCTTTGACTTAGGGGCACCATATTAATATGTCAGGGGCAGGTGTGAGCATGCAAGATCCTGTTTGACTCCTATGTCTGTCTATTTGCATGTTTGAAAAAAATGTTTAGTTTGTTTTTCCCCATTGGACAACCTGTGCATTTACCTCTGTGGTGACTGTTCCCTCATGCCAGAGGTTACAAATGCAAATACTATAAGGTAGGGTTACCAGATAAAATGTAGGGCATCTAGTAAAATTTGATTTTCAGATTTACTAATTTTCTCATATAAGTAAATTTGCTGTTTATCTAAATTTAAATTAAACTGGGCCTTCTGTATTTTTATTTGCTAAATCTGGCAACCCTAATATAAGGGACTGCCTAGGTAAAAAAGAATCACAATAGAGTGTAAGGACGGAGACACTGGGGGTTGTGACGGATTCTTTTGTTTATGGTCATGACAAAGGGGCAGCTGCTGTCTTCAGCCAAATGTCACTATGTGGTAATGTGACATTTCAAGAGAAGAAAAGTTCGGACAAACACAAACAACTATGAAAGCTAACATTGTGGAGGGCACATGAGACAACTCTGTGGGCTAAATGAAGTCTGACCTTTGTCATGTGACCAAAATAGAAAA
Organism: Smutsia gigantea; assembly: GCA_032199065.1. Classification (NCBI taxonomy): domain Eukaryota; kingdom Metazoa; phylum Chordata; class Mammalia; order Pholidota; family Manidae; genus Smutsia; species Smutsia gigantea. The sequence continues at coordinate 46,495 of JAVSCE010002402.1, read as the reverse complement.
GAAAAGGAAACCTCAAACCACCAAGTTCTCCACTGTTTGTTTTACTGTGACCTGAGAAACCACCTAACCAATTTTGTTATGGCTGTGTATATCCCCAAATAAAGAGGCTCTGAAGGACTGAAGGAAGGTGTCTTCCAAGAATAGACTGCGTGAACTACCTACAGAGTCAAACTGCGTGAGGATTTGGTAGTCATGTGTAGTTGCTCAGCAATTCTGCATGTGTGTGTGTGTGTGTGTGTGTGTGTGTGTGTTTGTGTGAGCATGTTGGGGGCAGAGTGCTGGTTGGTTGATTGCTTCCTTCTTGTATCTTAGCTATGTTCTAAATAAAAGTTGAAGTGAACATAAAAGTGAAATGTCAACATTTTTCATTCAACAGGCGGAAGTTAAAGATGAATTAGTGGCAACACGGTTTCGAAGGATCTCACAATACAGGCAGAAAAAATATGTAAATAAATCATTACAATGCAACATGGTGAATACTACAACCGAAATATGTGCACAGTGCTTTGCTATCAGATGGGAGAATGAGTGAGAAGTGTATTTAAGACTGTTCCTATGAAATCCATAAATATTTTGCAGAGAATAGTAAATGTAGTACCTTCGGTAACATGACTTTTCGTAGTTTCCTCCACTTTAGGGAAAGACTGAAATAAAGATAGAATTCCTTAATGGCGATGATTGTATTACATACAAAATTAACTTTGTTTAGAAGCATTCTTCATGTGCTAAAATTTATCTTTCATAGAAATTCTGTAAAATGAATTAGTCTTCATTGTCAGTACAAAATTTACTTGATTTTTTAGTCATTCCTTTTATTTAACATCTAAAAATGGTAATCATTTTAAGTTGTAGAAATTCCGTTCTTCCCCTGCTTCCTATTTCATTCATTAATTCATTCAATATTTCAATAAGTGTCAGTTTCACTGAACCATAAAAACTCTTATTTAAGAGGCTTCAGAAATACTTACATTTAAGGAAGAGCCTAAGAAGCATTTGGAAAATTTAATATCTGAGGGATCAGATTTCCACAGAAATAAGAAATTATAAGAAGAGAGCAAATGCTTCAGAGAAGTGGCCGAAGCAGCTATTACAGTATTTTGTCTTGAAGCATCTAGCACTGAAACAATAGTAAAAACATTGGCATATAAAACATTTCCTTCTCACCATAACTAGCTTGAGGAGATCCGCAGCATTGCCTCTCTCCTCCTCTGTTCTGGAATCTTTAACTGTCATTTCCTGTAGCTCATCTTCTTTCTTCAGAATATGGTTTATATAATCCTAAATCAGCAGAATAAAATAAATCAATAAAGGCCAGAAATAAGATAGAGACATTAAAATAGTCAGCATCAGCTTGAAATACTACAAAAAGATTAAGAATATATAAGTTCAAAATGCTCAACAATCAGTTACTGGTCGAGCAATCTGGAAAGTCTTTTCAACATGTTAATAAACGAAGACCTGAAAAGTCTTTAAGGGCTACAGGATGTTTGAACTCCACGAGGACCTCAGAGAGGTGGCTTCTAACTTGGCCCTCCAGTGTCTCTTCATCAATAAAAGGAACAGTTGGTTTAGATGATTGCTAGAGTCCTTTCCAAGGATAGTCCTTACTATTCTATCTATAAACGCAAATTGCTTAGTCCATGCCTTTGCTTTGACAGAACTATACTCTACTTTTTCCATAACTACTGGACCATTTCCTTAAATAACGGTCCCCTGCTCTATGCCAGGTGCTCAGTATATAACCATAAACAAAACACATATGATCCTTGTGCTGAGAGACTTCACAAACTAGACAGTGGGATGTTATAGATATACAACTAACTGTATATTTACAAATTCTTAGGCCCTTTCCAAAAACCAACAACCCTTTTCTTCTGTGGACAAGTATCAAATACAGAGTTCTGCCTTTTTCCAGAGATCACCAGACCAGTTTCTCATAAAATAAGAAAGGAGGAGGACTCTCTACAGCAATCATATACATAAAAGTTATTTATCTGCACAATGTCTTTGGGGCCCCAATACTCCTATACATTACGGGAATCATTAAGTATTTTCTACTTCTCAACTTCCTACCCTCTGAAAGATGGACATTCATGTGTTGCATTGGATAAATATTGGTGAATTACATAACTTTAGATTCCTCAGGAAACCAGGAGGAATGATTGCCCTGTTCCTGAATTTTTTGGGCCAGGTTACCTGGGTTCCATTACCTTAAGGGAAATCTGCAGCTTCAATTTCACTTCATTCTTTATGACCTCGTGCTGGATGAACTGGCGTATCTGTAACACCTTGGGGTTCTTGAGTATAGGGGCTGGGGCAGTCACTAGCTGTTTGGAGCCAATGTCAAGACCCTTCCAAATGTAAGTGCCAAATGGAGCTCCTAGAGTTTTTTTCTGTTAACAAAACAAAACAAAATAACCACCAAAGAAATCAGAATGTTTTAACATTAGGGTTTTTTCTACTCTATTCTTATTATGTATATATTATGCTAGGAACCACTTGCTCGTGAATACAATGAAGAGAAAAAATGACCCCTGCTCTCAAACAGCTTTGCAAATATAAGGAAAATTGGTAACAGAAGTGGACAGCTCTTCCTCTTTATGTTTGTTTCCAAGAATCTGGATATCTTTAAATCCTCTTGCATGATGTCCTGCGGGGTAGCATTAGGGGAGTCCTAGGCGGCAGCAGCCTGGCTTAGGCCAAACGCAAGTGACTGCTCATTCGTTCCATTCATTCATTCATCATCCATCCATCCATCCATCCATCCATCCATCCATTCACTCATCCATCCATTCACTCATTCATTTATTTATTTATATTAAGGTATTATTGATATACACTTATGAAGGTTTCACATGAAAAAACAATGTGGTGACTACATTTACCCATATTATCAAGTAAGTGACTGTTCCATTTAATACCCATAGGTAGCCTAAGACATTTGGAATTAGGCAGTCTTTAACTTCCTGGCCTCATGTTCATTTTGACCTAGAGAGATTCCTTGAGAGAACATCCCATAGATCTAAATGGTCTTTGAACTCACTCTAGATTAAGCATGCCCAGGATCTCTCCGACAGAAAGGTCTGTCTTAGAGTAGATGCACATCTCTAGGTAATCTCTGTAATTGATTTTTCAGGGGTGATGTGCTTTGATGTCCTATGTCCTGAAGTGTGTCTCCTGTGCTTCATTTAAAATTGCTGTTCAGTGTCCAGTGCCTGGTCAGTGATGACCACTCAGGGGCTTGAGTAGGCCTGGTCACTCAAGGTCCTAGCTATAGGAGTTGCAGAGGAAGAGATAAATTTCCTTCATTAATCTCAGATGTGGCATATTATTTGTTATAATGCATTTCAATGTGGGTATAGCCTGGGTAAGCCATTTGGTGCAGCCTCTTTATTTTTCAGAAAAGGAAGTGGAGGTACAGTGTGACTTGTCCCAAATCCCACATTAGTAATTGCTAGAATCAGGACTAGAATTCAGGTCATCTTCATTTACCATGTTGATTATAGTCACCAAGTTAAAATATAGGGCTAGGTATTTGTTATCTTACATGTTCATTATCTGTGCCTCTGCTATTATAAGATTGTGTAGAAAGCAAAAATCATAACTCAAAAACATTCTCTTCACTTAACACTAGTATCTCTCTCTGATCATATTATCAGTATCTTCACTGACTTAATAATTTAATATCTGACAATATGTTGTACATGTCACATAAATTGCGTGCAAAATGAAATGGCAAATTTGCAAGATGTAGGATTTTGTAATTCTTGTTCAAGATGTTTTCTTTAAGAAAAGTTTAGGTGGGGTCTCTCTAATCTGACAGAATTACAGTGCTTACTTTTTAACATTGGAGTTGCAAATCCCTGTGTATAATCCTTCATGTTATTCTTATGTACTCAGTTTGCATGTTAATAAATTACAAAAAAAAAGGGAGAGTGAAAGACCTATAATTGTGTGTTAAAACTAACAAATAAGGAATGAGAGAAGGGATGATTGCTGTTTTGCATAATGTCAGTGATTCTGTGATAGGAGAGGTATAACATGATTTACTCCAAGTGGGTGTTTTCATATTATAGGAAGACATTCAAGGTTGTAATATAGGATAAAAGAAATAAAACTGAGATTAGGTAGTCAGGTGTATTTCTCTAAAATCTATAAGTGTTAAAATATTCAAATAAAAACTCCTTTAGCCCATTAACAATTTACATAAGAATGAAAACACATGAATATACAGGAGAAGAATGGGGATTCCAGCCACTGTTGGATGAATATGACTTTTCAGCAGAAAAATTTGTACCTCATCTGGGGGAAATGTCTCCCATGACCTTGACTGAAGATTAGGTGGAACAATTGTATCTAATTCTTTTTTCATCAGCCATGGTGATGCTTCATGAAAAGGGCGAAGGACAGTGATGCTTAGGGCACCTGGTTCAAAGAGAGTTATCAGAAGATCATTTCTCTATCAAAAATATTCTAAGAAATTCAACAGGTACTCACACACTTCAACACCTTTTGATAAGCCAGATACAGCAATTACGCCTAAGGACCTTAGGATCTAACAAGAAAGGTGAGGCTTTTAGTCACTGTGAACCCACAGTCTGGATTTAGATCACTTGGAATTAATTCACTGACATCTCACTGTCACAAGCCACACCTAGGTCCTGTCAGTTGTACCTGTAAACATGTCGAGTTCATCCACTTCTTCCCCCATCACTGACCCTACCTTAGATCATTTATTTGCCGCATAGAGATTCTGTTCTGGACTTAAACAACAACTAGCTTTCCTGCTCATAGCTCCTGGGTGACTGGACCTGCCCTGGGAGTCAGGATGACTGGTGGTGTCAGTCCGTGATGTAAACTCTTCTTTGACTTGCCATTGCTCATGAATAAAACTGAATCCTTCACATTTTCCCACCCCTTCCTCAACTTGCACTCCCTTCTGTGCTTTGGCTACTTTGGCCTTTTCCCCCATTTTCTGATGCTTTATGCTTCCTGCTTTGTATTCTCTCCTCCACGAAAGGCTCCCTCCAACTTTAATCAATGCCTGCTTATCCACCCCTTTGGCTCTACTGTCTTCAGGGAAGCCTTCTAGGTGATGCCAGTTTCCTTTGTTAGATGCTCTCGTAGGACAATATTCCTTTCCCTCACAGACCTTACCTCAATGTCTATCATGCAGTTATTTGTGAAACCATATAATTAATGACTAAGTCTCATTAAACTCTAAGCTCTGTGAAAGCAGGGTCCATACTGTCTTAGGTTTCCACTGTATTCCTAACACCCAGGCAATGTTTGGCACATGGTGGATTATCAAGCTGATGCTAGTTAAATAACTGACTAAACAAAGCAATTTGAAATGAATTCTTATTCTCATACAAATCAACACATGCACTGAACAACCGGAGGCCCTACTTTCCATATTCACAAAGAGCAAGTCTTATTACGTCATGCACATGTGCACTGATAATTAACAGATGTGAATGCACAGAGATGCAGTCATATCCACAAATGAGCGCAAAATATATCCCACCAACCAGACAAAAGATAAAACAGAAACACACACATAAACCTAGACATAGCACACTCATTTGGCATACATATAACATGCAACTTCATATCTGTGTTTAAATACATATATGACATACAGAGATGGTCGTTAACTTAATACAATATGTCTCTAACCTTTAGTTACACACTGATTTCTTTGAAATGGATGAAAATAATATAAATGTCCAATGAATATAATATAATTTATCCTGCATTTCACTTTATGTATACTTACATATACTTATCCTACACTTCTAACACACACCAAATATACTTTCTATTCTTATTGTATTAAATTCATCAAGCAACACCTTTTAAAAGTAACAAAAAAATGAGCTTATATCTCACTTTTCTTTTCTTTTCTTCCTACCAAGATGAAACAAACACATACACAGGAACCTAAACATACTTCATTCACCTAACACTCCTAAACACAGAAATTTGTTCATAGGTGGGAGAGGGACGTATACAGAGTTTACATAGGTTGATGTGCAGATAAAGCTTGGCATGAGCATAAATAATGCTACAAAAGAGGCTGACATGGCCACGTGGGAAGTAGAGTTGAAAAGTGAGCAAAAGGAAAAAAGTAGAGACGATACAGGGGTGCATTAGATAAAGATGAGAGCTGATGAGGGGACCCAGGGAGTTCCAGATGGTTCAGGCACTCTACCCGGTTGTTCCTGTACTGGTTCTTGAAGAACTACAGTAGTTGAATCTCCATATGCCAAGGACAGGTATTCTTCTATGTCACTGTCTCGAAGAAGTTCCACTCCTGATCCATCAGCATAGATGACAAAAAACCTGTTTGAAGAAATAGAAATCTAATCACTGGGAGTATTTAGTTAGAATGCTCCTTGAACTTGGAATTAAAAATAAAAGTCATGGTATTATTTTTATCATTTTACCTGGGGACATGTTCACCATAGATTTGTAGATGATTCTTTTGAAGGTGAATAGAGGATAAACTATCATAGCCTTCAGTTCTTTCACTTAAATCATCTTCCAAATTGTTTTCTGGTAGCATAGTTGATACATTACCATCAGCCATGACCTAAAGGACACAGCACATAAGCAACTACAAGGGAAAAAAAGGTGCCATAAAGCTCATCTTTCTGCTTATCTCATTTGAGAGAGCAGATGATCTTCTGGTATACTCAGAAAATCAGGGATATTTATTTACAAGGTATTGTTGACTCAGTACAGGCTGAATTAATAAAAATGAAAAACTAGTAGCATATCTCTGCTTACAAACCACACCTAGACTGTTAAACAATGACAAACCAGAATACCTTCAGAGGAAGGTGACTCAGAGTCAGGAGACTCAAAACCCTATCTTCTGAGGATGTTTAAGGAACTGGGAATTTAAACATGGAGGAAAGTCTACTCATGTGAGAGGTGCCTGGAAATATTAAATGAGTGGTAGTATGGAGGAGGTTTATATTCTAAGATTCCAGGTGCAGAATTAGGACTCATGGGTAGACTACACAGAAAAACAGATTCAGTGTTAACATGAGAAGAAATGTTCTAGCTCTCACTACTGCCTAGCTATGGCATGACTCTCTCCAAGAAGGAGTGCAGTTCAGGCTGCAAGACCACCAAAGGGGATGCTGGAGAAAAGCGAAAGGGCCTGGATGATTCATGTGTTTCAACCAAGAAGGTCTTGGGTTTCAAGTTTCAATTTCAATTCATTGTAAATTAAAAATTGTTAGCAGCCTGAACTCATGCTGTCAAGAGTCTCATTTACTTAGCACAGAAAAAATACACTGGGTCAGGGCTTGTCTGCATACCGTTACAAAGTTGGGGACCCTGTGCTATGGCTCCCAATGTAAAAAATAACTTCACCACAGGCAGAGACACAAAATTCTACTGTCAAGTGAGGAGTGAAAAAAAAGTAAGTGCCTAGAGCAGTGGTTGGAAAACCTATTTTGTTAGGTGCCAGACAGCAAATATTTTAGGATTTGTAGAACGTACGGTCTCTGCTGTAACTACTCAGCTCTGCCATTATATGCAGAAGCAGCGATGACTGTGTAAACAAGAGGCTGTATTCCAGTAATGACAATGAAATCTTAATAAACTATAATTTTTATGTGTCATGAAATATTCTTTTCCTTTTGTTTTTTTTTCAACCTATTTAAAAATGTAAAAGCCATTTTTAGCTCATGGGCCTATGTAAACAAGTGGCCATGGCTTGACAGTGACTGGACTAAAGATAAGAGGATAGTTGTGATGTTGGAAAGACAGAGCACAGAGTTCTTCCATCTAAAAGTTAAGCACCTTTCCAAGCTTCCTACCTCCCCATCTTCAACCCTACTAGAACTTTCACTAATTGATATTTCTCACCAAGGATTCTCTGCCTAGTCAAACAAGCTTGCCTGCTGCCCCATGTATTTGCTCCCATCTTAACCCGGATATGGACCATTCTTTTATCATTCTTTTTTGTTGGTATTGTTTTTCGATATTTAGTAATGTGTCTTCCCTTTTGTCTAATTACTTATTTGGCTTTAACATTTCTACCATCCTAGTTGTTGGGCTTGCTATGGAAGTACACCTGAGAATGAAAGATCCCGGCATTCATTACTGCCTGCCCAAAGTACTGGCAGTAGGTAGATAAGTAATCCCAAGGTAGCCAAGGTAAAAAGCTACATGGAAGCTCTCTAGTGCAAAATATCTCAAAAACAAAGCCACTGCTGCTCTCCCTTCATACTAATGATGCATTTTACCTGAAAGGTGTTTCCCTCAGGATCCAGGACCTCACAGATAACCTCTGATGTGTGCTTCATGATGTACCTGCTAGCTCTCAGCTGCTCACGTTTTTGGAAAGGATGGCATATATCACTACTGGATTCATGGCAATATGTAGCTGAACAATCCCTATCAATATGAAGACTGCCTGTGTTTGGAGGTAATACCTGGGAGGATAACAGGAAGAGAGAAGTTATTAAAGAAACTTAACAGCATATAGTTGGATCATGCCTTTTAATCCATTTCCCCAATATCTGCCTTTTGATAGGATTGTTTAATCCATTTGTATGTAATGTAATTACTGATGTTTAGATTTACATCTTCCAATTTTCAAATTTTTCTGTATGTCTTTGTATCTATTTTACCCTATCTGTTTATCCACTATTGTCTTCTATTGTTTTAAATAGAAATTTTCTAGAATGCCATTTTTAGTCCCTTGTTGTTTTGTTTACTATATATTTTTGAGTTATTTTCTTAGTGTCTCTTGGGGATTACAAATAACATCTTAATTTGTATTGGATTACTACTGCATTGAGTTAATTTGATTGGATTAATACTAACTTCATTTCAGTATTAAACAAAATCTTTGCTCCTATATGGCTCTATTCCTTCCCCTCTCCTTTGTGTTATTATTGTCAAAAAAATTACATCTTCATACATTATAAGCTCAGAATACACTATAATAATAGTTGGTTTATGCAATCGCCTTTTAATAAAAAAAAACAAGTGAGTCACAAATAAAAAATATGTGTATAATATGTAGCTACTTTTTACCTCTGTATTTTTATATTTACCCATATAAGTAGTCACTTTTACTAGTGTTTTTTATTTCTTGTGTGTATTTGAGTTACTGTCTTTTCATTACAGCCTAAAAGGAGTATTTCTTGTAGGGCATGTGTAAGAGCAATTAAGTCTCTTAGTTTTGGTTTATATGGGAATATCTGAATTTCTTCTTTAGAAGGATAATTTTACTGAATAATGAGTAAGAGGTTGATGGTCTTTTTCTTTAAATGCTTTGAATATGGCATCTCACTGCCTCCTGGACTTCATGGTTCCTGATGAGACATCAGCTGTTCATTTTATTGGAGATACCTCGTATTTAATGAGTCTCTTCTCTCTTGCTGCTTGCTAGACGCTTTGTCTTTCGCTTGATTATGATGAGTATAGGTGTGATCTCTGAGTTAATCCTACTTGAATTTTGTTGAGATTATTCCATGTATGGATTGTTTTCATCTGATTTGATAAGCTCTAAGCCATTATTTCTTCAAGTATTTTTTCCCTTCTCTCTTTTCCTTCTCAGACTCTCATTAGGCCTACATTGGTGTGCTCGGTGGTGTCCTATGTCCTACAAGTCCCTGAGGCTTGGTTCAGTTTTCTTCCCTTTTTTCTCTCTCTTCCTCAGACTGACAAATCTTCACTGACCTATTTGCAAGTTTGCTGATTCTTTCAACTGCCAGCTCAAATCTGATACTGAGACTCTCGAGTGAATTTTTCATTATTCAGTTATTGTGCTTTCCAACTGCATAATTTCTATTTGGTTCTTTTTTATAATTTCTATGTATTGATATTTTCATTCTATGTTTTAGTTCTTTACACAGGGTTTCCCTTAGCTTTTTAACATATTATTATAAACTTAACATATGACTTAAATTCCTTGTCTAGTTAAGTACAAAGTCTGGGTTTCCTCAGGGACAGTTTCTATTGATTGCTTCCTCCCATGCCCTCCCTGTTTATGAATGACAGTTTCCCTTTTATATGTCTTACCATTTTTTGTTGAAAAATGGACATTTTAAATAACCTAATGTATAACTCAGGAAATTACATCCCTGCCTCAAGGCTTGTTATTGTTATTTCTGCTGTTGTTGCTATTTATTTAGTGATTTTCCTGAACTAACTCTTTAAAGTTTATATTTATTGCCATGTGTGTGCACTGACATGTCTGTGTGCTTAGCTTAGCGGTCTGCTCAGAATTGGGTAGATACTTCTTAAATACCTTAAACTAATAGATCTTTCAGCTTCTACTAAGAACTCTGTTTGCACAGGGATTTTCTCAGTGCTCCAGCAGGAAGTTTCCAGCTCCACCTTAGCCTTCATTCCCTGCTTGGGCAGAGCCTCTTGATAGCAAAAGCCTCATGATAGGCATTTTGAGCTCCTTTCTGGGCACGCACACAGCCCTGCGCATGAATGTGGCTTTCTAGATTCCAAGGCATATGTAAGAGCTTTTCAAAGCCCTTTATGGACTTCTTATTCCCTAGCTTTTCCTCTTAATTTTTTTTGTTCACCCTCTTGTTTGTTATTGCCACCTCAGGTGGCTGTCATTCTAAATAATTACCTTTGTTTGGGGAAAAGGCTGTTGTTTGGAGTGCGTGAGCTCAGAGTCAGAGCAAATAAAGACAACCTCTGTGAATGGGGACCTGCCAGACAGGTCAAACGCTAACAGTATTTTGTGATGGGGTTTTGGTGAGCTCTAAACCTGTTCTTCCCCTTTCACCAGCTCCTAGCCTGCTGGTTTTCATTGCTGTCATGAATGTGAGGTTATTGATTTTCAAGGCTAGTATGGAGCAAGGGTAAGGGAGGGGAATATGGCAAGTGAAATCTCCATGGATCTTACTGTTCTTCCTGAGAGTCAGTCTTTTTCCCCCCTCCTTTTTCTTTCTTTGTTTTTAAGTAAACAAGCCTTAGATTGTTATAATCCTTTGGTTAATTTTCAAAGTTTTGTAAAAGTTGATTTTGACAATTTTTTTCCAGTTTTCTAGTTGTTTTTAGGGAGGCGTGGTCTTCTGGAGGTCCCTAACTTTACCATTTGGAAATTTCTCAGATTGACTCTTCACCACTCCCTAGGCCCAGAGAATTCATGGGGCCTTGGCTAATTCTGAGGATTTTCTGTGGTTTTAGGGACATTTTAGAGTAGGCACTGATGGCTAGTTAAATCTGTACCTTTCCCGCTTCCATAGATTCACATCAAAATGGACCCAAACTGCCAGATTGATGCTGTAACTTATTGAAAGCTACTCTGGAGAGAAAAAGATGGCCTGTAGCTTCCAGAATTAAGACACACACACCATAGACTAGGAGAAACAACCACGCAGAAATGTCAAAAAGTAAACCCAATAAACAGGAGGTGCCTTTCCTTCTAGGAACTTGACCTGGAGAAACACCTATGATGAAGCCCAGAGACTCAACATGGCAAACAGAGCAATGACCCGTATTTTTTGCTAGAGATTATCTTTGATTAACTTGATAGCCAGTTAGCAAATAGAATTCTCATGATTTTACATACCTACACTGCTCAGAGTTTGCTATAAAATTTGCCTTTTCCAGCTTATTTCACATGCTGAGTGGAGGATGAGCCACTTTTCATTGTGATAATGTTTGTTTATAGTATTGCTAATAAAGATAAAGACTCTTGAATTTTTTTCTGTATTATTCTTATGAATGCTTATTACATTTCTATACTTTCCCCCAAAGGAATTTCTTAGGCTGGATCAGACTGGCATAAAAGAGTAGCCAGAAGCTTGTTCCAGCATACACACACACCCCTCCCCCTAGAAACCAGTAGGTCTTCTGGTCTAGAGAAACTGGTTTCAGTTCTTAGAACCAGGGACAGATGAAGGTTTCCCATGGGAGATAATAGGCCCATTATTAGTTATCTTGTCCTCCTACAACCCTCCAGCTGGATAGATGGAACTACCCACACCTGTGACACCTTATAATTATAGAGGATAACAATTGTTATACCCACCTCCCTTTAATGTTTTGGCTAATTTTTCTAGTGCTGCCAAGGTACAATAGTGGCCAATACCAAGATCCACCTCTCTTTTTAATACGTTGCCTGACATCCAGTCTCACTCATCTTACTGCCCACGGTCCTTATGCTGGCGAATGAGGAAGCGATGAGTGTGCTTGTCTAGACCAGCCCCTAGAAGGCCGACGAAAGGTACTTTGAATGCCATCTTTCAGTTCTAGAGAACTATAGAACTATAAAATAGGCATTGGTAAATTTATTTGGATTTATTTTTAGTTGGGAACAAAGGTCTGTGTCTCTTAACCAGGAGCGATCAACCTTCTAAACCATTCTTGGGCTGTGTTTCAGTATATTGGGTAAACCTGGAAGAAACAAGTGGTTACACAATAGTGGCAGACACTGAGTGGCTCCAGGTTAGATCTCTTTGGTTTCTCTCTTTTCCTTCAGTGGTAACTGCCATTGGTGCAAAATTCCTTTGCCCCCATAGTTGTAACAATTAGGGTTTGCTATGATAACAATAAGGCAAATCTGACCTCGCAAGACATTCTCATAATTCTCGTGAAATTTGGTAGAACACCTGGTACTGGAGTATGGTTACTGCCAACCTGCCTAAAAAATGGATATTCTGAATGCTACATAAGAAAAATAGCACCTGCTTCTCCAATTGCAACATTTCACAGTCATCTCTGGCTATCAGCACTTTTCCTGCCCCAAAACACTCTGGACAAAGAGGGAATAGCATAATAACATCAGGAGAGATGGGAGGAACAAACTGGTTTCAGTAGCTTGCACAGTAACAAATATTGATCACAGAGGTCTTTGGTCATCATCTTCTGGCTCTGAGCTTTCAGAATCCTGTGACATTATTTGTGATATCCTGGCACTGGTGTCCCTTCTCCAGCAGGTGGAAAGGTAAAGGAAAATCCTTTTAAGACCAATGGGACTGCAGGCTGACACCAGGCACTTGTGTTTAACTGTAGGGAGGAAATGCAGGGAGGCAGAGGAGTTGTTAGCAGTGTTCCTCCCTGACGCTCCAAGGACAAAGCTTTGCTTCAGCTGCCCAAGCTTCCACATAGACCATAGGCTCCTCCGCATTCTGTAGGGACATTAGGCAGAGTGGGGATGGACTGAAAGTGGGAAGGACAGGAGAGTGAGAATGAGGGGTAGAGTTGGCTGGAGGGGAAGTTGGCCTGGGAGGCATAAGCCAGATCACCTGAGTGCTTCTGACACCCACAGTGCCTACTGCCTGCCACATAAAGGATCACCAACAAATACATTTTGATTTATAATCTTGATCCGAAGATACCAAAGCACCGTAAAGCAATCAGGACAATGTTTTTATGGAACAAATTGTAAAAACATGAATAAACAGAGATTGAGAAGTGTGTTCTTAGATCAGGTGAGACAGAAGAGCAATAGCCGTCGTCTAGGTGTAGGATGTTCACTGCCCTGGAGGAGTGAGTTTCCTCCTGGAATAGACACTTATCTTTGGCACTCCTCATTTCCCCCCGGGCCTACCTGATATGTTCCCTGTGGCTTGGCGATCACGGATGTCCCATCTCCAAAGGTAGCACAGCAGCTCCTGTCCTCGCAGTGGGTGGTGACAGTGGCATAGTGTGAGCTTTCTATCCGCATGCACTTCACCTGCCTGGTGACAGCCTGAGGACCTTCAGCTGCAAGCAAATGCAAGGTGAGCAGAGCTCACGGGATGTGCACGTGGGGAAGCACCCCTGCTGCTGAGTTTGCTTCTGAATCCTGACTGCCTGGATGAGAAACTGAAGCCCAGGCCTGGGAACTCATCGGGGCTGCGGTGTGGCTTCTCCCTGTCAGTGCATGGTCATTCGTCTAGAGTAACCCTTCTTATTCTATTTAACGTGCTCTTCTGTTCTCACTACTCTTTTTAGTTTGAGAAAATGAAAAATCTACAAAAGCATAAAATATAATTACTCAAAATTTATACATGTTAATATTTTGCCATGTTTGCTTCAACATTTTTAATATGTATATAAAAAGAACTACAGATAAATTCAAGTTCGCTTTTCTCCTTATCTCTGGGTGTATTCCTTTCTTTTCCAATCCATTTTTATATATGTCTCTATAAATATGTGTATCAAAAACAATGTATAATATTTTGTGTGCTTTAAGTTTGTATAAGTTATATATTACTCTGTGTATCATTCTACATCTACTTTTTTCACTTACCGTGGCTCTGAGATGTTTAATCATCTTGATATATATGTGTATGTATGTATATGTGTATGTGTATATATGTGTGTGTGTACTTCATTCCTTTTAACTTCTATATAGCATGCCTTTGTAAGAATATAACATTTTATTTTTCTATTCTGTTGTTGACATCCGTGTTTTCCCAATATTTTAATATTATACTCAGTGTTACAAGTAGAACCTCTGTACCTGTTTCCACATGCAAAAGTGTGTCTTTCTATATATATAACCAGAAGTACAGTTAGTACCTCATATGATATGCACATTTTCAATTTACTAGATATTTTTTAATTGCTCTACCAAGTGGCTCTTTTAATTTTCACACTAACTGGTGGGGTATGAAGTTTCCTCTTTTTCCATTTACTGGCCAATGTGATTGGGCAATTAATGCATTAAACAAATAAACTGGAATTAAAGAAAAGGGAGTCAAGGAATAATTTCTCTTTACAGATCTTGTCTAAATTTAGGTTAGGAAGGGTGGTAGTCTTTTAAAGTATTGGAACAGTTTTCATTTAATTAAGAACTGTAGTGTGCTTTTCTCTCACACCACCTTTCTGATAATGAGAGGCATGCTCAGAACTGAAAGAGGACACACCTGAGGTCACCTACTTACATAAGTCAGATTCCTTGAGGTTCAAAGTTAACAGGTCTGAGAGTAATGTCCAGGACAATTGAGTCATGATTATTAACTTTTAGTTGCCACCAATCCTGACTATAGGTTTTTAGTGGTGAAAAGGGAAAAGGCGCTATTATTATCCATCAGCCAACTGGAGCTGTCACCACTCCCAGTGTCTGTTGAAGATATGGATCATAATAAAGCACCCTCACAGGTCTTGCTTTGGACTGCATGAGTGTTCCTTGGCTCACTGAGGTCTTACAAAAATTATTTTTCTTATGTGTATGTTCAAAAAGCAGTGAAGTTTCTACCTATCTTACCATAAAGACTTATAAAATATTGTCATATACTTGAAAAATAAAACTTACTTGTTTCCTGATCATCTGGAGGGGTAATATGATCTTCATAAACCTGATAAAAGGTTGTGATTCTCGTACCGTCAGCATGATCCACTATCCGAGTACCATCTTTCTTTTCAACAATGGTCACTTTGTCTTCTCGGGTTGTCATAACCTGAACGTACAGAGGCAGAGCGTGAGAATGTGGTCGGGTATGTGTCAGCCCCCCATGTGTTTATTTTTATGCCCATTGAACACTATCAAAATCCTGGTTACTCGTTTAAGTGGAAATGTTATTTCATCTACTTGGTTTGATTGTGTAACAATACGGGAAGCAGGCACTGATATCCCCATTTTATAGAGGAGGAAATTTAGGCTGCCATAAGTTAAGAAACTTGCTCAGCAAGGACAGAGCTGGTGTTGGCCTAAGGCTGTCTGACTTCAAAACTGATGCTTCTTCTATATCACATGTTTGTGAGTAAAAAGTTAACATCAGGACTGGAGTGCACCAGGTCTGTCTGGGAAAATGTCTGTAGGCCCTGCCTTCTTAGAAACTACTGTAATGGCATTTCCTTGCACATCATATAAGTTGTATACAGGTCTCTGCCTAACGTCATCAGAGCAGAACATGAAGATTGGTGGGGAACAGGGGCCATGGCATCTCTGTGTCAAGCTGATCCACACATTCAGACGCTCATAGATGCAGTGGCCATACGTGCCCCATGTGTGTTTTAGGAGCAAAAAAAAACGTGTGCCTGTGGGTCCTTGCCGGGCATCCCAAGCACTAATCATGCAGTGCCTCCTGTCTTGTACCTCCCTAAAGCTGAGTCAGTGCAGTTGGAAATGAAAGCTTATTGTGTTCTGTTAGTTTGATGGTCAGTTTTACTCCTTAATCCCTTCTGTTCTGGTGGACAGTGTTACTGTGGAAAATAGAAAGAAGTGTCTCAGAAGGAAAATACCTGTATCATCCAAGAAAGGAAGCCAAGTGTTAGTCACTTCATCAACCCATTAGGTTCCATGTCCATTCCAATGTAGTCCAACTGAATGCAGATCTATGGAGTACTGACTATGTATTATTGACTGGGCTAGATGCTGGGGAAGAAGACCAAAGTTTAAATCCCTATCCTCTTAGGAGTTACAGACCAGATGGAGGACAGTCACTGAAGTTGCTAAAGGAGCCATTCGAGGGACCACTCGTCTGTAGTGAGAGTTCTGGCGTGGTCTGCCTTCCCCTCCGTGAAGCAGTAAGAACTTGGGTATTTTGTGTGGGTGCAGGGGGGCAGCACAGGTGGAAGGCGTGCTAGACACAAAGGACCCCTGGGATCAGTGGGGACAGTGATGGGAGACGAGGATAGAAGTCCAGGGGCCAAACTGAGGAGAGCTTTAAGCTATATTAAGGACTTTAGCCTTTAACCCAGGAGAGGGCAAAGCAGTGTTGAAGGGTTTTAAGTATGTGGACTAGAGAGTAGGAATCACAGAAAAAATTTCCGTTAGTCCTGGGAAGTTCTCCCATCTAAAAGAACAGTCAGGTTCCTATATACTGTAGCTAACTGGTTGACCAGAGACGCTCTAGATGCCCAGTTGTTGTTGGGGTGTGTGTGTGTGTGTGTGTGTATAGATATGACAGACATGGAGGTGCATGGCAAAGATCTCCCTGCAAGAAAGGACTTGCTCCCATTGTGGTGAGGTCAGCAATAAAATAGTCAGCTCTCAGCTCTTTCAGCATGTGCCTCTGCTGCAGAGACATACTTGGCCTGACTCACATTGTTCCAGGGTAGCTGCGTCCAGTGACTGGGTGAGGCAGGGGTATACTGATCCAGTTACTGCTCCCAGACTTGGGACATGGGCACAGGTGATAATGGCTCTGAGCTCCTGTCCATTACTGAAGCTTTGTTGGGTCTGCACCACAGCTCAGCTTCTCCCTCTGCCCATTTGTGTTTCCTGCCTCTTCCTTTCATAGATGGTGTCCCTAATCATTATCTTGCACCCCAAACTCCAACTCAGTGTTTGTTTTAGAGAGATTAACTGGCAACAAAAGTATTGCAAATTATATAATACATATTTTAATCATTAACTATTTTCTAATTTGCCCTGTCCTAATTGTAAGGGACCCAGTATTTCTTCGAAGCAGTCCAGATGGAAGTGAGAGTGAGTTTGCTAGCTATTTTTTGACTCAAATGTCTACAGCTATTGGGAGCATGTGATAATTACCTTCTTACTTCTTTAAAGTAGGCAGAAATCACTATACTTAAGAAAGAAATGCATGATGATGATTGTTTTAGGTTCTTGTCGTTGGTACTCTTGATGCTGTGAAATGTGGTGATTTAGAGCATGAGATCTGGAGTTAAGCTACCTACGTTAAAATCCTGACCCCACGGATGGCTTGATGGCTTAGGCAAATTGCTTAACCTCTCTGCTTTAGTTTCCTCATGTGCAAAATGGAGCCAGCGCTCGTATCTTCTTCAGGGATGTCATGAGAATTAAATGAGATAATTCTGGTAAACTGATTAACACTTAGTCATCAAGTTAGCAATGATTAATACTAATTCTTGATCTACTTTCATATCATTATTTAGAATTATTCAAACATTTCATTATGTCACGTAACACTGACATTTTCTGGTCACCATAGGGTGGGATAACCATTTTTCCTAGTAGTGGTAAGAACACAATAGCAAGAATATTTACTGAACACCTGACAGTGCTAAATCTGGTATCAATCTTCCCAACTATTTCAGGTAATGACAATTATCTCCATTTTATGAGTAAGGGAACAACCCAGGGAGAAACCTGTCCAAAGTCATATACCTAGCAAGGAGTGTGGCCAGGGTTCAAACCCAGGTTGGCCTCACCACAAGGTCAGTGCCCAGTACTCTAAAAAGTGATTACTTCATGTCAGGTGTTGTGAAAAAATACATCCATTTTCAATTTTGTTTCATATGATCATGTAATTTCTTGGCCCTTATTTGAAGAGAAGTTAAGCATGTGGGATCTAGAATGTAACCTTGGGTTCCACATTCTGACTCTACCACTTGCTATGTGATCATGGGAAAACTATGTAATTTCTCTGTAGCTTAGTTTCCTCATCTGTAAAATGAACACAGTAATAGTTGTGGGAATTAAATAAGTTAAAATGTGGTTGGCACACAGTAAATGCTCAGTAAGTATTATTATTGTTGTTTTTATTCTGTTAGGTGTCTGATGTTTGATTCATGCTTGAATCCAGGCTCTTGGATGTGGATTCATGCTTCCATAATGATGGTAGGTATTAATAAGGGTAACTGAGTTATTAATGAAGAAATGTTACTCAAATTTTCATACTAAACTGGATAATTTACAGCAGGAACTGAATGAAAGTGAGTTATCTGAAGTGACCAAAAGCCACCCTGAGATGATGTATACTTTGGGTCTTACAAAGACAACTAGCAAACAAGGTAAGAGATTACAAAATTATTTCAGAAGTAGACTGAAGAAGAAAAGAAAACACATTTGGTTAGATACTATGTCCTCTCAATAGCAAGCAGGCATTTTTTTTTGATCAGTAGTATGGGTAGGAAGTTCAGAACCCAGAGATAAGGTACTAGGAAACTTCTTGTCTGGTTTAGATTCAGACTGTGCTTCAGAGCTCCATGTAAGATTTTAGAGGACTCGCTGCAAAAATGCAAAAAGCCCAGTTTTCAGACATCAACAACCGGTTCTAATCTGGAGCCAGCACTTCCTAGATATGTACTCTTGACTCCCCATTCTTAACTTCCTGAGACTCAATTTACTCATCTGTAATAATATTCATTGGTGTGAGGACTGAATGAGATGATGTATGTGAAACTCTGAAGAGAAAGCCTCGTACATAGAAAGTTATTGTTCATCCTGAGAAGTTTGATTTCACATCCTAAACAAAACTGTGATTTTTTTATATAACGTATTTGTCACTTAGACTGCCAATAAAATCTTTTGTATAGTTGCTCTGTAGTGTTGTTGAATCCATGAGTGATTTAATGTGAGAATCTCCTTAAATAGACTCTAAGTTCTTTGAAGTCAAGGGTCATGAAAAAATTTCTATCACTCCAGGTGCACACAAAGAAGTAGAAATAAGGCATAGCCCCTCACCTCTAGAATATAAGACCTATACACAAATATATCCAATGTAAAGAAATGTGTGACACAATTAATTTTATATGTCTTCAAAGTGGTATAGAAATTAATAATCTTTTTTGTCATTTCAAAAATTAGAATTTCATGGTACATTATGCTGGTCAAATAAAACACACAATGTTTTACTTTTGGGGAGATGGATCTAACCATTTACCCAACCATCTATTACTTCACAAATAGTCACAGAAAATTTATTATTTGCCAGACAGTCTTCTATGTGTTGTTTCAGAATTCTAGTGATTTAGAAAATTTTGCAGTATGCAATAGTTTTCCATACCGTCCCATTGACAGGATCTGTGGCCTGAAAAGATAAAAATGGAGCCAAGCCTGCTATTCTTTCTAATCCTTTAGTGCCAATACGATTTCCTCCAGGTGTGGTTGTAAACCAGGTGCCTACAGGAACCTCTACAGGGGTTAGTGTCTGAACTCCCTCTGGGGCAGGTTCATGAGCTTCATTTTTATATGCCACTGGTGACTGATTTTTGTGGCTTTTTCCTGTGGAAGACAAGGTAAATCAAACACAACAATATAACTCTAATATCAATTACATAAATTATTCATTCAGTTTTGATACAGTGAAACTACTTCAGACACTGGCATAGAAATTCTAAGTAATATTCATCAATCATATTATTTCTCAAAAGGGATAAATATCATGTTATGAATATCTTAATCTTGGCACTTGAACCTTGGCTGAATTCCTGTCACCCCACCCCAAATATACACATACATACACAGCTCACACTCCATGGCATGATATTTATTCTGGTCATTTTCTTTTGGGTCTTGCACGTATCTCCCTGAATTCCACATTTTGGGTTCTGTACCCTGGTTTTTAAAGCCTATCTTTTCTCCTATGTATCAGTCAAACTTTCAGATTCCTTCTTTTGACTTATGGCACTCTAGAATTTTACCAGATTTTTAACTCTTCATTCACTTGGTTTTATCATTTTGTCATTCATAGACAGGAAACAAATTTCTTTAGCCCTGGATCTGGAGAACCTTACAATCAAGCATATCTTTGCCTCTCACCAGGGAGAGGATTTGTATATTTCAATTACTGTATTGATAATCATCTGAAACATACCCCTACCCCATCTCTCCCTACCACTATCCATTTGGAACAGGAAGACAGATCTGAAGAAAACCATGTGGAACTTTATAAATAATATACCAATCCCTCTATCAAGATAGATTTACTCCATTTGTATGAATAACAATGAGTAATCTGTAGATGAGATTTACCAAGGTTATCACATCTTACTGATGAGATAAACTCAGACCCAGAAACAAATGGCAAGCAAAGATAGTGCAGGATTATTAAGTTCCAGGAAGACTCTTCAGCTTCAGACCAGGAAATGTGCATCAGGAAATGGATCTTGGATTAAGATGCAGACTCAACTAATAGAGAGAACCAAAGAAGACAGATATGTCAAGCTAAGCCTTTCCATTGTCCTAAATTTTAATTTGGACCTATTTCTGTTTCCAGAGTATTAGAAGATAACTGAAAGATAGACCTTTAGAAATTATTTAGAATGAAGCTCAGAAAGCAAAAATGATAGAAATAATGAATTAGAAGTAAAAGGTCCCTAATACATGCTTAATTGGAATTTGAGAAGAAGAGAAATAAATGGATCAAAAACAATATTTGAAGTGATAATTATTGACAACTTTGCAGAATCAATGAAAGATACTAATCTACAGATTCAAGAATCCCAATGTGTTCCCACTTGGATAATAAAACAAAATCTACACCTACTTAAATCATACTGAAATTGTAGTAAAAAAAATATTTTAAAGGCAGATTATCTTTATGGCTATAATTATTAGACTAAAAGACAACTTTTCAATAACAATATTGGAATCAAGAAGAGTATGGAGAATTTTACCAATGTACTAAGAGAAAATACCTGTCAGTTACAGAATTCTGTACCCAATGAAATTATCTTTCAAGAATGGGGGCAACAGAAAGCTATTTTCAGAAAATATATGATACACAGTAAATAGACTAAAGCCTACAGTTAAAAGACAAAAATTGTCAAATTGAATTTTTAAAATGTCCACCTATATGCTTCTCATAGCAGTCACATATAAACATAAACTACAGAAATTAAAGTATGGAAAAAGCTATACTGTGGAGGTATTGTATTAAACAATGGCTGCTGTGCCTATAATAATAAAAACAGACATTAGGGGAAAAAAAATCTCAGAGCAAAAATTCCTAGCATTCTGATACTGATAAAAAGTTAAATTCACATGAAGATTTAGAAATTCTAAATTTGTATCTAAAAATGTAAACATACTTGTGCTGGACTGATACAGTAGATTAACAAATAATCTGTAAGGATACAGAATAGAAGCTTGCAAATTTTTACCTGTTGGACAAATATGGCTTTTTGTCTGTTTATGTAGTCTGTGAAGTAAGAATTCTTTTTACATTTCTACATAATACAAAAATCAAAAGAAGAATAAGATCTTTCTGGCACATGAAAATGATATGAAATTCAAATTTTAGTGTCCATAAATAACCTTTATTGGAATACAATATGGCATGCTCATCTGATTATGTATTGTTGAGGGCTACTTTTATTATACAATAGCAGAGCTGAGTAGTTATAACAGAGACCCACAAAGTCTAAAATATTTTCCATCTTGTCCTTTATAGAAGTTTGCTGAACTTGGATGTAGGTTGGACAACACAACTAACAAGTTCGATCTAATAGATATAAAGAGAACACTGCACTCCGTAACTGCAGGATACCTGCTCTTTTCAATTATACACAGAATTTTTTAGACAGCTGACCATACATGAGGCTATATACCATGTTTCAATAAATTTCAAAAGATAGTTAAAAATCAATGTTAAAAAAAAAACCTTCATAGATTTGGTAATTTAGAAACAAGAACAAATAACATGTGGGTCAAAAAAGAAGTCACAATGGAAACAGAAAATACCAAGAATGAAAAATAATAAAAATACTAAATATCGTTTCTTATGAGATGGGAGAAGCACTAGCGGAATGGCAAGTGAAAAGTCACTCCTCCATCAGAACACTGGAAAAAATGATCAAAATCAATTTCTTCAGCATTCTGAAAATAAACCAAAGAGTGGCAATAATATAAGAAACAACTCAAGAAAATGGTTGAATATCAGTAAGAACAGCTGCTTTGTGGGGTTATAACTTGCTCAAACCCCATCCTCCATCCTCCCCCATCTCCAGCTCCACAGTAGCCTTGAAAAATAGTAACCTCAGATTCAAAGTAGCTATGAAAACCAATAGACTAACAGCCACTGGAGGGGGCAGATGGGCTTCGAATTCTCCTTGAAAGCTCCAATCCCAGAGAACTGTCATTGTTTGACTTGTCTGAAAACTCCCTGCAAATCCTCACTCTGACAGAAGTCAGAAGATGCTCATTGTCAACAGTCCTTTTCTGGGGCCTTTATTGAAACAATCAAGGCAGTTGCTTACAATATGGCCCCCTGAGGCAGCAATAATAGTTAAGGCAAGCAAGAAGCTGACCAAAGAACTTACAAGGAAAAGCTAGGCAATAAGATGTCCATAGGGGACTTTGAAAAATCCTGACATTTGCCTGGGAACCTGGAAGGCCACATGTATGTTCAAGACTGTACTCAGTCCCAGGAAAGACCTGGGCAATACTTAATCTCTCAGCTCAGCTCTGACTGACCTTGAGTCTAAACTGTGAGTGATAACAGTATACCCTGATAAGCACACATACATGCAAAGCCCCTTGGCAAAGGCTGGGAAACTTTTTCGGCTTGAAGTATTTAAGGAAATCCCTCTCCAATCACTGGCTGACCAGTAGGCTAACTGAGCAGAGACTTCAGTGTCCACATGGTACAAAGGAAACAGACTTGTAAGAATAAATTCAGGAAAATTACTAAACAAATGGCAATAACAGCAAGAACAGACACTGAGGGGTTGGGATCTTATTTCCAGACTTCTCACAAAGCAAAAAAGATGGTAATAAAAAAGTTCAGCAAAGTTTCAGGTTACACACAAAAAAATCAATTGTATTGGTATATACTACCAGTAAACAACCCCAAAATAAAATTTAAAAAACAATTCCATTTATAACAGCATCAAGAAGAATAAAACACTTAGGGAAAATTTAACAAGTATAAAAATTTTTAATAAAAACTACAAAACATCACTGAATGAAAGTAAGGAAGACTTAGATAAATGGAAAGATATCCTATATTCATGAATTGGGAAACAGTATTGTTAAGATGGCAGCACTCTCAAAATTTATCTACATCTTCAGTGGGATCTCTATAAAAATCCCAGCTGCCTCTTTCACAGAAGTTGCCAACCTGATCCTAAAATTTGCATAGAAATGAAAGGAACCCAGAATAGTCAAAATAATACTTAAAATGTAAAATAAACTTGGATGACTCACACTTCCAAATTTCAAACTTACTGCAAAGCTATAGTTATCAGGACAATTGGATGTTGTTATAAGAATAGACACAGATCAGTGGAGTAGAAATGAGGGCTCCAAAACAAACCCTTGTATTTGTGGTCATTTGATTTTTGACTGGGATGTCAACCAAGTCAATGGGGGAAAGAACTGTCTTTTTAACAAGTGCAAAGTAATGAATCTGGACCCTTATTTCATACCATCTATAAAAATTAAATAAAAATGGACTAAAAAACTCAAATGCAAGATCTAAAGATAAAAATTCTCAGAAGTAAACAGAAATAAATATTTGTGACTTTGAATTATATCTAAGATACGACACTCAAAGCACAAGCAATCAAAGGAAAAAATTAATAAATTGGACTTCATTAAAATGGACACTGTCAAAAGACACCATCAAGAAAGTGGAAAGACAACACACAGAATGGGAGAAAGTATTTACAAATAAGGAACATGTATACAAAATATACAAAATATACTTATAACTCAACAGTAAGAAGACAAATAGCCCGATTAAAAATTGGGAAAAGGACCTAAATAGATAGTTCTCCGGAGAAGACAGTCAATATGCCCACCGAGCACATGAAAAACATCACTAACCAGTAAGGAAATGCAAATCAAGATCAAAATGAAATATCCCTTTACACCTAGCAGAATGGCTACAGACAGGCAATTAACAGTGTTGGTAAGGATGTGAAGAAATTGTAACCCTCATCATTTGTTGGTAAGAATGTAAAATAGTACGCATGCTTTGGAAAACAGTTTGTTGGGTCCACAAAATGCTAAACATAGAGTTGCCATATGGCCCAGCAATTCCACTCCTAGGTGTCTACTCAAGAGAAATGAAAATATATGTCCTTACAAAAATTTGAGCAAAAATGTTCAAAGCAAATTTATTTGTAATTTCCAAAGACTGGAAACAACACAAAAGCCCACTGATGAATGGATAAACAAACTGTGGTGTATGCGTACAATGGAATATTAATGGCCATAGAAACAAAGTACTGATACAAGTTGCAACATAGATAATCCTTGAAAATATTACCTTAAATGAAATAAACCAGTCACAAAAGGCCATATATTGTACATTTCCACTTCTATAAAATGCCCAGAGTATAGGTAAATCCATAGAAACAGAAAGTAGATTAGTAGTTACAAGGTCGTACATGGTGGGGAAATGGGGAATGTGCTAAAAGGTATTGGTCTTGGGTGGCGGGTGGTGAGAATGTTCTGGAATTAGATACTAGAGATGGTTGCACAACTATGTGAAAATACAAAATTGGTTTACTTTAAAGGGTAAATATCTTTCAATAAAGCTGGTATTAAAACAAAACTTACAGTATGGAGCTAACACAGTACTCTGAAGCAAATTTATAGCCACAAATGCTTGCATTAGAGAAGAAGAAAGCCTCACAATTAGTACACTAAGTATCCACCTTAAAAAGATAAAAAAGAATAGCAAAATAAACTGAAAAGAAATAAGAGAGACTGTTTTTGTCAAGTATGTAGCAGCAGCAGAGCTGTGAATTTCCCTCTTCTCGTCCTGGAAATCAATGAAGCAATAACAACCCTGGAAAAAAACCCCATAAATTACATTTGTAGAAAAACTAGGGAAACCTTCAAATTCCAATTAAACATAAGGGCTGCCAAAAGCAGAGCTGAAGAGCAAGCCCACAGGGACTGATGTAAAAGTGCCAGTGTAACGAATGGTGAGTAGGTGAGTGTAGGACCTCACAGATCTCAGAATTTTCCAATAGGCAGTCCTCCAAAAGGACACCATCCTGAGAGAAAATTTTGTGGGCAGTATCTACAATGAATAGAACAGGATTCCAAACATAACGGTTAGAGAAGGCTTGGAATATGCCAGGGGTTGGGTAAGGGCGGTCCTTCAAATGGCAGATTCACAATGTACTAGTAAAATACAACCTCTAAAAGTGAACTTATCTAAGAAAACAAACAACCTAATTTAAAAATGGGTGAAAGATGTTAACAGACACCTCAATGAAGAAGATGCACAGCTGGCAAATAAGCAGAAGAAAAGGTGTCCAATATCATATTTCATTAGGGATTAAAATGAAAACAATAATGAGATATCACTCCACACCTATTATAATGGTTAACATTTAAAAAAATGACAATAACGAATGTTGACAAGGATGTGGGACAATGGGAATTCTCGAATCCTCAATTCATTGCTGGTGGGAATGCAAAATGGTGTAGCCACTTTGGAAGACAGGCAGTTTCTTACAAAGCTGAACATATACATTCCATATGCAACCATACTCCTATGTATTTATCTAAGTGAGTTGAAAACTAATGTCTATACAAAAATCTGCATGCAAATGTTATACACAGCTTTATAAACAATCACCAAAAACTGGGAGCAACCAAATAAGCGCATGGATAAACAATGTACACCCATATGATGGAATATTTTTCTAGTGATACAAAGAAACGAGTAGGCAATTCATGAAAAGACACAAAAGAATCTTAAATGTATGAGTCAGTCTGAAAAGGCTACACACTATTTTGGAAAAGGCAAAATTTTGCAGACAACAGAATGATCAGTGGCTGCCAGGAATTCAGGGTGGGGATGGTTTACTATGGGGGACGAGGAAGATGAATAAATGTAGCACAGCAGTTTTTAGGGGGTGAAACTATTCCGTATGACATTGTAGTGGTAGATTCATGTCATTCTGCATTTGCCAAAATCCATAGAGCTGTACAACTGCAAAGTGAACCATAACGCAAACTACGGACTTCAGTTAATATTAATGTATCAATACTGGCTTATCAATTGTAACAAATGCACTATACTTTCAAGTTGTTAAAAATAGAGAAAACTGTGAGCCAGAAATTAAAGTATTAGTTTTTTAAAAAGTGAATACACCATTTTGGATGGAAGAGCTTGAGGAAAT
Source organism: Smutsia gigantea (assembly GCA_032199065.1). Taxonomy (NCBI): domain Eukaryota; kingdom Metazoa; phylum Chordata; class Mammalia; order Pholidota; family Manidae; genus Smutsia; species Smutsia gigantea. The sequence continues at coordinate 19,774 of JAVSCE010002402.1, read as the reverse complement.
CTGGAACATGCCAAGCAGGTTAAGCTGTAATAGAAGTGGCTACCCTTACATCAAGTCCTCTTGTATCAATTAAAAAGACAAGTGGTAACAGAAGGAGTTTTTGAGATGGGAAGTTTGGAAAGGTATAGGAATGCTTTTATTCACTTAAGCAAGGAACCTTCTGCTAGTATTAAAGGAAAATCAATTTCACTATATTTTGAGTAACCAAAAAGGAATTCAGTTTGCCTTCACACAAGGTTACTGGCTACTGTAGTGAGATGTGTGGACTGACAAAAAAAGAATAAACCTTGGTCTCAGATCATTAAAGGCATATGAGAAATTGAGAAAAATCCTACAAATTTAGGAGTTAGGTGGCCAGACTCAAATCCCACCTCTATTACTTACTAGCTGAAAGGCCTCAGTGAAGTTACTTAACCTCTCTGTGTCTCTATTTCTCATTTGTAAATTGGAATTATTAAAATATATAATAATTACCCTCATAGGATTGTTGTGAGGATTAGTTGATTTAATATTTTAAATTATTCAAATTGTGCCTAGTATGCAAACACACATCTTCTATATATAGGAGATATAGAAATGTAAGATCTCTTACAAGTAAATATGAAATGATGAATATCCCAATAGTAAACCAAGAAAAATGGGAATAGAAAATTTACAGAAAGAAGAAAAAAAAACCTTTAAATGTTTAACCTCATTAGTAATCAAATAAATGCAAATTAACATAATAAGATATAATTGTCTATCATATTGAAGAAGATTAAAAAAATGAGGATATACAACACTGAGAACAACAGTATGAGGAAGTAGACATTTTCATACTCAATTGGTAATATCCCTGAGGAGAGCAAATTTGTAATTTAGGTTATGGCAGACACACTTGATTGCGTACCCAACTGTTACCCACCTTCTTTTTCTCTACTAGTAGCGCTCATCTCCTGAGAATAGAGCCAAAAATGTCAGATACTTGTCTTCCCAGCCCAGGACCCTGAACAGGTCTAGTCAATGAGCTATAAGGGGAGGTCTGTTGTGGGGTGGGGCTGGGGATTAGAACCTGGAAATACCTTTCTTCCCCGATAAAAAGAGACACTTAAAAGTTCTGTGTTCACTTTCTTTCCTTTCTGCTTTGGGAGTTACTGTGTGAGGGATCTCATGCCTGCATCTGGCATGGCCTGTAGGCAAGTGTGAGGGAAAGGTCAAGGGAACTACAAAGATGCCTACTCAGAACCTGGGCATCGCTGATCTGCTTAACTAACTAACCCTGGAACAGTAGCCCAGGTAGTAGAGATAATGTTGTGTAAGAGTATATCATGATTAGGAAAATGTCCATTACTTATTACTGAGAGAAAAACGATCTCATAACAGCATGTAATGCTGTCATTATGAATTAATATGATTTAAAATTCATATATATGTGTATGTATGTGAGTATATATGAATATAGTCATAGAAAAGATAAGTCTAATAATAATGATATTAAACATTTATTAAGCACTTGAAGACTTTATTAAATCTGTTTTAAATTGAGAGGCTTCAATTATTACCTTTCTTTGTGATGGCAGTCTCAGATAGTGCTGTTTCTGATTTGTGCAGAGAACCTGTATCCGTCCGGTCTCCGCTATGAGGGCTGGCTGGCATTTCAGCAGGAGGACACACACGACCTGAATCAGGACTGTTGCTCACAGCACCATCTGCAAAGAGAATCTGAAGGAAAAGCAGAAGTTCTCACATTATCAGAAACAAGGAAGAGGCTGGTTAGCAATTAACACTGTGTATCAAACTGGCCTAGGTTAAAATTAATCGAAAGACATGCTGTTTGCAGACTCCAGACTCAGCATCACAAGGCATCTGATAGAAGGGTAGATTCGGAGCTCAGAGATAACAGCTTAATAACCAGCACAATAATAATATTTTACATTTTCCATTGACCTTTTTTGTTTCTTTTCTCTTTATTTCCTGTCTTTTATTGGATTGACTTGAGTTTTATTTTTTCCCAATCTTCATCCTTCCCTTATGCAAGAAATTATATATTGTCTTTAACTTTTTTTACTGAAGTGAAATTGACATGCAATATTATATTGGTTTCAAGTATATAACACAGTGATTCAACAGTTAACTACATTATTAAATGCTCACCCTAACTAGTGTAGATACTTTAATGACTACATTTAAAACTTTATCACATATTTAAGTGGTTAGTTTCTCTCAACATCTATTTAGTATGCATAGTATCTATCTACATGTTCTACAGATACATCTATCCAGTATCTATAGCCTCCCAATGAACATGACAACAACCATCTTCAGTGTTGCTAATGAGAAATCTAATGTCCATCTGATTCTTACTCTTTTATAGGTAACTGGTTCCTTCCAGGAAGCTTTTGTGATTATCTATGCAGTTATAAAGTTGCACTATGACATATCTAGATATTTTTTAAAGATAATTAGTATCAATCTTGATTGGTACTTTGTTGTCATGTTTAATCTGAAGTATGTTTTCCTAAGCTTTGGGAAAATTCCCTATATTATTTCTTTCATCATTTTCCCCCTTTATTCTGTTTTCTTCTTCAGGAGATTCTACTATATAGATCCTCTTTCCATGTCTCTTAACTTTTCTCTCCCTCATAACTCACCCACCCACCCTTTATCTTTTACAACTGTTATTTTTAATACCTGAGAACTCTTGATTTTTTCCCATAGCCACATTTTTTAAAATTGTGAGTCTGTTGACTGCTAACTTGTCAAGTCTCTGCCTATATTTCACTCATTTTCAAGTTTTTTTGTTTAACTATTTTCTCTTATTTTAACATGCTATTTCTTGGACTTCTTGAATGTTGTACTTCACTTTCACAGAGCTGATCTTCCTCTAAGGTTGATGATTCTTGGGTGCATTGCCCTATTTCTCCCTGAAAATCCCTTTTCACTCCTTGGTGATGTAGTGTCTGGACATAGCAGCTCTTCCCCACTGACCACTGGGGAGGGCTGGAGTAGTGTGTATGGCTTCTGGATATTACGGTTTCCCAGACTCCAGGTAGCAATAAGTTGACACACTGCCCTGGTTTTCTGATCCCAGAGCTCCATCTGTGAAAAGTCTGTGTTAGAACTCCCATTCTAATTTTTAGTTTTGCTGCAGGTTTTTCTCTTTACGTTATTTTAACCTTTGCTCTTGTTTCTTCATTAATCTGTTCCCATCTGACTTGCATTTTCTAGGATTCCCCTATCTTCTGATCTATTGTAATACATTTTGCTGTTCTCTGGCACTATTATGAATTATTTAAAAGTATTTTTCTATTATTTTAAGGTGCCCCAAGAAGAAGAGGAGACAAATACTGTTCAGTCTGCAATCTTGGATCATCTATAGAATGATAAGTTTAGCTGTATCCTATATCGCACATATTTTTTTCTTCTAACTTTACTAGCCTTCATCTGTCATTTTAACATGTCATTTTCAAGTGAGTCGTTCCTCTTGCCTTCCGCAAGACAGTTCCTTACCCATAGCTTGTTTGTGTTTTACTTTACAGCCGGAAAGGTAATTTATCCAACATTCTTTTACCTGTGAGGATCCATCCAACATATATTTGACAACAGTGCCTTGACTGGTGATAACTCTCGATGCCTCCGGCTCCACTGGGGGCATCACCGTTCTGTAGAACTCATAGTGCTTCACCCTCTGGGGGTAGCTCTGTCGGACCATGATGTCCCAAGTGGGTTCTTCATCCCTAACATATTGATCTTCAAAAAAAAAAAAAACCTTACTGTGAACTGGGCAATGCTGTGTGGCTGGGATTTTATCTTCTTGCTTACTTTTTTTCATTCTTTTATCTACATCTGAATAATAGGGCAGTTTTCATGTCATGACAGAAGGCCCCAGAGTATGCGCTCTCTGTTCCCTTTGTAACAGTCAAATGTAGTAAATACGCCATTTACAAGAACTTAATAGGTACCTTCTCCATGTATAAGCTCTTCTTTTTAAGGAAATCTGGGACATCACAAGGCAAGTTAGGAAGGAAGAAGAGTTTTGCTGTCCTATATGTTCCCTTTTCTCCTTGTTGGTACTTTTCTCTTGCCTTTGAGTAAACTCTCACCTGTGGGTGCACGATGCTCCCCCTGGTTGCCTGGAGGCCCAGGGCAAGTCTCTTAAAGAGGCGCTAGCCCTTCCTAAATTATTCATCACTTTTCAAAGTTATAATACTCCCATCTCGAACCAAACCAGATTTTCTCAAGGTTCTACTCTTAGCTGGCAGTCAAGGAGAAAGGCACCTAATAGGTTCCTCCTAAAGAAAGTACTATTGAGAAATTTCTGTTACACAGTAGCTACTAAGTTTTTGCTACCTGAATAATTTCCTCTTGATTCTTGGGTGCATTGCCGTATTTCTCCCCAAGAATCCCTTTATAACAAATTTATAAAGTTGTTTATTAACATGTAATTATGGCATTTCAAAAACTATCGGGCTGGTGGGAAAATAGTTCAGAATGTGGGCCCTTCGTGATATACCTCAAGTGGTAGAATAATAATGAAATAATAAACATTAACTGAGGTGTTTCTGTATGTTGAATGCTTTGTGTCTGTACTTTATTAAGCCCACCTCAACAACCCTTTTTAGGTAGACATTTTCATTTTCCAGAGTTTGCAGATTAAGAAATGGAGGCTTCGAAGGGTTGTAAATTCTCCACGGTCACACAAGCCAGTAAGCAGCATAGGTCTCTGTGCTTAACTGTATTCATATGCTGTAAAACCCACCACTGCTACCATGACCAAAAGCACAAAAATGAAACTTAACACTGGAATAATATGTTTCAGATTAGGAAGTATTTTTTCATTTAATACTTATAACAGCACTGTTAAACATGTGATGTGATTTTATAAATGAAGAAAATTCAGGTGGAGGGGTTTATGACTTGTCCAAGGACAGCCAACAAAGAACTCAAGTCTAGGCTCTTTCTTTTTGCACCACATGACCTTCTCTTCCTGTGTCCAAGGCTGACCTTGATGAAGATATTGCTACTTTGTAATTATGTTCAGACTTGAATTAGGATATTTATAATTCATGGAAGAATTAAAAATAATGATGTGTTTCAGGCAGTTATTATTAACAACACTGTCTACTCTTGATATAATGATGAAAATATCAGCGTAGGTAATGAAACTAATAGAAAAGACAGGTTAAACAGGTACTAAGCTGGGGTTCAATAATAGGATCGAGCAAATAAGCAAACAAACAAATATGTCCTTGACCCTGAAAGCAATATCCCTCTCAGTACATTCAGCATCTTAGCCTTTGGAAGACCCTGAGAAGCCATCAGTCTAGTAGCATACACAGCTGGTTCCATGATGGGAAACCCAGGCCACTAGGAATCCTCGTAAATAGAAACATGGGTCCACGGTCTATTTTTAATAATTCAGAAAGTTTAATGAAAAGCAAAACAGAGGCAAAACAGATCCACAACAACATTTAGTTTCTTTTCATTGGGCTGGCAAGTAAATACGACACTGAGTTATTATTCAACAGGCATACTCTTTTTCTTTGATAGATACACTTCTCAAATATGGTGTACCTAAGGGAATTATAAAAAGAGGGTATTTGGTTGTGAAAAAAATAGGATCCACCAAGGTAACATTTATCAGATGAAGAAATGCAGTCCAGAGACAGTAAGTGGCTGAAAGGAATGTATCATTAGTTACAACTCATCTTATTAGTTCAGTGCTTGGTTGCATCTCCCAATTCTATTGTAACAGTGGATCTCCATTTAAATGATATTGAAATTCAGTCACCAATGTGGATGCCCCATGAGGTTAATTAAAGAAGTCCTACTTGTACTTATGCATTCATCTTAATAGGTTAGGAGCGATGTACAGAATCAATAGAAATAACAGATGCTATAAAATTACATACTGATACGTAGGAACAAGATTGGTTTTCTTCATCTGTTTAACCTGCACGTATCCCTGCCTCCTTTGTTTTGATCACACCAGCAAACTACTATACCCATGGCCCTTTGCAGAGGCAGGAAGACAGACTGTACAGACTGTACAGTAGTTGTTAAGAGCATTTGTTTTGCTCTCACTGAACCAAGAATGACATTTTATTTCTGCCGCTCAGGTCAAGTGACCTCGGTCAACTTACTGAGCCTCCTGAAGCCTCAATTTCTTTATTTTGAAAAATGGAATTACTAGGACTTAGCATACAGTAGTTGTATTTTGTCATGTATGTTAAGTACTTAGTGCCTGGCCCATAGTAAGGGCTCGAAATTGCTTGTTATTACTATTATTAATTAGCCTATCATTCATTATCAACAAGTATGTTTAACTGGGAGGAACATATCCAGTTTCAATGGCGATTTAACTGTTTTCTATATGACTTTGTGCCCCACACCCCACCTCAGTTAGCACTCACCTGTAGACTCTTGCCCAATGAATGTTACTAGGAGACCACTGGGGCAAGACACATTCAGGTTATGGAAGGTGGGAACATAAGTCTCTTGTAAAACAGGTTCTGGTTCGACTTCCTCCTGTAAATAATTTAACATGTGAATAATTGTCATTTTCTAAATGAGTTACTGATTTATTACGACTAAGCAAAGACTTGCTGAGGGCTTAGGAAGTGCTTATGACTTGCTCAGGACTAGTGGGCCCTGCAATGGAGCCTATAAAAATGTACGAGCCTCTACCTGTGTGCAATTTATACTCTGCTTGTAGAATGGCACGCAGACATGTGAAACAGTTAATTGCACCATATAGATGGCCCATCGTTCCTCAAAAGAGAGGATATCAAAGTTAATAAGAATAATTAAGAAAGGGCTGTGGAGGAGTAGGGCTTGACCTTAGCCTTGAAAGATTCCTCTGTTTGCATGTGTAGGTGTAAGGGCTGACTAGTAGCCCACTACCTTCTTTGTGTAATTCTTACAGTTTGGATGTTACTATGATATGTGTCCTTCCTTTTCTATAACGAGCATGCATTGCTTCTGTAGTGAGTAAAAACAATAGAAGACAATAAAAAGGTTACTTAGAACTTAATGAGGTAGTTTTAAAATGGCCTTCAGAGGTAGAGATTAAAGATGGCAGCGTGAGAGGTGAGACAGAGGCTTCCTCCTAAAACTGCATACAATATGAAAATACAATTAATACAACCAATCCTGAATGAGAAACAGGAAAGAGGGCTGTGCCAGAGTGTATACACCTGGAGAAAAGACTAAACCTCATGGAACAGGGTAACGTACCAAAGCCATGGCTCAGTGGGAACCAAGCCCTTACCCCACCTCTGCTCACTGGTGGGAGGAAGAGAAACAGAGCAGGAAGGGAGTGGAGGCCAGAGACTGCTGAACACCTAACTCTGGAGATCTGGTCTGGGAGTACAAACCTACATTACGTGGTGCTCTCATAATTAGGGGGACTGGAATGCTAAGACAGGCAGAATACCAGGAGAGATTGAGATTCCAGCTGCTTGTGGAAAAGAGGGATCCATATCTGCTGTTCTGGGATAAAAGAAAGGTGGACAGTCTGAGACACTTCCTAACAGTGAGAGGAGCAAGGATTGCATAGAGCTTACTGCTCAGGAGAAAGGACAGTAGACAAAATTGTCTGGGTGCACTCTGTCCAGCAGGTTGGGAACTTTCACGATCTTCAGACGCTCCAGCCCCCAAGCTGGCTATGCAGCTCCAGAGCCTGCCTCCGTGATATGCAGCTTGCTGTGTCTTCCTCCTGGCTAGCCCACACCTGGCTCACAAACCAGCAAACCCTGCCCTGGCATCAGGCCAGACAGAAGGAAGCCCCGCCAACAGGAGCTACAAATGCAAAGCACAGAGGCTTATACCTGTGTGCTCAGCCCACAGGTTCTGGCAGTGGAGACTGGCAAAGCAGTCAGAAAGCAGGAAACACCTCTTTCCTCCCTGAAGGCACCAACACTGCTCCCCTGTGACCCCCCAACATTGCTCCAGGGGCTCAGCAGCTCCAGAGAGTAGAGCTTCTGGGCACTAGAGAGTGCCACATAAAATATGAAATGTCAAAGAAACCTAGTACAAAGCATAATTATGAATACACCAGAGAAAGACTCAAATGAAATAGACCTCATGAATCTTTCTGAAAGACATTTCAAAATAAAAATCATAAACATGCTCAAAGAGGTACAGAAAAATATTCAAGAACTCAGGAATGAATTCCGGTCAGAGATCCAATCATTACGGAACACAGTATCAGAAATGAAACATACAATGGGAGGTTGTAAAAACAGATTGGATATGGTGGAGGAGACGATAAATGAAATAGAAATTAGAGAAGAGGAATACAAAGAAGCTGAGGCACAGAGAGAAAAAACGATCTCTAAGAATGAAAGAATATTGAGAAAAACTATGTGACCAATCCAAACAGAACAATACTTTCATATTATAGGGGTACCAGAAGAAGAGAGAGAAAAAGGGATAGAAAGTGTCTTCGAGGAGGTAATTGCTGAAAACTTCCCCAATCGGGGAAGGAGATAGTCTTCCAGGCCATGGAGGTACACAGATCTCCCAACAAAAGGAACCCAAGGAGGACAACACCCAGAAGTCTAATAATTAAAATGGCAAAATTCATGGATAAGGACAGACTATTAAAAGCACCCAGAGAGAGAAAAAAGATCACATATAAAGGAAAACCCATCAGGGTTTGATCATACTTCTAAACAGAAACCTTACAGGCCAGAAGGGAGTGGCATGATATATTTAATACAATGAAGCAGAAGGGCCTCAAACCAAGAATACTTTATCCGGTAAGATTATCATTTAAATTTGAAGGAGGGATTAAACAATTTCCAGATAAGCAAAAGCTGAGAGAATTTACCTCCCACAAACCATCTTTACAGTGTATTTTGGAAGGACTGCTATAGACAGAAGTGTTCCTAAGGTTTAATAGCTGTTACCAGAGGTAATAAAATCACAGTAAAGACAGTGGAACAGTTAATTACTAAGCTAATGCAAAATTAAATCAACTACCCCCAAAAGTCAATTAGGGGATAGACAAAGAGTACAGAATATGATACCTAAGATATGAAGAGTGGAGGAAGAAGAAAAAGGAGGAGAAAAAAGAACCTTTAGATTGTGTCTGTAATAGCATACTAAGTAAGTTAAGATAGACTATTAGATAGTAAGGACGTTAACCTTGAACCTTTGGTAACCACGAATCTAAAGCCTGCAATGGCAATATGTACATACCTATAGATAATCACTATAAATGTAAATGGTCTGAATGCACCAATCAAATGACACAGAGTCATTGAATGGATAAAAACACAAGACCGGTCCATATGCTGCCTATAAGAGACTCACTTTAAACCCAAAGACATACATAGACTAAAAGTGAAGGGATAGAAAAAGATATTTCATGCAACTAATAGGGAGAAAAAAGCAGGAGTGGCAGTACTTGTATCAGACAAAAAGGACTTCAAAACAAAGAAAGTCACAAGAAACAAAAAAGGACATTACATAATGATAAACAAGTCAATTGAACAAGAAGATATAACCATTATAAATATCCATGGACTCAACACAGGAGCACCTATATATGTGAAACAAATACTAAAAGAATTAAAAGGGGAAATAGAATGCAATGCATTCATTATAGGAGACTTCAACACTCCACTCACTCCAAAGGACAGATCAACCAGACAGAAAATAAGTAAGGAGACAGAGGCACTGAACAACATATTAGAACAGATGGACTGTTATAACAGACATCTACACAACACATCACCCAAAAACAACAGGATACACATTCTTCTCAAGTGCACGTGGAACATTTTCAAGAATAGATCATATACTAGGCCACAAAAAGAGCCTTGGTAAATTCATAAAGACTGAAATTGTACCAACCAGTTTCTCAGATCACAAAGGTATGAAACTAGAAATAAATTACTCAAAGAAAATGAAAAATCCCACAAACACGTGGAGGCTTCACGACATGCTCCTAAATAACCAATGGATCAATGACCAAATAAAAACAAAGATCAAGCAATATATGCAGACAAATGAAAACAATAATTCAACACCGTAAAATCTGTGGTACGCAGAGAAGGCCGTGCTAAGAGGGAAGTATATTGCAATACAGGCCTACTTCAGGAAAGAAGAACAATCTTATATGAAGAGTCTGAATGCACAATTAAATTAACGACTAGGAAAAGAAGAACAAATGAGGCCCAAATCAGTAGAAGGAGGGACATAATAAAGAGTAGAGCAGAAATAAATTAAATGAGAAGAATAAAACAATACAAAGAATCAGTGAAAGCAAGAGCTGGTTCTTTGAGAAAATAAACAAAATAGATAAACCCCTAGCCAGACTTATCAAGAAAAAAAGAGTCCACACATATAAACAGAATCAGAAATGAGAAAGGAAAACTCACTATGGACACCACAGAAATACAAAGTATTATGAAAGAATACTATGAAAAATTATATGGTAACAAAGTGGATAAACTAGAAGAAATGGACAACTTTCTACAAAATACAACCATCCATGGCTGACCCAGAAAGAAACAGAAAATCTGAACAGACCACTCACCAGAAAGGAAATTGAATTGGTAATCAAAAAACTACCTAAGAACAAAACCCTTGAACTAGGTGGCTTCACTGCTGAATTTTATCAAACATTTAGTGAAGACCTAATACCCATCCTCCTTAAAGTTTTCCAAAAAGTACAGGGAATACTTCCAAACTGCTCCTACGAGGCCAGCATCACTCTAATACCAAAACCAGGCAAAGACACCACAAAAAAAGAAAATTACATACCAATATCCCTGATTAACATAGATGCAAAAATACTTAACAAAATATTAGCAAACTGAATTCAAAAATATATTTAAAAAATTATCCACCATGATCAACTGGGATTCATCCCAGGGATGCAAGAGTGGAACAACATTCGAAAATCCATCAACATCATCCACCACATCAACAAAAAGAAGGACAAAAACCACATGATCATATCCATAGATGCTGAAAAACCATTCAACAAAATTCAATATCCATTCATGATAAAAACTCTCAACAAAAGGGGCATAGAGGGCAAGTACCTCAACAAAATAAAGGCCATATATGACAAACCCACAGCCAACATCATACTTAACAGCGAGAAGCTGAAAGCCTTTCCTTTAGGATTGGGAACAGGACAAAGATGCCCACTCTACCCACATCTATTCAACATAGTACTGGATGTCCTAGCCACGGCAATCAGACAACACAAGGAAATAAGAGGCATCAAGATTGGTAAAGAAGGAGTTAACCTGTCCCTGTCTGCAGATGACATGATATTGTACATAAAAAACCCCAAAGAATCCACTCCAAACTACTAGATCTAATTAATATCTGAATTCAGCAAACTTGCAGGATACAAAATTAATACACAGAAATCTGTTGCATTCCTTTACACTAATGATGAACTAGAAGAGGGAGAAATTAGAAAAACAATTCCCTTCACAACTGCATCAAAAAGAATAAAATACTGAGGAATAAACCTAACCAAGGGAGTGAAAGACCTATACTTTGAAAATTACAAGACATTCATGAGAGAAATTAAAGAAGATAACAATAAATGGTAACACATCCCATGCTCATGGATAGGAAGAATTAATATTGTGAAAACGGCCATCCTGCATAAAGCTACAGATTCAATACAAGTCATGTCAAAATACCAACAGCATTCTTCAATTAACTAGAGCAAATAGTTCTAAAATTCATATGGAACTACAAAAGACCCTGAATAGCCAAAGCAATCCTGAGAGGAAGAATAAAGCTGGGGGGATTATGCTCCCCAAATTCAAGCTCTACTACAAAGCCACAGTAATCAAGACAATTTGGTACTGGCACAAGTACAGACCCACAGACCAGAGGAACAGAATAGAAAGTCCAGATATTAACCCAAACATATTTGGTCAATTACTGTACGATAAAGGAGCCATGGATATACAATGGGGAAATGACAGTCTCTTCAACAGCTGGTGGTAGCAAAACTGGACAGCTACATGTAGAATGAAACTGGATCATTGTCTAACCCCATACATAAAAGTAAATTCAAAATGGATCAAAGACCTGAATGTAAGTCATGAAACCATAAAGCTCTTAGAAAAACATAGGCAAAAATCTCTTGGACATAAACATGAGCAACTTCTTCATGAACATATCTCCCTGGGCAAGGGAAACAAAAGCAAAAATGAACAAGTGGGACTATATGAAGCTGAAAAGCTTCTGTAAAGCCAAGGACACCATCAATAGAACAAAAAGGCATCCTACAATATGGGAGAATATATTCATAAATGACATATCTGATAAAGGGTTGACATCCAAAATATATAAAGAGCTCATACACCTCAACAAACAAAAAGCAAATAAGCCAATTAAAAAATGGGCCAGAGGAGCTGAACAGACACTTCTCCAAAGAAGAAATTCAGATAGCCAACAGGCACATGAAAAGATGCTCCACATGGCTGATCATCAGGGAAATGCAAATTAAAACCACAATGAGATATCACCTCACACCAGTAAGGATGGCCAGCATTGAAAAGACCAAGAACAACAAATACTGGCGAGGATGTGGAGAAACAAGAACCCTCTTACACTGCTGGTGGGAATGTAAATTAGTTCAACCATTGTGGAAAGCAGTATGGAGGTTCCTCAAAAAGCTCAAAATAGAAATACCATTTGACCCAGGAATTCCACTCCTAGGAATTTACCCTAAGAATGCAGCAGCCCAATTTGAAAAAGACATATGCACCCCTATGTTTATTGCAGCACTATTTACAATAGCCAAGAAATTGTAGCAACCTAAGTGTCCATCAGTAGATGAATGGATAAAGAAGAGGTGGTACATATACACAATGGAATATTATTCAGCCATCAGAAGGAAACAAATCCTACCATCTGCAACAACATGGATGGAGCTAGAGGGTATTATGTTCAGTGAAAAAAGCCAGGTGGAAAAAGACAAGTATCATATGATTTCATTCATATATGGAGTATAAGAACAAATAAAAAAACTGAAGGAACAAAACAGCAGCAGACTGACAGAACCCAAGAATGGACTAACAGTTACCAAAGGGAAAGAGACTGCGGAGGATGGGTGGGACGGGAGGGATAAGGGGAAAAAAAGGGGCATTACGATCAGCAGACATAATGTAGTGGGGGGGCACAGAGAGGGCTGTACAACACAGAGAATACAAGTAGTGATTCTATAGCATCTTACTATGCTGATGGACAGTGACTGTAATAGGGTATGTGGTCGGGACTTGATGATGGGGGGAGTCTAGTAAACAATGTTGCTCATGTAATTCTAGATTAATGATACCAAAAAAAAAAATGGGTGGAGGACATGCAGAGACAATTCTCCAAAGAAGAAATTCAGATGGCCAAGACACATGAAAAGATGTTCCACATCACTAATCATCAGAGAAATGGAAATTAAAACCACAATGAGATATCACCTCACACCAGTAAGGATGGCCAGCATCCAAAAGACTAAGAACAAATGCTGGCAAGGATGTGGAGAAAGGGAACTAGCTTATACTCCCTCCTACACTGCTGGTGGGAGTATAAGCTAGTTCAACCATTGTGGAAAGCAATATGGAGGTTCCTCAAAAAACTAAAAATAGAAATACCATTTCAACCGGGAATCCCACTCCTTGGAATTTACCCAAAGAATACAAGTTTTCAGAGTCAAAAATACATACGCACCCCTATGTTTATTGCAGCACTATTTACAATAGCCAAGATATGGAAGCAACCTAAGTGTCCATCAGTAGATGAATGGATAAAGGAGATGTGGGATATACACACAATGGAATACTATTCAGACATAAGAAAGAAACAACTCCTACCATTTGCAACAACACAGATGGAGCTGAAGGATATTATGCTCAGTGAAATAAGCCAGGCAGAGACAGACAAGTATCAAATGATTTCCCTCATTTGTGGAGTATAGCAACAAAGCAAAACTGAAGGAACAAAACAGCAGCAGACTCACAGACTCCAAGAAGGAACTAGTGGTTACCGAAGGGGAGAGGTTTGGGAGGGCGGGTCGGTAGGGAGGGAGAAGGGAATTGTGGGGTATTATGTTTAGTACACATGGTGTGGGGGAATCACGGGGAAAACAGTGTAGCACAGAGAAGCCAAATAGTGAATCTGTGGCATCTTACTACACTGATGGACAGTGGCTGCAATGGGGTATCGGTGGGGACTTGATAATATGGGTAAAAGTAGTAACCACATTGTTTTTTCATGTGAAACCTTCGTAAGAGTGTATATCAATAATACCTTAATACAAAATTTAAAAAAAAGTTAATAAGGGTTTGGTCTATCTACTTAAAAGTTCCTAATCAATCTTATGCTATGTCTCAAATGAAAGGCATTTGGTTGCTTGCAAACAATTCCTAATTGATAATCATTTCAGTTTTTCCAATTGGCTTTCTTTTGTTAGCCACTAAAAAAGCATTTGAACTGGTCTCCATTGTTGGATCTTTAGTTTATTCTAACTAGTCTCCTATTGTTGATTATTTAGTTTTTTTTCTGTCTTTGTCAGTAACAGAATAAAATCTGGATAGTTAGCTCAAAATTAGTTAACACAAAGTACAACTAAGAGAAAAAGCTTAGGAAATTCTGTAAAATGAACAATGATGTTCAAAGACATGAGCCTGCCATGACAAATCTATTGTTATATTCAAAACCAGTAATTGTCTCCATCCTTTCATTACTGTCAATTTTTAAAATATTGGGTGAACTAATTGGTTGGCTACCAAATTGCTATAGGCCAAATTAATTTATTGCCTGGGGTTATTTTGCTCAACACTTGAATTTTTTTATTTAACAAGGCCCTATTTTCAAGTGTCGTGTCTTGAGAAAACTCATCTAATGTAGCTACATAAATATAGCACAGAGGCTAACACTCAAACCCCATAACTTTTAAAGGTCCAGGGTCTGAAATCCAGGTCCCTGATCACTTTTTAACATATTATTTTATTTTAATAATTTGAGAATTTACACATGTACAAATTGTACAACTGTACTAGTAAACACAAAAAAAGTCCAAATTTGATCAATAGCGTCCTCTTTCCTCTTTTAGAATCTCTTCAGGTCCATATTTTTCTACTAGGAAAATGTTTAGAGTCGAAGCCCATGTGCGTGAGTGTGTTTGCATTTTGTGAAGAATTGACGGTAGGGGCTGCAATACTTTTTAATCCGAAGAGGGTGTTCTTCAGTTTTGCTGAATTCTTAGCACCCTGATATCTAAGTCCAAGGCTATCAAATGAAAGTATTTCCACTATTTAGTTAGAAATCTTCCTCTTCCAATAGTTATCTCAATGGAACCAAATAAGGTATTTAAAGTAAGGATTGATAGGAGCTGGACCATGCAAGAACAAGGGTGGAAAAAGGGTTGAACTAGTCATTTTGAGTTTAGATGAATGACTTGAGACAGTTTGCTTATGACATTTTGTTTCCTGGCATGGGAAACCAACTTCCACGTGCAAATCTCTTCTTGTCCATTCACCTTTTTCTCCTCTTCTTTTGGGTGCTCCACCTCTTTCAGGGATTCTTTGGGTTTTTCTTTGCCTTTTATTTTCTCTTTACCTTTGCCTTGAGGAACAGTCACTATAACAGGAATTGCTGTTGGAATAAGTGCTGATGGGATATTCAACATTGATTCCAAATCAGGGTCCTTCTCCTCTATAAAGACAAAAAGGAGAAAACAAGTAAGTTAGGCATTTGTATTTCATATGTTTGTTAAAATTTATATTTCAAACATTTATACCAGTTGGCAACAATTTTTACCTTGCCAAATATGATTTATCAGTTGGAGAGATTTCAGGGGTAATGTAGTTGACTTGAAAATCAGGACTGTAGTTAAAAATTATGAGGTGCTCAATGCTTTGAGGATATTTAACTGAGTCATTATTTAACATGTTCTTGCTTTCCCGTCAAGACTGTACACCTCTAACAATAGGGCAGTCACCATTTACATTTATTTGAGAAATATTTATCGAGAGGCTATTATATCAAAATGTTTGTAGCAGAGGGCAATAATGAAAAAACTATGTAAAAGACATCATGAAGCCAAAATAGTCTAAGATCTGCAGCCAAATAGCTTCAATACAAAGACATGTTAAATAGGAACATAATAATGGATGCAAACAAAGAAATACTGAAAAAAAATATTGCGAGCTGAGACAGTAAAAGTTTTCTTCTGGAAGATTAATTTTATTCTCGGTTTTAAGGAATTGTCAGAATGCTTGAAGAAGAGCTGATGTGTGCGGGGATGTTATACGAAACGTTTCTGGGCATCCTTTATGTCTTGAACCCAAGTCTCTCCTGGGTTCCAGGATAGCAATCCCACCTGGATCTAATCTCCTCCTACACCTCTCTGGTCAACTTTTTCCTCAGTTTCCCTGACTGACTCTTCCTCTTTCAGCCTCGTATATGTTGTTAGGCCCCAGGAGTTTTTCCCTTAATGTTATGCAACAGATGTTCTCAACAGATGTTCTCATGGAATTAAAAAATAAAATTGCTCAGGCCCCCACCTTGACTACTGAGTCAGGATCTCTGGGATGAAGCCCAGCATTTACATGTGTGAAACACCCACATGATTGTGATACACAGCTAGGGCTGAGCCCTGTTATTACATATGTTAGATCTGAGTGTCTCATTCACTTCTCGTGCTCCAGTCATCTACTAACTCCAAAATTCGTATCTCAAGACATGACCCGTCTTCTCAGCTCTGGATCCATATTTCCAATCACTTTTAGACATCTCCTCTTAGCTGTGGTACTACAGACATTCCAAACTCAGTAAACCTCTCCTATCCCAAGCAGGGCAACTCTCCTATATTCTGAATCTCAGTTAATGCCATGACCAATCGTGAACCTTGTTTCCCAAGTTAGACATGGAGATCATTCACATTTTCTCTTTTTAACTTACTCTACACATTCAACAAGTCACCAAGCCCTCAGAAAATTTTCTCAAATCGTATCTGTCTTACCTACTCCTATCACCTTAGCTCATGCTGTCATTCATTACCTCTTGCTTGATTTTTGGGGGGCAGTCTCCTAACTGATATCAGGGTATCTCCAATACCACCACTTCAGTGAACTATCCAGGCTATCTCTAAAACTATGCTCCTAAAATAAAATCTGATCATGTCACTTCCTTTCCCCTCCTTAAAGATCTCTGCTGCTCACTAATCACAGGGGGCGTACAATACTCACTTTACTCCAGCCACACTCATTTTTTTACCTTTCCAAAGGGTGCCATGCTTTTATGCAATGTGATTTATGCAAATGGTGCTTACTGTCTAGAAATTCCCTCCTTGTTCCTTTCTCTAGATAGCTCCCACCATTTCTAAAGTCCCATCTCAGGTGCTATACTTTCTGTCTGAAGTATTTTGTATCAGTCCCCAGCATTCTGTTTATACACAATTTCTAGCAGTTGTGGAGTTATTTCTCTATATGTATTTTCTTTTCCCATTAGACCAGGAGTTCTTTGAGTAGATGTACCATGTTTTATTCATCTTAGTGGTTCAGTCACAGCAAGCTGCCTGGCCCATAGGAAGTATAAGTAAGTGAATGGCATCCAGTTATGGGTAGCTGGAAACTCTTCTCCCTCATCCCCATCCATGTACTCAATCAAATAATATTTATTGGGTACCTACTAATAGATGCCATGAGCTAGGTAGCCAATGATGAATGAGACTACAAGAAAGCTATGAAAAGTAACAGGTAGTTCAGATGAAGGAACCCTTAGGTATAAGGTTGTGTGTTAAGTCTATGACTGGAAGTATAGAGAGCCAGGGGAACCCAGAAGAAAGGCATCTAACACAGAATGCCTCCATAAACCTATAGTTTGGTTATACTATATTTGGCCTTCCATAAATGTGCCATGCTTTGGTAGTATTGAGCTTTTGCACATACTGTTCATGGTATCTAGAATTCTCTTCCTTTGGTTCTTTGCCTAGGCAAGTCTCACTTCCTTCAGAGGCCCAGTTCACATGCTACTGCCACTTGGTCTGTGAAGCATTTCTCAGAGGAAGTAACCTGTAAACTGAGAACTGAAAGATGGGAAGGAGTTTAATTGTTGAAAGTGGTGGTATATAGTAGAGCGGGAGAAAGTATTCTGAGCAAGTGGCACAGTATTAGCAAATGGCCAGAGATAAAAGAAAACATATTCAAGGAACATGAAAGTCACAAAAAGAATAGGGTAGCCAAAATGTGGAAACAACCTAAATGTGTCTTGCCCCAAATTCTACAATTTGTGGCAACATGGATGATCCTTGAGGACGTTGTACTTAGTGAAGTAAGCCAGTCGCAAAAAGACAAATTCTGCATGATTCCATTTATATGAGGTATCTAAAATAATCAAATTCATAGAATCAGAGTAGAATGGTGGTTGCCAGGGGATCAGGGAGAAGGAAATGGAGACTTCATAATTAATGGGCATAAAATATCAGTTAAACAAGATGAATAAGCTCTAGAGAACTATGCATATCCAATTAAGGGGGGAAAATTGGGTTGGAAATTTGTTTATTGATTAGCAGATAAAAGTTATTAAAAATTAGTATTAGATGTACCCTTGAGGAATTTATAGTATATTTTTTACAAAGACTCATGCCTTCAACTTTTTTAATATACAGGAAACAAAACATTACTTATCCACACTATAAACATTTTCAAATGCAGTACTTATATCCTGAAGTTGGGAACATTTGTTTTAAATGGAATGATTGCATATTAACTCAAGAATAAAGAAATCACTTAGAAAATAGTGTCAGCATAGTTCATCATAGAGTGTAAATATCTTAATATGAAATAATGATAACCTGTGTTCACAAGGGATAGGAATTTTTGGTGATTGTATGTGATAATGGATTTTAAATACATGATTTGCTAGGCACAAATGACTTCTCCAAGTGCTGGTTTAAAAACAAACCAAATAGAAATTTAAGACAAAATCCTAAATAAATGAAAAATACTAACAAATTTAATGGGCTCTCCAACTCATGAGAATACTATAATTTTTGGCACAAGGTAAGAAGATTGTAATGATCCATGGGAATATTGTCTCTGCAGAAGAGGACCTACATAGTAGGGCAGATAATTGGACTGACATGATCTACACATAGTTTTAAAGTTATGTAGCATAGAGTTTACATTTATCTTTAAATTTTGTAAAGCTTAAAAAAAATCTGTTGTGGTTATATCCCTGTAAAATGCATGGGCACCCGCAAGATTTCCTAATTGGTTCTTGGTAAAGTGACATGTTATTTTGTGGTTTGTAAGGAAATAGCTTCCAGTTGGAGAACTTGTTTATTAAAAGTGGGGTAAAGAAATCCTTCAGGATGTCCAATGAATGGCTCCTTTAAGACTAATGTACTGAAACACACTGAGCTGTTCTACAATCAAAGGATTCATAAAAATATTCTGTGGAAAACCAAGAGAATTCCTTGGCAAATCACGCTTTCTTTGGCACCAACTAACAAACTTACTTTCATGGACTAGTCAACAAAGACAACTGGAATATAGATATGTGTGTGTATACATATATACATGATCTTATGTGTAAGTGATTACATGGAAGATTTTATATATATGATAAATACAGTTTGAAATGTCAAAACACTTATCTTCTATGTATGAAAGATTATACATATATACATGTATATGCACATTTATATGTACACACTCACATATAGATTCCCACCCTTCAGGAAATGAGGGACATTAAATCAGAACATGTTTATTAACAGGTGAGCAGACTGAGGATGTACAGACACCCT
>JAVSCE010002400.1:0-26389 GCA_032199065.1 Smutsia gigantea | reverse complement strand
TCTTGAAGTGGGAGCAGAGTCAGCAAGAATTCTGACTGAAGCAGATTTTGGAAATGGAAGATTTTTATATCATCTGCCCAGTAAATTTTTCATACAATCAGGAAATTTATGAGGAGAGGATCTAGAAGTACAGCAGATCGACCTAGAGGTTAGATAAATGTCTGCTAAACAAAAGGAAAGAGCTACTGTTCCCTTTAAGTTTTTGAGGGATTTTATTCAATACCCAAGTAATAAGATAGTAGAAGCATGGCCAATCCACATGCCCTTCCTTTTCATTCACGGCTTAGGTCAAAAAAAAAAATCAATATTGACCCCAAGTGGATAAATGTTTCCACAGAAGAGAGAAAGGCCATTGCTCAGACAACCCTGAAGAAGAGCATACCTCTAAATACCTCCGAAGAATGAATAACTGCAGGAGACAGAAGGCAGGTTTACACATGGTTTGACATCCTTAACAGGATGCAACAAATACTCGGCCTCTGGAAAAGAAAGATGAAAGGCATGAGGACAAAACAGGAAGAGATAAAAGCAAAATAGCATGAAATGTCAGGAATAGTTGAGGTGAAATGGAACCAGGTGAGATTAAAATATTTTAAATGAAAATGAAATTGCAGTAGCAAAATTAAAATTCAGTATTGAAGTATTTCGACAGAGACAAATATCAAAGGTCAACTACCAAAGGTGATTTGTAAATCTCTCACTACTATAGTTGAAAATAAAGATGAATGCAGTGATGTTAAAATATATGAAAAACAGAGATGGAGATACTGTAAATTATTTCAGGTACTATTCTGTAGCCTGGAGATATAAAAGTAAACAAGAAGGAACAGGTCTCATTTTTACTATCACATGGAAATATTGTTTTATTTATGATTACAGGACAAATAAACTTACTCTAAAAATTTTAATATTACATAAAAATGTAAATTTTATCCATGAACTTTGCAGTTTAAGAGAATGTCTCTATCTAAAACAATAGATTTATCATTTTGGATACATTTATCTTTGGTCTACAAATAAAATAATAAATAAGTGATGATGATATAGAGAGAAATGCATTAGCAGATTCAACATAAATTGGGGATGAATGTGAATATTTGTCATGTTTTGATCCATCTAGCTCCCTTCCTATATTTGGGAAATTCTTAGTCTGAGTCATATCTCCAAGATAAATACCTTAATTTAGAATCCTCTATAATAGCTAGGACAGAGGAATACAACTGGAAATTCTATAAGATCCTCATTTGGGAGACTTCAAATTAGAAGTGAATAATGGAGACTTCTGGTTGTTATTTCCATGAATATGAGACTAGATAATCAAGACCAACCCTTGTAATGAAGAAAACTGGGAAAGCTGAACTATCTGTATACTTAAAGGAATCAATGGGCTAAGAACATAATAAAAAATTATGAGATAAGAAGAAATGTTAGAGTGGGAAAACCTGGAATTAGGGGTCATATTTTTGCTGATTCCTAAAGAAGTACATTGAAAAACAGATTTTGAGAACTACAGAGAGAGGAAGGTGAAAATTGCATTTCAGCATATGTGGTAGTAGAAAAACAGTTCCCTAAATATGTTCACACTCTAGTCCATGGAACCTCTGAATATGTTACATAACAAAATGGATTTTGCAGACATATTTAAGTTTAACAACCTCGAAGAGGGGAGATTATCCCAGATTGTCTAGGTGCGTTCAATCTAGAGTGGACATTATCACTGTATATTGATGATTTCCCTTTCACAAATAAACATTTTAACAGGTACTTATGTAGATTAATATTTGATATTCACTAATAACAGTCCTCCTTTGTTGTTAAATTATCTTTCTCACATACATTAACATCTAATAACGTGTCCCCTCCTCTATATCTCTTGTCTCTGCCTCTTCTCTTTCATGTATAGTATATTAATTGGGCTTAACAAATATTTGATTATTTTATTGATCCTTTCCTCCATTGGAATTCACCAGTCTATTTTTTCTTAGGTTATTTTGTGTTCTTTCTCAAGCACCCTGGCTTAAATTTTAAGTTTTATATTTCTATCTTTTTTAATACTGGAAACACTTAGATCATTAGCTTTTCCTCTGAGTACAATGGGTCTCTATGCTGTTTTGATAATCAATGATCATGTAGTCTTTAAGTGTAAGGTAAAGTGTAGTCTCTTGTTCCCTAGAGTTATTTAGGATTTTTTTAATGACTTATTCTTTTTTAATTTCTTTCCTTTTATTATTATTAATTTGTTTTGAATTACTGAGGATTTTTGTAATGCTTGCCACAATTTTATAAACATTTTATGATCTGAAAAAAAAACAGTCTTTTTATAGGGTATCATGAATTCAAAAATCAGTTTTCATAGTTAAAATGCAGTCTCAGTAACCAAAAACTGAAACAGTACAATTACTCAGCAAGACGAAATAGTGCATGCAACAACATGGATTAATCATACAAACAGTGTTGTGGAAAATAATCCATATACAAAGTAATACATACCATATCATGCCACTAATGTAAAGTACACATATGAACAAAACAAATATAATGTGTTAAATGTCAGAATGATAGTTAACTTTGTAGGAAATGGTGATTAAGATAAGGGCAAATGGATAGCTTATGTTATTTTATTCCGTTACTATATTTTTTTCATTGCAATTTCTTTTTTTTATTAAGCTATTATTGATACACACTCTTATGAAGTTTTCACATGAAAAAAAAGGTAGTTACTACATTTACCCATATTATCAAGTCCCCACCCATACCCCAATGCAGTCACTATCCATCAGAGTAGTAAGATGCCACAGATCCACTATTTGCCTTCCCTGTGCTACACTGTTTATCCTTGATCCCCACACCATGTGTACTAAACATAATACCCCTCAATCCCCTTCTCCCACCCTCCCCACCTGCCCTCCCACACCCCTCCCCTTTGGTAACCAGTAGTTCCTTCTTGGAGTCACTGAGTCTGCTGCCATTTTGTTCCTTCAGTTTTGCTGCATTGTTATACTCCACAAATGAGGGAAATCATTTGGCACTTGTCTTTCTCCACCTGCCTTATTTCACTGAGGATAATAACCTCCAGCTCCATCCATGTTGTTGCAAATGGTAGGAATTGTTTCTTTCTTATGGCTGAATAGTATTCCATTGTGTATATGTACCACATCTTCTATATCCATTCATCTACTGATGGACACTTAGGTTGCTTCCATATCTTGGCTGTTGCAGAAAGTGCTGCAACAAAAATAGGGATGCATATGTCTTTTTGAATCTGAGAAGTTGTATTCTCTGGGTAAATTCCAAGGAGTAGGATTCCAGGGTCAAATGGTATTTGTATTTTTAGTTTTTTGAGGAACCTCCATATTGCTTTCCACAATGGTTGAACGAGCTTACATTCGCACCAGAGTGTTAGGAGGGCTCCCCTTTCTCCTCATCAATGCCAGCATTTGTTGTTCATAGTCTTTTGGATGGTGGCCATCCTTACTGGTGTGAGGTGATATCTCATTGTGGTTTTAATTTGCATTTCCCTGATGATTAGTGATGTGGAGCACCTTTTCATGTGTCTGTTGGCCATGTGAATTTCTTCTTCAAATCCCTTGCTCGAGGAGATGTGGTCAGGAAGAAGTTGCTCATGCTTATATTCAGGAGATTTTGGCCTATGTTGTCTTCTAGGAGTTTTATGGTTTCATGACTTACATTCAGGTCCTGGATCCATTTCGAATTTACCTTTGTGTATGGGGTTTAACAATAATCCAGTTTCATTCTCTTGCATGTAGCTGTCCAGTTTTGCCAACACCAGCTATTGAAGAGGCTGTTATTTCCCCATTGTATGTCCATGGCTCCTTTATCTTATATTAATTGACCATATGTGGTTCGGTTTATATCAGGGCTCTATAGTCTGTTCCATTGGTCTATGGGTCTGTTCTTGTGCCAGTACCAAATTGTCTTGATTACTGTGGTTTTGTAGTAGGGCTTGAAGTTGGGAAGCGAGATCCCCCCTGCTTTATTCTCAGGATTGCATTGGCTAGTCAGTGTCTTTTGTGGTTCCATATGAATTTTCGAATGATTTTCTCTGGTTCACTGAAGAATGCTGTTGGTGTTTTGATAGAAATTGCATTGAATCTGTAGATTGCTTTAGGCAGGATGGCCATTCTGACAATATTAATTCTTCCTAACTATGAGCACGGCATGTGTTTCCATTTATTGGTATCTTCTTTAATTTCTCTCATGAGGGTCTTGTAGTTTTCAAAGTATAGGTATTTCACTTCCTTGGTTAGGTTTATTCCTAGGTATTTTATTCTTTTTGATGCAACTGTGAATGGAATTGTTTTCCTGATTTCTCTCTCTGCTAATTCATTGTTAGTGTATAGGAATTCCACAGATTTCTGCGTACTAATTTTGTATCCAGCAACTTTGGTGAATTCAGATATTATATTTAGTAGTTTTGGAGTGGATTCTATAGGTTTTTTTATGTACAACATCATGTCATCTGCAAACAGGGACAGTTTAACTTCTTCCATGCCAATCTGGATGCCTTTATTTCTTTGTGTTGTCTGATTGCCGTGGCTAGGACCTCCAGTACTATGTTGAATAGAAGAATAGAAGTGGGGAGAGTGGGCATCCTTGTCTTGTTCCCAATCTTAAAGGAAAAGCTTTCAGCTTCTCACTGTTAAGTATAATGTTGGCTGTAGGTTTGTCATATATGGCCTTTATTATGTTGAGATACCTGCCCTCTATACCCATATTGTTGAGAGTTTGAATCATGAATGGATGCTGAATTTTGTCAAATGCTTTTTCAGCATCTATGGAGGTGATCATGTGGTTTTTGTCCATCTTTTTATTGATGTGGTAGATGATGTTGATGGATTTTCGAATGTTGAACCATTCTTGCATCCCTGGAATAAATCCTACTTGATCATGATGGATGATCTTTTTGATTTACTTTTGAATTCGGCTTGCTAATATTTTGTTGAGTATTTTTGCATCTATGTTCATCAGGGATATCAGTGTGTAGTTTTCTTTTTTTGTGGTGTCTTTGCCCGGTTTTGGTATTAGAGTGATGGTGGCCTCATAGAATGAGTTTGGAAGTATTTCCTCTTCGTCTACTCTTTGGAAAACATTAAGGAGGATGGGTATTAGGTCTTCAGTAAATGTTTGATAAAATTCAGCGGTGAAGCCATCTGCTGCAGGCATTTTGTTTTTAGGTAGGTGTTTGATTACCAGTTCAGTTCCATTGCTGGTAATTGGTCTGTTCAGATTTTCTGTTTTCTGGGTCTGCCTTGGAAGGTTGTATTTCTCTAGAAAGTTGTCCATTTCTTCTAGGTTATGCAGTTTGTTAGCATATAATTTTCAATAGTTTTCTCTAATAATTCTTTGTATTTCTGTGGTATCTGTAGTGATTTTTCCTTTCTCATTTCTGATTCTGTTTATGTGAGTAGACTCCCTTTTTTTCTTGATAAGTCTGGCTAAGGGTTTATCTATTTTGTTTATTTTCTCAAAGAACCAGCTTTTGCTTTCATTGATTCTATTGTTTTATTTTTCTAGATTTTATTTATTTCTTCTCTAATCTGTATTATGTCCCTCCTTCTACTGACTTTGGGCCTCATTTTTCTTTTTCTAGTTTTGTTAATTGTGAGTTTAGACTGCTCATATGGGATTGTTCTTCTTTCCTGAGGTAGGCCTGTATTGCAATATACTTTCCTCTTAGCATGGCCTTTGCTTCGTCCCACAGATTTTGCAGTGTTAAATTATTGTTGTCATTTGTCTCCATATATTGCTTGATCTCTGTTTTTATTTGGTCATTGATCCATTGGTTATTTACAAGCATGTTGGGAAGCCTCCTTGTGTATGTGAGATTTTTTATTTTCTTTGCGTAATTTATTTCTAGTTTCATACATTTGTGGTCTGAGAAACTGGTTGGTACAATTTCAATCTCTTTGAATTTACCGAGGCTCTTTTTGTGGCCTAGTATATGATTTATTCTTGAAAATGTTCCATGTGCACTTGAGAAGAATGTGTATTCTGCTGCTTTTGGGTGTAGAGTTCTGTAGATGTTTGTTAGGTCCATCTGTTCTGTTGTGTTGTTCAGTGCCTCTGTGTCCTTACTTATTTGCTGTCTGGTTGATCTGCCCTTCAGAGTGAGTGGAGTGTTGATGTCTCCTTGAATGAATGCATTGCATTCTATTTCTCCTTTTAATTCTGTTAATATTTGTTTCACATATGTAGGTGCCCCTGTGTTGGGCACATAGATTTTTATAATGGTTATATCTTCTTGTTGGACTGACCCTTTTATCCTTATGTAATGTCCTTGTCTCTTGTGACTTTCTTTGTTTTGAAGTCTGTTTTGTCTGATAAAAGTACTGCAACTCCTGCTTTTTTCTCCCTATTAGTTGCATGAAATATCTTTTTCCATCCCTTCACTTTTAGTTTGTGTATGTATTTTGGTTAAAAGTGAGTGTCTTGTAGGCAGCATATAGATGGGTCTTGTTTTTTTACCCATTCAGTGACTATGTCTTTTGATTGGTGCATTCAGTCCATTTACATTTAGGATGATTATCGAAAGGTATGTACTTATTGGCATTGCAGCCTTTAGATTCGTGGTTACCCAAAGTTCAAGGTTAATTTCCTTACTATCTAAGAGTCTAACTTAACTTATGTAATATGCTATTCCAAACACAGTCTAAAGGTTCTTTTTTTTTTGTCTTTCTCCTTTTTCTTCCTCCTCCATTCTTTATATAGTAGGTATCATATTCTGTACTCTTTGTCTATCCCTTGATTGACTTTGGGTATATTTAATTTAATTTTGCATTCGCTTAGTAATTAACTATTCTGCTTTCTTTACTGTGGTTTTATTTCCTCTGGTGACAGCTATTAAACCTTAAGAACACTTCCATCTATAGCAGTCCCTCCAAAATACACTGCAAGGATGGTTTGTGGGAGGTAAATTCTCTCAGATTTTGCTTATCTGGGAATTGTTTAATCCCTCCTTCAAATTTAAATGATAGTCTTGCCAGATAAAGTATTCCTGGTTCAAGGCCTTTCTGCTTAATTGCATTAAATAGATCCTGCCACTCACTTCTGGCCTGTAGGTTTCTGTTGATAGCCTGATGGGCTTTCCTTTGTATGTGATTTTATTTCTCTCTCTGGCTGCTTTTAATAGTCTGTCCTTATCCTTGAACTTTGCCATTTTAATTACTATATGTCTTGGTATTGTCTTCCTTGGGTCCCTTGTGTTGGGAGATCTGTGGCTCTCCATGGCCTGAGAGACTATCTCCTTTCCCATATTTGGGAAGTTTTCAGCAATTACCTCCTCAATGACACTTTCTATCCCTTTTTCTCTCTTCTTCTTCCTCTGGTACCCCTATAATGTGAATATTATTCCATTTGGATTGGTCACACAGTTCTCTCAATATTCTTTCATTCTTAGAGAACCTTTTTTTCTCTCTGTGCCTCAACTTCTTTGTATTCCTCCTCTCTCATTTCTATTTCACTGATCTTCTCCTCTATCATATCCAATCTGCTTTTAATACCCTCCATTGTGCTCCTCAACAATTGGATCTCTGACTGGAATTCATTCCTGAGTTCTTGAATATCTTTCCGTACCTCCATAAGCATGTTAATTATTTTTATTTTGAACTCCCTTTCAGGAAGAGTCATGAGGTCGATGTCATTTAAATCTTTCTCAGGAGTTGTATTAATAATTTTACTCTAAACCAGGTTCCTTTGGCATTTTATATTTGTATATGGCACCCTCCAGTGCCCAGGAGCTCTACTCTCTGGAGCTGCTCAGCCTCTGAAGCAATGTCAGGGGTGGCAGGGGAGTGGTATTGGTGTCTGGGGGGAGGAAAAAGCTGTTTCTTTTTTCCTGGCTCTATGCCTGTCTCAATTGACTGAACCAGTGGGCCGAGCACACAGGTATAGGCCTCTATCCTTTGCATTTGTAGTTGATGTAGACTGATCTTACCTCTGGCTGGGTAGGGTTTGCTGATTTGTGAGCCAGGTGGGGCTGGCCAGGAGAAAGGCACTGTAGTCTTCACATCATGGAGGGAGTTCTTGGAGCTGTGTAGCCAGCCAGGGAGCTGGAGCACCTGAAGATCATCTAAGGAGGAAGATTTCTTTTTCCTCCTTAAATATGAGAGTCTATATGGCAAAGCTCCCAACCTGCTGGGCAGAGTGCACCCAGACAATTTTATCTACCTGTCCTCTCTCCTGAGCAGTAAGCTCTATGCAATCCTTACCCCCTTAGCAGCACTCTTGCTAAGGGCTTCCTTGTTAGGAAGTGTCTCAGACTGCCTGCCTTTCTTTTGTCCCAGAGCAGCCAGATATGGATCCCTGCTTTCCACAAGTGGCTGGAATATCAGTCTCTCCAGGCATTCTGCCTATTTTAGCTTTCAAACCCCATAATCATGAGAGTATCATGCAAGCACCATGAAATGTAGGTTTGTGCTCCCAGAGCAGATTTCCAGAGTTAGGTTTTTAGCATTTCCAGGCATCCACTCCCTCCCTGCTCCATTTCTTTTCCTCTCCCCAGTGAGCTGGGGTAGGGGAAGGGCTTGGGTCCCTCCAGGCCACAGCATTGTTACGTTATCCTGTTCTGTGTGGTCTGCTCTTTTCTCCAGGTGTTTGCTGTCTGGCGCAGTCCTCTTTCCTGTTGCTTTTTTAGGATTACTTGTATTAATTATATTTTTGTATTATATGTGGTTTTAGGAGGAAGCCTGTGTTTCACCTCTCATGCCACCATCTTTCTCTGTTACTCTATTAATGTTCTATTTCATTATCTAGATAACAGTTACACAGGTCTCTCCATCAGGTTATACACTTGAGACTGAACAATTTTTTTATATATATGTTATCCTTCAAAAAATGATTACTTAAAAACTTTTCCAGGATTATTTTCCCATGTAGATCTATCAATATTTTTTGCCAAGCAGCAATATTTTTTCCCAAATTTAGTGTTTCAGCAGACATTTAAATAGTGTATATTAAAAAAAAATAAAAGCTTTTTGGATAGCATGAATTCTAATATTATTCTTTAATGAAGTAGATATATCTGTTTACTCTAGCTGTAAGTTAAATTTTTCTTTTTTCTTTTGAAGAAGTAGGTTATTTAAGAAGTTTACTTTTATAAAAGAAGCACTAAAAAATGAATTACCTCAACACTGAGAGTAATATAAAACATATGTTGAGAAAATTATCAGTTTCTCTGATGCAAATTCTGCTCTAGGTATATTAGGCAAAATCACCTTAAATATTTAAGAAAAAGAAAATGAATATTCAAATTGGATAGTGAGGGCATTCCCCAGATTCACCTTAAGACGTATTTGGCCATAATTTGATACATTTGTTTTTCTCCCTCAGGCTTTAAAATGTTTAATGTCTTTAGTTTAAGAAAAATCCTATCTATGTGTGTGTGTGGTGTGTGTGTGTGTGTGTGTGTGTGTGTGTGTGTGTGTGTGTGTGTGAAAATCAGTGTTACACCATGAAATACTCAATAAATTAAAGGTTGCAGCCATATTTGAAAATCCATTTTAGAATATATGAAATTACCTTGATATCTATCTGTAATGATAGAATAACACAGTCTCTTCTGCTTCTAAATTAATTTAATAATGAAGGCTTAATATATTTCAGCAGTAGCCCAAAGTGATTCCAAATTCACAGTGCAATATTAAAATAGCATATTGTTTGACTATTATCAATGAGATGGTTTAGGATAGGTTCTTTCTGCATGGATGGAGTGGAGGGAACTGTGGGCACTAGAATACATACTAAGGTAGCTGTAAGGAGGATATAAAGAATAAACACTGAGTGTTCGGTTCCCACTGTATGTGGTCAGTTTCATTCTATAGCATATAATTCTCTAATATTATGGAATTTGAATTTTTGGAAACAATAGCTATATTCTAAAAGAGTTGGAAATTTCAAAACATGGAAAGTAACTGTTTTTGTTTTGTTTTTTTCACATTTTCAGACCAGATATATTTTATTATAATTTTCTAATTATATTAGATTTATAATTTTATTAGACCATCAGGGCTTTTCCATACTGCTCACTTTTATTTTCTACCTGTGTCTGCCATTACTCCTCCCTATTCTCTCTAATTTTTTCATTTTCTTTAAATTTTCTCTTTCATTTCCCCTTCCTTCCTTCTTTCCTTCCTTTCTTTCTCTTTCTTTCTTCCCTCTTTTTCCCTCCCTTCCTCCCTCCCCACTTTTCTCCTTGTCTCTCTCTCTCTCTCCTTTTCTTCCTTGTTCTTTATCTTCTTCTTTCAAAAAATATTATTTTAATAAATGATAGGTATTCCTAATGAAACAAAAAATTAGTTTTAATCCCTGCCATTGCAAAATTTACTACTTAATGGATGGAAAAGACACACTAATAATGCAAAAGTAATACAAATTAGTGGCAAATGATTTAATACAAAGAGAGAATATGATCTGCAAACCTATGGAAATGAGTGTGTGACCATGTAGTGGGTGCGGTGCTCAGAAGATAAATGTATTCTGTTGCTTGGTGACAAGGAACTGGACTTCAGAAATGTCATTTTTATCCACACATTGAGAGAAGGACTATCTCTTATAGATGGACTCAGATGTGCTCTCAGAGATCAAATGGCTATCAAATGCTGTTTTATTTTTTACTTATATTACAGAAAATAAAGAATTCCTGGTGATAGTTTCCTTATATAAAGAGATCCATGCAGCTCTCGCTGTAGACGTTTCTCCCAAGAAAACCAAATTCTGATGAGAAATTGTGTGGTGAGGTTGGCATCAGATTAATGGGATTTAGAGACTGCTCACCACAGAAACCATTCTTCCAGACATCCTCTTCTCTAGCTGGGGCCTGGACTCCTCCTCGGATGTCTTTTTTTGTGTGTGTTCCCCTAATCTATGCTCCAGGATGATGCTTCTTAACATTTGAGTACATGGATCCCTTTTGAATATGATAGAAGCTGTGGAGCATCTCCCTAGAAAGCACAAATGGAGACACAGTTTGACATACAAATTTATGGATTATATGAACTCCTTACAATGAAGATATATGTGGTTATAAATTATTGTAAACACTGCAAACATAAGATAGTGTTGTTTTCTTTTTTATTAAGATGACCACCTAAATTTAATAAATTTAGAAGATCCAAAAAACAGGATTGGCACCTATAGATGGATTAATGTGATTCAATGCAGAAGAGGAGCCAGAGCAGTGAGGCTGGTGAAGATATAATTCAGCACAGAATTTGTTCAAATGGTCCTCTTAAAAGATGGCTAGAGCCTGGTGAGTCAATGTAAGAGAGGAGAAAGTATCAATTTGACTAATGTGTCTACGAGGGTGATTTGCCTGTGCTAGATAACTGATCACAAACATGGACTGAGTTCACTTCCTAGAAATGCAAATAGGTTTTATTAGGAAAAATTTTCTTAAATCAAGTTTCATAAAATCTTAAAGTGTCTTAAAGATTATTTTTATCAAAGGGCAGGACCCTGAGTCTTTACCTTGTCATTCTATGTTTGTGAACCTTTAAGATAGTAGTGGCATATTTCTTTACCTATAAGAGAGTTGTTTCTCAACAGAATCCATTTTTCCAGGCATATCTGTAAGACTTTTATTCAGACAACCTATGACTTTCAGAAATCATTACCCTTTCAAGTATATTAACATTTATCAGTGATTATAAATGCCCCATGCCATATTACCTGTCGTTATTTCGGTATCATGACATTATATGTGATTTGTCTTGTGATTTCTGATTTTCGTTTCCTCAATTCCCCAGGTTTATAAAATGAGCACATTAACTTGCTTCAGGTAATTGAACGTTTTGTTTGTTCTAAGTTTTAAAATGCATTTAAGGCGAAGTGATAGATCCCTAAAGGGAGAATTTGGGGTGCTCAAGCTGCTCTTTGGGATGCAATGACATTCCCACAGCCCCTGAACTGGTTCCCTGAATTCACTTCCAAGAGCATGCAGAAGTTTCAGTGGCAGACATACTCAAAGAGGGGCTTTAAAATTGACCTCATAATTTAAAAGTAAATGCAGAATCAATCTGAAGTTATTGTCTAACTCTTTTTCTCTGTTTTACTGACATATCTGATCACCCTTATCTCCCAGGTTTTGAAATGCTATCTGATTTTGTAAGACACCACTTTCTCCTTACCCTAAACTGACCTATTCCAGAATCCCTCATGATTTTTTTCTTATTAATTTCTTTTCTTCTGTCTGTTGATTAAGTTATTGTTCCCCAGACTTTTGAACTTAGATTTTTCTCTTCTTATGTTTAAACTGCCTCTATGGTCACAGCTTACACTTGAGGTCTTGGGTCTATAGTAGTTGAGTCACGATCTCCCATGGTGTAATGTCTGATATTAAGTGCTGCCTTGGCATCTTGTGAAACTAGAAAGGCTTCAAATGGCCTAACTACATGTGCCCCCACCTACTTTGACACCACAAAAATGGTCCCCTGCTAAACAACCTTCCTTATGAAAAGGAGCAGGCACAGGTCTTATTTCTGAAGAGTAAGGTCGGTTCCCTGCCAGCACATGGAATCATTCAAACCAACCAACCACATACTCCTGCGATAACCAGCACTGCACCCTCTCCATACCACAAAGCCTTTGGTCCCTGATCACTCTGTTCCCAATATGTGACCAATAAACTGTTGTGATCCCATCAGTCTATTGCTGGGCATCATGTGACTGGCCATCCCCAGAAACCTGGAGTAGGACTTCTTCCCTCACCAACGTGGTAAATATGAGGTGATTAAACTACCTCTATGACTTTTCCTGTTTAACCAAATGTATGGTTTGATGGAATTGTTTGTAAAAAGAATAGGTTTCATTTTGACTGTGTCTCACTTAGATATTGTATGATTTCACACTCATTACTTCCTTCTCTTTTCCTTAGCTGACCCATTGGTTTCAATCATAACCATAATAACAAATAAAATTTAGTATTTTTTTATGGAATTTAAAAGTTTGAAAAGTACTGGCACATACATAATTTCTCATGATTTTTATAAGACCTCTTTTGTCACCTATCAACCACGTGGTGGCACCAAGGTTTGATCCAACGTCTCCTGACTCTCCAGTAACATCTTAACCCTATCCCAGCTTCCCCAGTTAGGGAGGTATGCCTAGGAAAAGGGTATAGATAAATGTTGTCTTTTTTTTAATTTCATCTGGATTGGCCTAGTTATATTGCATCCCTAAACTCTAATGTGTGGTCTTGTTTTCACTATAATTACAAAATAAAATTTGGCTTTCCAGCCAATCAGAATAAATGAGCCGCAGTTTGGCTAAAATTCTTCTGAATGGCACAGTTACTGCTATGATATCCTGCCAGAGAGGAGGAAAACAATTCAGAAATAAGTGAGGTTTAGGTCAATGATGTGTAAGGATAAGCCAGGATCATGGTTTTCACCGTTCTTCTAGAAAGAGGTTTCTTGTCTTAGATCAACTGTAAATGTTGGTGAGGTGGATACAAGTGTTATTGAGCAGCAGGTGCCCTTTTCCAATGCAGAGTTTGATCTGGGAGGCTGTAAGAGGTGAAGCGTTTAGAGATCCATGTCGCAGTATCTTGGCTCATGTGAAGACTGAGTTGACAATCTGCTTGACACACTGTTAAAGCTATCAGAGGCAAGCTCCATTCTTGGGGAAAAAATAATTATGAACTAGGTAAAAATCATAAGAGTCTCAAGCAATGTACTGAGGTATTAGAGTGCCATCCCGGGAAAGAGATCCAAGCAAGGGAAAGCAGGTAAAGTAATTGTAGGGGTCACATGACCAGCTTTTTTCCCCGTGTTCAAGGCAGAACCCAGCTTTTAGCCTCCAAAGATAGGAATGAGGAGAGAATGCACATGTTTAGAACATTCGCTGAAGGGCTAGTCAGAAAGTCAGTAAACTAACTTCTTTATTTTAAACTTTTGCAATATAAATTACATTTTTCTTGTTGTTGCCTTCATGAAGCATACTGAGTCTGAGTGGCAGGTTAACCAGTAAACCTGCTCTTTCCCTTGGGACCCGTGGTAATTGAGGGTATACTTTTTGTCTGACTTGGGGATAAAACTAGTAATACATTGCCAGGCAGAATCTTACTGGTTCTTGGCTTGAATGAAGTTGGACACACCAGTAGGTGGTGAGTATTATATCAGGGTAGGAGTTAAATAGACAAGGGTTTAAAAAATCTTTCATGACCTATAAAATCTAGGATTCCAAAATGTTGAAGGACCCTCTTTGCTTTGCCTGTAATGTTCTACAATAACCATGAAAAACTCATGAAGGGTAATATTTCTCCACAGTGTTAATGTGATTTAACTGAGTCATTCCCCGGCCATGTCTACAATTCCTGTGAAATGGGAATCAAGAGGGTCATTCCCTTTGTTTCAGTAGGAAGAAAGGTTAGTTTTTATTTTTAGCTACATTTATGTCTTATATAGGGACATATGTGAAAGGCAGATTCATTTTCTTTACACACACATACAGACAGGAAAAGGGAGAGAGGAAGTGATGGCTCCCCCAGGCCAGAGGGAGAAAGCAATGCATTTCTCATTCCAATAATTTATTAAGCTTAGTTATTATTATTTTACCTTCTCTGACAAAAATGTCCTTCAGTCTGCACTCTGCTTCATAGCATTTGAATTTTATTGAAATTCTCTGCAGAATACTTTTGATCAATTTCTTTAGAAATAAATTGATTTTTCCCTTTTACAACAAGCCTCTTCATTCTTTGTTTATAGACAGATAACTTTTTCCTGACCATATTCTCCCCAAGTGTGTAAGATATAATTTTGTTATTTCAAATCAGCATTTGTCACAAAAAGCTAGAGTAGGCTTTCACTGAAGCTTT
Organism: Smutsia gigantea; assembly: GCA_032199065.1. Taxonomy (NCBI): domain Eukaryota; kingdom Metazoa; phylum Chordata; class Mammalia; order Pholidota; family Manidae; genus Smutsia; species Smutsia gigantea. The sequence continues at coordinate 11,559 of JAVSCE010002400.1, read as the reverse complement.
CAATGTTAGTTCCCTATAATTTGGCTGATTAGAAAATGTACTACCTTCCCTATTTCAAAAGGTATTTCACTGGTATGCAATATACTTTCTCTTCCACAAGTTAGAAAAAGGAACTAAGAGGAAACAAAATAAGCTTCTTTATCCACAGCAGCAAAATAATCATGGTTTCAGGTGGAATTTGCACACATGATATTTGGCAGTAAATATAACTGAAAGATTCATATGTCATTGAAGGAAGGAGAAAGAGAAGGGAAGGGAGAAAAAATATATATGATTTGATAGTATTGCTAGCTTCAACTATGAAAACTGTTGCAACATGACTTTTTTTAATATAATTTATTTTATTATCATTAATCTACAATTACATGTGCAATATTATGGTTATTAAACTACCCCTTCATCAGGTCCCCCCCACCCACTCCATCACAGTCCCTGTTCATCAGCGTAGTGAGATGCTATAGAATCACTACTTGTCTTCTTTGAGTTGTACTGCCCTCCCCGTGCCCCCCCAACATTACATCTGCTAATCGTAATGCCCCCTTTTCCCTCTTATCCCTCCCGTCCCGCCCATCCTCCCCAGTCCCTTTCCCTTTGGTAACTATTAGTCCGTTCTTGGGTTCTGTGAGTCTGCTGCTGTTTTGTTCCTTCAGTTTTTTTCTTTGTTCTTATACTCCACATATGAGTGAAATCATTTGATACTTGTCTTTTTCGGCTTGGCTTATTTCACTGAGCATAATACCCTCTAGCTCCATCCATGTTGTTGCAAATGGTAGGATTTGTTTTCTTCTTATGGCTGCATAATATTCCATTGTGTATATGTACCACATCTTCTTTATCCATTCATCTACAGATGGACACTTAGGTTGCTTCCATTTCTTGGCTATTGTAAATAGTGCTGCAATAAACATAGGGGTGCATCTGTCCTTTTCAAATTGGGCTGCTGCATTCTTAGGGTAAATTCCTAGGAGTGGAATTCCTGGGTCAAATGGTATTTCTATTTTGAGTTTTTTGAGGAACCTCCATACTACTTTCCACAATGGTTGAACTAATTTGCAGTCCCACCAGCAGTGTAGGAGGGTTCCCTTTTCTCCACATCCTCGCCAACATTTGTTGTTGTTTGTGTTTTGGATGTTGGCCATCCTCACTGGTGTGAGGTGATATCTCATTGTGGTTTTAATCTGCATTTCTCTGATGATTAGCGATGTGGAGCATCTTTTCATGTGCCTGTTGGCCATCTGAATTTCTTCTTTAGAGATGTGTCTATTCATGTCCTCTGCCCATTTCTTAATTGGATTATTTGCTTTATGTTTGGTAAGGTGCATGAGTTCTTTATATATTTTGGATGTCAACCCTTTATCAGACACATTTTTTATGAATATATTCTCCCATGCTGTAGGATGTCTTTTGGTTCTACTGATGGTGTCCTTTGCTGTACAGAAGCTTTGCAGCTTGATATAGTCCCACTTGTTCATTTTTGCTTTTGTTTCCCTTGCCCGGGGAGATATGTTCATGAAGAAGTTGCTCATGTTTATGTCCAAGAGATTTTTGCCTATGCTTTTTTCTAAGAGTTTTATGGTTTCATGACATACATTCAGGTCTTTGATCCACCTTGAGTTTACCTTTGTGTTTGGGGCTACACAGTAGTCCAGTTTCATTCTCTTACATGTAGCTGTCCAGTTTTTCCAACACCAGCTGCTGAAGAGGCTGTCATCTCCCCATTGTATATCCAAGACTCCTTTATCAAATATTAATTGACTGTATATGTTTGGGTTAATGTTTGGATTTTCTATTCTGTTCCACTGGTCTGTGGGTCTGTTTTTGTGCCAATACCAAATTGTCTTGATTACTGTGGCTTTGTAGTAGAGCTTGAAGTCAGGGAGTGTAATTCCCCCTGTTTTATTCCTCCTTCTCAGGATTGCTTTGGCTATTCGGGGTCTTTTGTGGTTCCATATGAATTTTAGAATTATTTGTTCCAGTTCATTGAAGAAAGCTGTTGGTAGTTTGATAGGGATTGCATTGAATCTGTAGATTGCTTTAGGTAGTATAGCCATTTTGACAATATTTATTCTTCCTAGCCAAGAGCATGGGATGCATTTCCATTTGTTAGTGTCTCTTTAATTTCTCTTAGGAGTGTCTTGTAGTTTTCAGAGTACAGGTCTTTCACTTCCTTCGTTTGGTTTATTCCTAGGTATTTTATTCTTTTTGATGCAATTGTGAATGGAATTGTTTTTCTGATTTCTCTTTCTGTTAGTTCATCATTAGTGTATGGGAAAGCAAAAGATTTCTGTGTGTTAATTTTGCATCCTGCAACTTTGCTGAATTCAGATATTAGTTCTAGTAGTTTTGGAATGGAGTCTTTAGGGTTTTTTATGTACAGTATCACGTCATCTGCAAATAGTGACAATTTGACCTCTTCTTTACCAATCTGGATGCCTTGTATGTCTTTGTTTTGTCTGATTGCTGTGGCTAGGACCTCCAGTACTATGTTGAATAACAGTGGAGAGAGTGGGCGTCCCTGTCTTGTTCCCAATCTTAGATGAAAAGCTTACAGTGTCTCGCCGTTAAGTATGATGTTAGCTGTGGGTTTGTCCTATATAGCCTTTATGATGTTGAGGTACTTGCCATCTATACCCATTTTGTTGAGAGTTTTAATCAGGAATGGATGATGAATTTTGTCAAATGCTTTTTCAGCATCTATGGAGATGATCATGTGGTTTTTGTTCTTCTTTTTGTTGATGTGGTGGATGATGTTGATGGATTTTCGAAGGTTGTACCATCCTTACATCCCTGGGAAGAATCCCACTTGATCATGGTGTATAATCCTCTTGATGTATTTTTGAATTCGGTTTGCTAATATTTTGTTGAGTATTTTTGCATCTACGTTCATCAGGGATATTGGTCTGCATTTTCTTTTTTGGTTAGGTCTTTGCCAGGTTTTGGTATTAGAGTGATGCTGGCTTCATAGAATGAGTTTGGAAGTATTCCCTTCTCTTCTATTTTTTGGAAAACTTTAAGGAGAATTGGTGTTATTTCTTCTCTATATGTCTGGTAGAATTCAGAGGTGAATCCATCAGGCCCGGGGGTTTTGTTCTTGGGTAGTTTTTGATTACCTATTTGATTTCATTGCTGGTGATTGGTCTGTTTAGTTTTTCTGTTTCTTGCTTGGTCAGTCTTGGAAGGTTGTATTTTTCTAAGAAGTTGTCCATTTCTTCTATGTTTTCCATCTTGTTAGCTTATAGATTCTCATAATATTCTCTTATGATTCTTTGTATTTCTGTGGGGTCCGTCGTGATTTTTCCTTTCTCATTTGTGATTCTGTTTATGTGTGTAGATTCTCTTTCTCTTAATGAGTCTGGCTAGGGGTTTATCTATTTTGTTTATTTTTTCAAAGAACCAGCTCTTGGTTTTATTGATTTTTTCTATTGTTTTATTCTTCTCAATTTTATTTATTTCTTCTCTAATCTTTATTATGTCTCTCCTTCTGGTGACTTTGGGCCTCATTTGTTCTTCTTTTTCCAATTTCAGTAATTGCGTCTTTAGACTATTCATTTGGGTGTGTTCTTGCTTCTTTACATAGGCCTGGATTGCAATATACTTTCCTCTTAGAACTGCCTTTGCTACGTCCCACAGAAGCTGTGGCTTCTGTTGTTGTTGTCATTAGTCTCCATATATTCTTTGATTTCTGTTTTGATTTGGTCGTTAACCCATTGGTTAATTAGGAGAGTATTTGTGAGCCTTTTTGATTTCTTTGTAAAATTTATTTCTAGTTTTATACCTTGGTGATCTGAGAAGTTGGTTGGTAGGATTTCAATATTTTTGAAATTACTGAGGTTCTTTTTGTGGCCTAGTATGTGGTCTATTCTGGAAAATGTTCCATGTGCACTTGAGAAGAATGTGTATCCTGTTGCTTTTGGGTGTAGAGTTCTGTAGATGTCTGTTAGGTCCATCTGTTCTAGTGTGTTGTTCAGTGCCTCTGTGTCTTTACTTATTTTCTGTCTGGTTGATCTGTCCTCTGGAGTGAGTGTTGTGTTGAAGTCTCCTAAGATGAATGCATTTTTGTCTATTTCCTCCTTTAATTCTGTTAGTATTTGTCTCACATATGCTGGCGCTCCTGTGTTGGGTGCATATATATTTATAATGGTTATATCTTCTTGTTGCACTGACCCCTTTATCATTATGTAATGTCCTTCTTTATCTTTTTTTACTTTCTTCATTTTGAAGTCAATTTTGTCTGATACCAGTACTGCAACACCTGCTTTTTTCTCTTTGTTGTTTGCATGAAATATCTTTTTCCATCCTTTCACTTTTAGTCTCTGTATATCTTTGGATTTGAGGTGAGTCTCTTGTTGGCAGCATGTAGATGGATCTTGCTTTTTTATCCATTCTGTTACTCTGTGTCTTTTGATTGGTGCATTCAGTCCACTTACATTTAGGGTGATTATTGATAGGTATGTACTTATTGCCATTGCTGGCTTTAGATTCGTGGTTACCAATGGTTCAAGGGTTGCTTCTTTACTATCTAACAATCTAACTTAACTTTCTTGTTAAGTTATTGTAAACACAGTCTGATGTTTCTTTATTTCTCTCCCTTCTTATTCCTCCTCCTCCATTCTTTCTATAATAGGTGTTTTATTCTTTGCCTTTAGTTAGTATTTGGATGGTCTGCTTTCTTTGCTATGATTTTATTTTCTCTGGTGACATCTTTTTAGCCTTACGTGTGCTTCCATCTAGAGCAGTCCATTTAAGATATCCTGTAGTGGTGGTTTATGAGAGGCAAACTCTCTCAACTTCCGTTTGTCTGGAAATTGTTTAATCCCTCCATCATATTTAAATGATAATCTTGCTGGATACAATATTCTTGGTTCAAGGCTCTTCTTTTTCATAGTGTTAAATATATCATGCCATTCTCTTCTGGCCTGTAAGGTTTCTGTTGAGAAGTCTGATGATAGTCTGATGGGTTTTCCTTTGCACGTGATCTTTTTTCTCTCTCTAGCTGCCTTTAATACCCTGTCTTTATCTTTGATCTTTGCCGTCTTAGTTATTATGTGTCTTGGTTTTGTCTTCCTTGGGTCCCTTGTGTTGGGAGATCTGTGGGCTTCGGTGGACTGCAAGACTATTTCCTTACCCAGCGAAGGAAAGTTTTGAGCAATTATTTCTTCAAAGACACTTTCTATCCTTTTTTCTCTCTCTTCTTCCTCTGGTACTGCTATAATGCGAATATTGTTCTGTTTGGATTGGTCACACAGTTCTCTTAATATTCTTTCATTCCTAGAAATCCTTTTATCTCTCTGCCTCAGCTGCTCTGTATTCCTGTTCTCTGATTTCTATTCCATTAACCTTCCCTTGCATCTCATCCAGTCTGCTGTTAAGCCCATCGATCGCTTGTCTGATTTCTGCATTGTCTTTCCTCAGTTCCCTCACTTCCTCCCTCAGCTCTTGCACATTTCTCTGTAGGTCCATCAGCATGGTTATGACTTTTATTCTGAATTCTTTTTCAGGGAGGCTGTGCATTTCCATCCCTTCAGACTCCCTCTCTGGGGTTGTCTGGTTGATTTTGGTCTGAACCATATTCCTCTGTCTTTTCATGGCTGTAGAATTGGTCACTGGTAGTTGCCACGTATGTCAGCTGGGCTCTTTAAGACTTTAAAAAGAGAGAAAAAAAAAGAGAAAAACAAGAAAGAAAGAAAGAAAGAAAAAGAAAGAAAATAAAAAACAACAACAAAAAAAACCGCCCACCGGATGTAGGTTCTGTGGGAATGCTCTAGGTGGCGCTATTGCCCCACTATTCCGCAGCCGTGGCTGCGCCGCTCCGCAGGGCCTTTTATAGCTCTGGCAGGGGTGGGAATGAATAGGAGGCTGTTGATCTCAGTGAGAAGTGTAAGTATAGCTACGCTTCCTCAGTCGCCAGCTAAGGCGTCTGAAACTCCCCAGGACTCCCAGCCTGCTGGGCTGAGTGTGCTGGGGCGATCCGGCTCCTCCGCTGGGCTCCTGTCTCTTTAAGACCGCTGAAGAAAGCGCGCACTTTTTTTTTTCCTTCCCGGGAGCCGGCTGCAAGCACCCTGGCGTGTTCCCCGCTCAGATCCTGCCCCTCTGTCTCTCCAATCTCCGCTGCAGTGCGCAATGTGGGTCAGCGCTCCCCGCGCAGATCACCGGGGTGGCTACTTCGCGGGGTGTGCTTCCACTCCCTCCCGGCTCTGAATCCTCTCCTCCCGCCGGTGCGCTGAGGTGGGGGAGGGCTCGGGTCCCGCCGGGTCGCGGTTCCGTGTCTTACCCGCCTCTTGGGGTGCCGAGTGCTCTCGGGTGTAGCTGCACGCTGTGCACTTTCCTGTGTATTCTCGTCTCTCTTTTAGGAATAGATGTATTTGCTGTGTTTTCGTAGATAAATACAGTGTTGGGAGGAGATTTTTGCTGCCCTGCTCACACTGCCATCTTCCTGGAAGTCTGACTTTCTGATCTTCATTTTCATAGTAAAGACATTTATTTATTTAACAAATGTATGCTAAGTTCTTTCTGTATGACAAATCATGTTCTTGGTATCAGGGCGTATAGCTCTGAACATAACACACACACCACAAAAAAAACCCTCTTTCATGAAAATTAAAAACTAATAAGTAATTTAAAGATAAATACAAGTAAGAAAGATAGCAAGGAGGATTAAGTTTAAGTGTCTTCACCAAGAAGATAGAACTCACACTAGAAAATAACATTTCAAAATTCTGAGTAAATCCCCCACCAGAAAAATTCCTAAAGCCAACTTAAGCCCACCTGTATATGGAGAAAGCAGAAAATTTATTCAAAATGAATTAGAACAAAAAGCATTTTATAACATCCAAGCCAAAACTCTTCCCTTTAAGGGTATCTATTAAGACACTAGTACTATATTGGTTCCCTCTGATATCTGACTTCTCTCAGAAAATGTCCAACAATAATTGAGAATAAATGATTTCCATTCCTTATTACAATCCAAGTATCTAGATTTTTTTTATGGGGAGATAACCTGAGGAGCATAATTATTTTATTTTTTCATAATCAGCATTGAGAGACAAAGGTTGGGCCAATCCTTGTCTTAAGTCTAGAGGGTGAGAGGTCAGAACTGGATCACTAGGAGGGATGAAGGTGTGGACTTACAGGATAGACATGGCAGGAGGCCTTATCCTGTGGATCCTGTCACCAAAATACGGCATGAAGTTGGAGGAAGTGGAGTTGACTTAAACTGGCATGCATGAAGGAAGATATTTTGAATGAGAAAAAAGGCATTGTGTAGATACTGGCCCAAAGTCATGCTAATGACTAATCCAAAAATAAGACACAATAAACATGAAGAATAAGCAACATGAACACTTTTTCCAACATGTTAGCTCTAACACAGCATATAACAGGAGTTCCCTATTCTCTATATTAGTAATTTCCTCAAATATATTTAAAAATTAAATTTTTATAAGACAACTAATATAGTAAATGATCTTCCAGAAGCCTAAAATTTACATCCTATTAGCACTGCCTTCTTGATGTACAAGTAGGAATTTCTGGCCCCTGCCTTCTGGTCTTCTTCCTCTCTCTCCCCTGTGAAAGCTGCTCTATACCTGACCACCATGAGACTGAGGAAGAAGAGTTTTAAGGACTTTTTCTTCTACAACTAAAGGTTCTGACTGTCTGGAATAAAAGTCATGAGCTAAGTGTACTATGCTGTGCGCCTCCCACCCTATTCCTAACCACACTTCCACCTGCAACCCAACACCTGCCAGCAGCTACCTGGTAAATAATACTCTCCTATGGATTGCTTATTCACACTCCTCACCTGCCATCTGGTCTTCCTGTGGCCGATGGAGGGTCATCAGAGGTTTGAAGTTGGAGGGAATGTGTGAAGGAGAGTGAGAGACATTAGAATGTTGAATCCCCTGCAACAGTGAAGTGTCATCTGACCAGCTTTTTAGTTTAGCAAGGAACTCTTAGGAGTCTTACTGACTTTGAGGTGATCAAGAAACAATTGTAGCTCTTCACTGAACCAACATGGCCACAAGGACTAACCATAAATTTTTCTGTTTCCGAGTCCCAAGACTTCCCCTCAGTAGTCAAAGTTGATAGGTTCTACCTTTACATATTAACTTTAAAAGAGAAAAATCTCTGCTGACATTTATTAGCCTTGTTTGACCAGCTTCGTCCTTCAGGGAGTTGCTTTCTCTCCTGAATTCTGTGTGGTTCAGGAGGGATCGCCAATGACGAGGTCTTGCCATCCTAGCCACAACACGGCACCAGCCATGCCAGCCAGTGTCCTTTCCTGATAAACGATAAATGGGTGCTGGGTGGCAGAATCCTGTTGCTCTCTGTAATCATATAAGCCTAGAATGATCGGTGGCTATCCCCGCAAAATGAAGACAAAATTCATTGTGAATTTTAGAAAACAAGGTCGATACACAAGAATAAGATGGAAAAAATAAACAGTGCTGAGAGTATCTGGAAACACTGGTGCCAGGTAAACAAGGCTACGTTTGATTTTTTTTTCCCTTTTCCTCTAATGTTTGAGTTGGGGTTACTTGTTTCACTGCTTACATAAAATATCTTGGCTAATGTATTCAGTTGATTTCTAAAAGACTGAGTTCAAAATATGAAAGTCCATTCAAGAGGGCTGATGATTTAGGATGTGGGAAGGGGCAGATGGTGGGGAAGTCAGAGGTCAGCGCCTGGGAAGCAAGCATAGGAACCTTCTCTGTTACAAGATTTAAATCTTTCAGGGAAGCCCACCTTGAATCTGCAGAATCTGTTAAAGTGGAGTGTGCCTGTTTGGAAGGAGTGGTACATTTTGACAACAGGTAGCAGCAAAACTAAAATCACCCACAAAAGCTTTCCAAGTCTGCTCAAGTTTTATGGTCCAAATTGTTGAACCGTATATAACACGCTGATTCTGATCATTCCAACTATTGCCAGTCTGCCCACACTGAAAATGACCAACTGTGTGGAAACATTTCATAAAGCTTAAAAAGAACATCAATGGCAAGATTCCTATTTGCTGATTGCATGCAGGCAAGGATTCATCTTTAAAGGCCAAGCACAATGTGTTAGATAGACAGAGAGAAAATATAGTCTTGGGAAATCCCATTCCCACCAGCAAACTTAATGTTAATTTTAAAGGTAATTTTAGTTCTACTAAACAAGATTTTCATTTGGGTTTCTATTATATTGTTTAGTATTATTTCTGGAAAAATGTAGATACATTGTATTTCTTGACTTTCACTTAGACCTCTTGATTTTTTAGATGTTTTCCTGAGTTTATTTAGGAATCTCTATTTTGGAGAGAAGTTAGAAGAATATGAATATCAAAAACAGTATTTCTTTATGTTTTCTTCAACCATTATATTGTTACTACAAGTCAGGATAGAGCAAGTTTAAGATTCAGATTATAAAAAGATCCATTTTATAAAAAGATTCATTGTGACATTTTGTAAAAATTAAATTTTTTAATCTTTGTTATCTTTTTATTGTTTCATGTGTGACACTATTCTTTAAAATTTTTTTCTGTCCCCATTCTTGTTTACATGTAAATGATATATTTTTACCACCCCTTCCTCTTATCAAGGAGTAGAAAATCATCCTTCTCTGGTTCAGATGCCTATTTTTTGAAGATTCACTGAAGGCCCTGACACTGAAATCTCTGATATGGAAGTTATTACTGTGGATAGTGTCTGTCTTTATATATAAGGGAAAAGGTGATAGGCAATGTATGTCTGCTGAATTAGAGTTGTTATTCAAATATATCAAGAAAGTTATATCCCTACTGAGCTATAAGAATTCATATTGCTTAAAGTATGTACCCTCAGGAGCCTTACAGAATTACAGACCTACTGAAAATTTTTCATGTCACACCCAGGAAAGGGGACATTTAATTAAAACTTACAGAAGTAAAGATGAAGCATGTTCAACTTTTGATATTTTGTCAAATGTGTTTCAAGGACACCTTACATTTTATTCACTCATGCAATTGATTTTTTAAACAATATATGGAAGTATAACTTACATAGAGAAAACTGCAAGAAAGTATATTTATAGCTTTCTGAATTTTTCAAAACTGAGTGCACCTCGGTAATCATTACCCTGATCTATAAAGCAGAATGTAAACAGAACCCAAGAAGTACCTCCTGTCTTCCCTTCCAAGTCAATGCCTGTTCATTCAAAGATTTCCAGGTTGCCAGCACTCTGTCAATGTTCCTTGTTTTTGTACTTACATACATGGACTCATATGCCATGTACTCTTTTATATCTGGCTTCTTTTATTTACCATTATGCTTAAAAATTTGTCCACTTTGTTATGTATAGTTTTCAATCTTTTGTTCTCGTGACTGTATAATAGTGACTGTCAGCCAGAGTGATTTTGCTCCCAGGGGATGTTTGGCAACATGGAGAAACATTTTTGATTGTCACAGCTTGGGGAGGGATGTTGTGTGCATCAGGTGACTTGAGGCCAAGAATGCTGCAAAACATCTTGCAGTGTACAGACATGCCTCGATTAATTGTGCTTCATTTTATTATGCTTTGCAAATATTACAAGTTTTTGTTTTTGTTTTTTCCAAATTGAAGGTTTCCAACTCTGCATTAAACAAGTGTATTGGCACCATTTCTTGAACAGCATTTGCCCACCTGTGGTTTTGTACCACATTTTGGTAATTCTCACAATATTTAAAACTTCCGTTATTGTATTTGTTATGGTGATCTGTGATCAGTGATCTTTGATGTTACCATTGTAACTATTTTGGGGTGCCAGAAACCACATCCATATAAGACAGCTAATTTAATTAATAAATGTTTGCCTGTTATGACTGCTCCACTGATCAGCTGTTTCCCCATCTATCTCCCTCTCCTCTGGCCTCCCTATTTCCTGAGACACAACAATATTGAAATTCAACCAAGTAATAATGCTGTAGTGGCCCCTAAGTTTTCGAATGAACGGAGGAGTGGCACGTCTTTCACTTTAAATCAAAAGCTAGAAATGATTAAATTTAGTGAGGAAGGCATGCCAAAACTGTATCTAGGCCAAATGAAATGTCTCTTGCACCAAACAGTTAGCCAAGTTGTGAATGCAAAGCAGAAGTTCTTGAAGGATATTAAAAGTGCTACTTCAGTGAACACACAAATGATAAGAAAGCAAAACAGCCCTATTACAGATATGTAGAAAGTTTTATTTGTCTGGACAGGTCATACCAGTCACAACATTCCCTTAAGCCAAAGCCTAATCCAGAGCAAGGCCCTAACTGTCTTTAATTTTATGAAGGCTGAGAGAGGGGAGGAATCTGCAAAAGAAGTCTGAAGCTAGCAGAGGTTGGTTCATGAGGTTTAAGGAAAGAAGTCATCTCCATAACAGAAAAGTGCAAGGTGAAGCAATATGTACATAGGTGCTGATGTGGAAGCTGGAAGTTACCCAGAAGGTCTAGCTAAGATCACTAATTAAGGTCTAAACAATTGATTTTCAATGAAACGAGACAGCTTTATACTGTACTGGAAGAAGATGCCAGCTAGGACTTTCACAGCTGGAGAGGAGGAGTCAATGCCTGGTTTCAAAGCTTCCAA